>QLOH01000762.1:0-433637 GCA_026901365.1 Sesbania bispinosa | reverse complement strand
GCTAGATCTTACAGATGCTGATATGTAGAGATGAAGACCCTAAGGCCCAGTTAATAACAGGCTTTTACTATACCCATATGGAAAATATTTTGAATGGACTTTGTATACTGCAGAAATGGGCTGGTCTGGTTCATACCTACTGGGCTGGGCTTTGTTTGGTGGGTCCAATCCATTAAATGATTTAATTTAGGTACAATTGGATAGAAGTTGTAGGGTTTTAGTTTCAAGGACTCTATCACACGAGAGAATATCTGCTATCAGTTTTGTCTACATCTAGTGTTACATCTTAGAATAGCTTCCACAAACATGCGCATGCTTAGCGTGTACATGTGTGTGAAAAATCCACACTCATATTCTTACACTTCCATTGATTCCTCTGTTTTTTTTTTTATCCAATCACATCTTTCACCTCCTCTCTTTATTTGTTTTTTTTACTTCTCCACAGCTCCCACATTTGAGATATCAAAATTTTCCTTCTTTCATCCGGATCAATGTTACTCAGAGGACCAATGCTATTTACGTTAGTCTTAGTAGCACCGGTACGGATCTACCGTTTAAAACGTGATTTTATATGATAAATCAAACACACACGTACCAAATACTAAATGACATGTGCAGTCATATTCATCTTGTGGCCCATTGTATTGTGTGGATTGAAATCATTTATCATTTGTTTTCTCCACTTTTCTTTGTTCTCTACTCAATAAAAATTAAGTCTTATTTTTTGTTTACAAAAAAAAACTTAGGATTACGGGAAGATGTTCCAATTTATTATTTCACCTCAAGATACAAGTGGTTGAATAAGCAATCTCTTCTGTCTTTTGTAAGTGGTAATATTCAATTGCTTCCATCTAATGATTAGTTTTTATGTATTTTTTTTAATTAGAATAACTAGGAAGTAGGTATATAAAACGAATATGAAATTTGATGCCTTCACTGCATTGGTTAAGAGCATCTGTTAGTAGCTTAGCAGAAAAGAGTAATGAGTCACCAATATCTATCACAATTATTGCAGGCCTATGTTTGTATATAGGTACATTGTGCAACGTGTCAATATTTAGACGGTGAAGAGAAATTGGAGATGTGACCCTCATATTTGTCATTTGTTATGCTAATTAGGTTCATCACTAATTACGACTCTCCACTGAGAGCATCTTCTTCTTTATTGGAGAACTAATGAATATCCTAATCTATCAATAATGATGGTTTTAGTAGATTAGATGAGCAGCCATTGAAATTGAATTAAGTCACTGTCCAAAATATTGGCATATCAGATGAAATCTGGCTCAAATCCATGAAACCTGCAACACGTGTTGCAGTACCATAGCTTGTAGCTCTAAAGCAGAACACATACTTTAATGGTTCTGATGTACACCACACACTGATCCATCACCTTTATCACATCTGCTCAATAATGCAATAGTATAATCATGGAAATTTGTGAATCTGAATCTCAACCACACACTACCTGCCACCTTATCAGTTCGTTATGCAATCAAACCACACACTACCTGTTACCTTATCATCTTTATTAACCATTCATTTGCAAAGCCTCTGCAAGCAACATCCACCAAGTAACTAACTAACTGGAAGTCTGCTGTGAAAGGCTTCCTTCCCTGAGCACCTAATTCACACATCTCTGTTTAGATTCCACAAAACATGGAGACTGTTCTTTCCAAACACTCCCCACCTTCTGGCTTCAAGGTGAGTAGATATAGAGCATATTGCATGGTTAACCCTTAAATAATTATTAATCTTACTAATTAATGAGGACTTGAAACTGAGTTATTGTATCTCTGTTTTCCTGTTTACATCATTTTACTATATATGTTACCCCCAAATAAAGAAAATAATTACAAAGTGGACTCATTGTTAAGTACCAAATAATCAGCAGTTCTTGGCATTTTGGGTTTAGTATTGTGCCATTCTGCTCTTACATTTTATAGGAAAAAATAGAGGTAAGGTTTAAGAATTTGGTATGATATGCAACTTTTAAAAATGAGTCATTTTGATGCATTATTTCATTGTTGCGCTTGGTAGCTTTTGGTTGAAGGAACAACATATTGTCCTAATTCCTACTTGACATACTATAGTTGGTCTTAAACTTACTGATCTGTATTTCAAAAGGCTTCTATCTTTAATTACATCAGCAAGGAATTTTTTCTTTCTTTTAAAGATAGGTAAAATTTGGAAGAATAATGTAATATACTTGGCCACTCTGTTTAAATTTGTGACAATAACATGCATTGTTGTTATACATAAAAGTCGATTAGGATATATGAGATCAAATTGATTAATTTCCTGGCATGTTATTACAATTTTGTTCATTGAGTGGTTTGAATATATGAGATTCTGTTATTCCAGTTTGGTTTTTGTGGCCAGTTTGGATAATGCTCGGGTTCTATACTTCTCTCGCTAGTCAGCTTCCGAGAGAATAAGGAGTTTGAGAAACTCTTGAGGAAATGGAAATTTTATTCCAACTGTGAACTACCATTGAGCATATATATATTGGTGATTATGTTATGTATGATGGTAATTACAAAAAAATTTCTTCCATTCAAGGGAGAATAATTAGCTTGTTTATGCTTTGAATTTTGGAGGTTTATGTATTTAAGTAGTATTGTTGACATCTTTATCTTTATGTAAATAATGACAACGGTGTAAGAAAATCTTAATTCGCCTGTGTTTGGGGTGTTACTCCTCGAAAGTAAACTCACTTTGGAGAGAAAAAGTAAGTTTATAACCACTAAAATTAATATTACATATACACATAATAATTCATTAATTTGTTAAAATTCAACATCATAATTTTTATGTCTCGGTATTTTACTCTTTTTTCTAAAATAAAGTAACTCATTTTAAAAGGATCTTGGAGTTTGTCTGTTGACAGTATTTTAAAACTGTTTTTATTTTTAAAAATATAAAATTGAAAAATCTATATGATAAACAATTTTTAAACACAGTTTTGATAAAATGAGACTGTTTTTTTTTTTAAAAATAATAAATAAAATTTTGAAATTATTTTGGGATTTTTAGAAAAATTATTTTTAAATTTTCTATTTTTGTGGTGGAAATAAGATAAATAAATCATTTTATTTATTAAAGAACAGTTTTTAATGACTGTTACAGAAACTAAAACACGAAATTAAATCAAACACCTTCAGACAAATGTTTTCTCTCTCAAAGATTAGCAACTCCAACATGATCATTTTTATGCATTGAAGTGATTTCTTTGCTAGGACTTGTGGCTCCCTTGACTAATGGATTCGTCCTTTATATGAATAGTAAGTGAATGAATATGGTTTTCAACGTATAAACATCTTTGGCAATGGTGGCGGGAGAGGAGAGTTATATTTAGTGAGGGAACAATTTTGAATTTCCGTTTCAAGTTACTTTAGTGAGATATAAGAAACAGATGATGAACAAATATTGAAAGGGTTAAACTATAAGGATTGAAACTCGTAAAACTAAGAACTGAATTGAAAATCTTAAAATAGTACTACAAAGTAACATTCGGTTTTAGAGAACAAAGTAAAAATCCTTTTAGCTATTAAAAATTTCCACAAACTAGCAAAACCCTCTCACATCCTTTTTTTTTAACAAAATAAAAATCTTTCCCTATATTTAAATAATTTGAAATTATTATATTTCATATGTTAGAATAATAAAAGAAAAAATTTCAAATGATAATAGAAGAGATTTTCATTAAAAAATAAAAAAGAATTTTAAATAACACATATTAAAATAGAATTTCAACATTTCTACTATTATATTTAGTTTTTTAGATTATTATTTACAATCAGGGGTGAGGTCAATATTACAGTTTTTAGTTCATTTCAAATACAATTTCATTATTATATATAAATTAAAATAAAAATAGAAATTAAGATAAATACTCATAAGTCATATATATTTATAATGCAAGTAATTTAAAATTTTTATGAATTAATTTAATTATTATTCTCTTTTATTAATTACTTTATTAATTATTTAAATAATTATTTTGTTTTTTAATAAAATATTTTATCATTTAAAAATTAATAAAACTTTAAAATTTTAAATTTATAAATAATTTAAACTTATAATTACCTGTTCCAAAAAAAAATTATAATTACCTAGCATTATATTTTTATCTAGAAAATAAAAATAGAATTTATATAATATAACTTATGTAAATATGTCTTTTATTGTACAAATGTAGTCTATATCTCCTTTTATATGGGCTTCCACTATATAAATCTATCCAAAATTATTTTGTTCTATTTATCTGTCTTATTACATGAAAACACATAGATTAAAAAATGTAATAATATGTTGATTTATATTAAATTTATTGTGTTTTTTTCCTGATATATCATGTTATATCTCTATTTTAATCATTAATTTTCTCTACTTAATTATTATCTCTTTTGTTAAGACTAAAGGTGAAAAAATTATAATTAATATTCTTAAATTCTAAATATGGCATATAAGTAAAAATAAAAAAATCTTAAAATGGATATGATAAATAGAATAATAAAAAAAATAATATCAATATATATATATTAATATATTATAAAAATTTTAAAAAAATTAGGGGACCATGCCCCCTTTGTCCCAATGTACCTCCTTATATTTACAATTCATTTAATCACAATTTTAAAAATTCTAAAATCCTCCGTATAGTTCATGTTTTCTCTCTTTTCTCTATTTAATTCTTTTCTCTTCTTTTGCTTTTTTTTCACCATGGCTGAGAACTTGGACAATGGTTAGTTTGGGTTGCCAACTTGAATCCTCACCAATAAGGACACAATCAACTCATCCTTTGAGCCAAAGGACACACTTTTTGCGCCCTAAGAATTAATGACGATGAAGCTTTGATATTTTTTTGTCTTACTAATTACCCATGAATGCAAGAAAAACATCTCATCACATATTTTATTGGGATATTTATTCCATTTTATAAATATATAAAACAAAAAATTTACTACTTTTATAACAAATAACTAAAATACCATCTTTCTTTTCACTCAATTTTTTCTTCTTTTTCTATTTTCTTTTAAAAACTTCCTCTCATCCTCTCTCCTATTTTAAATCAAACAATTATGTAAAATAGCATGTTTAAATTTATTATAATTACAATATTTCTAAAAGGTGACTCATTAATATCTATTAAGGAATATTTAATATATATATTTATTATATATTTTAGTTATTAATTAATCTTTTTATATTTTTATTATATATAATAAATATTTTTAATAAATATTTTTATTTTTATTTATTAATCATTATCTTAATAGTATTCATTAGCTAAGACCCTCATCAACGGTGGTGGTGGCGGTGGCGCAGTCGGTTTTCTACAATTTTACATATATATATATATATACTTGAGTTGTTTGTTAACGCGTGACATAAACATTGAATATTACCATCGTGATTAATTTCTTCGTGATTTAACATTTTTCAAATTATATACCTAGATCCCATTAAGTATCAGAAAACAATTAAAAGCTCTAAATCAAATGGGATTTATAAAATAATTTAAGCTAAAATAAACCACACTTATACTGAGTTAATGACTTCATTTCCTGCGTCAGCATGCATATGATCCCTTTGGATCCCGGACCCTGTAGTTTTGTATAAGATTCAATATTTTACAAATTACTCTTTCTAGTTAAGACAAGAGTTTGATTGTTACTTAGAAATATTATATATTTTCATGAGAACGATTAAAATATTATTTTGAATGAATTATAATTTGCTGTATTATTCTACATATTGCTATCATGCATATTCTTGACTCAATCATTATGAAGGTAATCTATATATATATATATATATATATATATATATATATATATATTAAATCTGTCCCAGCTCACTAAAAATATTTCTAATGGTAATTTTGAACTGTTGTTTTCCTCTTTTTCTGTCTACTCTTTTTTTTTTATAATTTGGAGCCGTATATATATGTTCATGCTACACTAACGTTCCGCGTGCAGTATGTGACATAGGATACGATATTAGATTATATTACTTTACCAATATTATAGCGGACATATAAAAATGAAGTGAGAAAATATTATATATTTCAGTACGAGGAATTGTGTATGTTGTTAATTAAATTATTTGCATGTAAAGAAAAGGGCAAATATAACTCTTTCATTTCTATTTCAATATGTGTCCCCACAATGCACTATGTGCAATTGAGCTAATTAACACTAATTATAATGTGTTTATTTTTTATATAAAATCACACTATAAACGTGAATTCCGGTCAACGCAATTTTTAGTAGAGTTGGTATAAATTCACGTTTATAATTTGATTTTGATGTTAACCAAATACACATTAAGATTTGAAACGTGATTTTGAAAATTTACAAAATATATGTTCATGAATAGGTATGTCCATATCTTTGTGTTGCTAGTTCTCATATATATTCTATTTGTATATTCAGGGAGTGAACAAGGAGGAGGAGGAAGAATTGCTTGGGCAAATTGAAATATGGAAGTACATGTTAAGCTTCACCGATTCTGTTGCACTGAAATGTGTTGTCGAGCTGCGCATAGCTGACATAATAGACCGTTATGGTAAACCACTATCCTTGGCCCAAATTGCAGCAAACATTGAAGATGCACCCACTCCTGAACTTGCCCTGCTGCAAAGAGTCATGAGAGTAATGGTGCGCAGAAAGATCTTCAGTGCAGAGAAGTCAGAGAGCGGAGAGACACTTTATGGCATGACACGTGCTTCCACATGGATCTTAAGGGACACCAAAATGACCTTGGCACCCATGTTGTTGCTAGAGAACCACCCAATCCATTTGAACCCTGCTCACTACATTAGTGACTGTGTCAGAGAAGGTTACAAAAATGGCACTCCTTTCTTTAGGTGCCATGGTCATGATCAATTTGAAATGACTGGGTTGGACGCAGATTACAACAGGTTATTCAACGAGGGTATGGTTTGTACAGCCAGGATTGTGTCCAAGGCTGTGATCTCAGGATACAAAGATGGGTTCAACCAGATTGAATCATTGGTTGATGTAGGAGGTGGCATTGGAGGTTCACTCTCTGAGATTGTGAGAGCCTACCCACACATCAAAGGCATTAACTTTGACTTGCCTCATGTGGTTGCCACCGCACCCAAGTACGATGGAATCACCCATGTTGGAGGTGACATGTTCGTATCCATTCCTAATGCTGATGCTATTTACATGAAGGTATATCTTGTCATATCCTGTCCTTTCTCAAACTACATGTGTGTAATGTTATATTAATATGTTGAATTAATGCAGTGGATTCTGCATGACTGGAGTGATGAACACTGCATTAGGATTTTAAAGAATTGTAGGAAGGCAATACCAGAGAAGACGGGAAAGGTGATCATTGTGGATCATGTTCTGGATCCAGAAGGGGATGAACCATTTACTGACACTGGTATTGCATTTGATATGATGCTGCTTGCACACAACTCTGGTGGGAAAGAAAGGACTGAGGAGAATTGGAAATACCTATTCAAAGAAACAGGATTCGTTCGTTATAACATCATCAAGATCAATGCCCTACCATCCATCATTGAGGCATTCCCAATCTAATTAAATTGAAGTCACTGTGGTTTGAGTTGCTTGTTATTGTTAATTAATTAACAGCGATATATATATGCTCGCTCTTGGTGTTCAGTGGGATCAGTTTGGCAGCTGCACCTTCTTGCCTTTTGTATCTTAATTTCAATAAAAAAACACCCACCACCTACAGCGGAGTGGTGTATGAGTGTTAAGAATCTATTGCTGTTAATGAATTTCAATTGGTGTGCAACACTTTCCTAGCTACTTCCTTTCCTCTCTTCACTCTAATTTTAGCTTAGGATTTTTTTTAAGAAAAATGTTTGATGTGATTGTGACGTAAAAACAAAAACAAAATGTTACTTTCACACTCCAATTTTGGTTTTGGAGCTTTGAGAGTGTAGGAAGAAGATAAAGATAAAAAAAGAAAATAATGTGTGTAGAGAAGTATAAAAATAAATATGAAAAAAAACATAACCTAGGACATAATTAAAGCCTTGCATTATACAAATATTATTGAATGACTTGTTAGAAAAATATTATAAGAAAATCTAGTGCATGATGTGTTAGCAAATGTCTCAACTAGTCTTCTACCCATATACAAACAAATGGTTTATGAGTTCAAATTTTAAGGATCTTCTCATCATGTAAGATTTTCCTAATCAACTCTCTATATTATAAAATTGAGATTTCATCTTTGAGAGTAAGACACTCATTTACCCTACTTTGTCTCTCAATGATTTTTAGCATTCTATCTTTTTTCTCATTTTTTTTATAATTGTAGGGGCTAAACGCCCAAGGAAAAACAACAAAACTACACTACAAGAATCATTCTAGGAAAAGAGACACCTTTAAGGTCACTTTCAGCGACTCGGGACATTACTAAAAAACAGTTGTTCCAAGAGAAGCTTGATGACCCAAATTTTCCAAGTGATCCGTACATCTATTTGACTCTCTAAGCACACGATTTTGAATAAACCCCTGATTTTCTCGAAGATAACCTCTGATTTCCCTAATAATGTCATAGTAATGATGGGTTGGCTTATAGGATCTCGAAGATAACCCTTTTTTTCTCTCATTTGATGGTGAGATCCATCGTGAGAATGAAATTTTTCCTTTCAATCTTTAATACAAACATTTTAACTGAAACATGAAGCGTATAAATAGAAACCGAAGCATCTTCATTCATCACAACATTTAACTTAAACATTCCATCGCATGCATGACCTTTCCCCACAAAAATCTCATTCTTAGAAATAATATAATTATTAGATTCTATAACTTGCTTAAAACCAGCCTTATTCAAAAGAAAAGAAGACATGAGATTCTTTCTCATATGAAGTGTATAAAGCACGTTAGTCAACTTGAAAATTCGTCCACAATCTTGAAATAAATTTAAGCTCTATCTCACCTTCACCCAAAATCTTGGGAGTATAAGAATTATCAAGCATTATAGCTTTATTGGAATTTCATATGGAATGTATTTTTTGAATCAATCTTTGCCATAGCAAACATACCTAATAGCACCTGAATCTGTCCACAATCCCTTTAAAGTTCTCAATAACATTTATCTTAGTTATAATAGTGAAAAATTGTTCTTCGATCATTTGTCTCAATTATCTCATTCATAAAGCTTTTTATTCAAATCGGTTTATAAATTGAACGTTAACATTTAATTTTGCTTTTGCAAAATTTCAAATCAATCATCAGTATTCAATTTTATGTACGTTTCTATCAATTCAAATTGGTAAGTAATTATTCAAATTGATTTCAAACATTCAATTTCACATCTTAGTGAAATCAAATAATCACATTTAATAAATTTGTAGCGTTAAAACTCATAAATTAAAATTTTAATTATATATCATTTTATAAAATTACTATAACAACACATCCTAATTATCTCCAGCCTTATATCTAACGACCTTATATTCACCACATAACAATGATAACAGATCCTTAAAATGATCTTTCTTGGCACAGTCATGTGACATCTAGATTCTCTCTCTCTCTTGCATCTTAATTACCTTTAAATTGCATGACTTAAGTTTTAAGTTTAACACCTACTATATATATAAGGTCAAAGATATATAAGCCTCTCTTGGTCTCAGATTAACATCCACCGTGACGCATCAAAGAATATAGTATACTACCTGTCAATTATTTATGGGCAACTAAAAATATTAGAAGTATAACATCCACTCCACGTAGACATTTATTTTGGAAGGCCTGTATTATATTTGAAGTTTGAACCACATAAATAATCTTAATATGAAACAAAGAAAGAAAGGACACTGAAGAGAGGAAAAGGAAAAATGAAAAAAAAATTAAAATATGCGGTGAGCGTGGATCGAACACGCGACCTTCAGATCTTCAGTCTGACGCTCTCCCAACTGAGCTATCCCCGCAAAGAATGCACCAGCCGGGAATCGAACCCGGGTCTGTACCGTGGCAGGGTACTATTCTACCACTAGACCACTGGTGCTCTTCATGACAATGTGGGATTTTATATATTATTTATTTTGACTACGTTATTTGAGTCTGGTCGACTTTTTAAATCGTCCAATAATAAGTTTGCTGTCTTTGCTTAAACTAAAATGATTCAACGGAGAACAGCCAAAGTTGAAAAGAACATTATTTTGAGATTTCATTTTTAATGTGTTTTCTGTTTTTCTAAAAAATTATATAAAAATAGTAGACATAAGAAATTTTTATTTTTATCATTTCTTATACAAACTTTTCAAACTTAAGATAAAAATATAAAATGATATTTTTATAGCTATTAATGATTTTTAAAAAAAACACATCAGACTCTAAGCTATTTACACCAAAAATCGTTTTTTTAATACCATAATATCATTGACACCAATACCACTTCCTGACTTTTTGTCAAGAGATCTTTAATTCATTAAAAAATATCCAGTGACCAACACTTACAGAACTTATAGGATGTTGAAAAAAAGGAGTATTACGGCAATGTAATACATATCAATACAATAAACCAAGCATACATACTCATAAAGTAATCAATTTAGCATTTTTAATAACAACAAAAAAAAACCTCCTAATACAGAAATCCTGAAAAAAAGCCTTGGACACTTTTCTTCTTCCTTTTTTATTCCTTCTAGGTTGACACGTGTCCAACATTCATTCAAAACCACATCATCAACGACAGCCAATCTGAATAAATCAGTGTTGCAGAATGGAGTTCTAGTGATGGAAGTGCATAGAGACAATAAATCTACGTAAAACAGTGCTACAAAATGCTAAGAGATATAGTTCTTAATTTCAAAATCTTACAAGGGAGGAGAGGCTAGAGGTATGGAGGTAGTGGTCATAAAAAATAAGGGAGAGACAATGGTGGAGAGGAGAAAGAAGGAAGTAGAAGAAAAAAAAATATCAAATAAAAACTCTCACTAGAGAGAGGGGGATTAACCCACCTAAAGTGCGTAAAACACCCTCACATGGAGGGAGGAAGCCTCAACAGAGTGGAGGTTGGGGCGCAGCGCTAGGTTTACTCTCCGTGTGGGCAACGTAAATATAATGACCTTAGAGCATCTCCATCACCGGGAGCTCTTGGAGATACGGTGGGATGCTTATTAATAAGGATCAATGCTCAAAATTTTGACACTAATGGAGAGATTTTTACGGGGTGCTATGAAGTTCTTGATAGTCCAGCAATACCCGCAAAAGTGGTTAGCTACAGTTTTTGTTTTATTTTCTTTATTTACCTTTTCACGTTAATTTAATAATACTAACAATTATAAACTTGTCTATGGGGTAGGTTGTGGATTCATTTAAGAATTTTTTTTAGAATTGTTGAGTTATAGATAAAAAAAATGAATGGGTTGTTTAAAGTAATAAAAATAATATACTAACATGGGAAAATGTGAAGAAAATTATTAAATATTAGTTAAGAAACTTTTGAAAGGTGTTGTGATAGAGATGGTCTTACACCATTACATTTAAAAAATGACATATCACTATGAACTCTACACATCTTCATTCTTTTTTGGCATCATTCTTTTTGGGTTAAATATGTTTTCAATCCTTGAAAAATTTAGCAAAATTTGATTTTGATCCCTCATTTATTTTTTCTTTGGTTTTGATTTTCTAGTTTTTAAAATCACATGCTTTTAGTCCTTTTGTTAGCTATATTTCGTTAAGTCATGTTTGCAACTCCACTACGGCTTTTTCCAGGTAAAATCCACATGAATTTCTTGTGACTTTTTCTCTACAAAATCATAATTACCAAAATTTATATGAATTTTTTGTTGTAAAATTTCTCTATTTTGCTATAGAAAAATTCAAACAAAAATTTCTCATAGATTTTAGAATTTGAACAAAATTTTCTATGAATTATAAAATTCACGGAAAAGTTTAAAGGAAAATCCAAAAAAAAATGTACCTGTGCCTGTAGGTTTCTAACATTTATATTATCAGTGGAGAGACTTATATAGATTCTTGTCAGATGGTGCTTACTGTCATGTAAATTGACTAACAAGCTTAAGTAGTAACATCAATTTTAAAGGACTTGATTGCCCCTTTCGGCCCCACCCTCTTTGCTTGAATATTCTCGAGCATAGCAAGTGGTGGCTCCTTTTTACTGTAAATGGTATGGAGTTTGATGGGGCCTGGGATTTAGTAGTAAGATGGTGTTGAGTCAGCAAGGAGAAAAACCCAGGATTTGGAAAGTTTACACCATGAGGGGAAAGAAGATGGATGGAGTGGTGAGTTAGTTTGAAGATGGTATTTTGGTAATGAGGTGATAGGTGGCATGAGGTTATTTTGAGTCTGTTATGATAGGAAATATACCTATGACTTAGCGTTGGAGAGGAGAGTAGATATATCTTTTATTTTACTTTTGAGTTTTGGAAGTTATTACATCATGAGTTTGAATTATTACAGTCTGCAACCAAATTACTGATCGTAGGGTTGTAACAAACTCAACCAACAACCTATATGAATTTACTGAGCATAATTCCAAACCTGTATCTCTGTGCAAGCAACTTGCATACACAAAACTCACTAACATAAGTAACGAAGTAAGTATTTTTGTTTTTATGATCTGTCTTACAAGAACATTCTAGGACAAGCGTTTCTAATGTATAAATATCAACCACTTGCTTTAGTAAGCTCAACCGCAAATAAAAAGTCTTTACATCGTCACATGATTATTTAAAATATGGCAAGCATATAAACAAGATCAAATTTCTAAGCTTTTAGTCATAATTTTATATAAGGCTTCATCTAACATGGTCCATGGTTCATGTGGACCATGTGTATTTTTTTTAATCGGGTTGAAGGTGAGCCGTTGGATGGATGTTTTAAATGATTGACGGTTTGATTTTATCAGGTTACCGGTCAGTTGATAGGATAAAACATATTTGCATCAAAGGACATGAGGAAATGGATAACTCACAACACACCATTTGGAAAATAGCCCGGAAGAGAACGTCGGAAATGTTAGAAGCTTTGTGTGAGGTATGAAGACTGTAGTTACAAGCTTTGAGTTGTTTATGTTATCTGAAAGGTATGCGGTTTATGACGAAATTATTTGGATAGATTTCTTTCTTGGTAAAGTTGTTTAAACGAGCTGAAGAATATTTTTTGTTGTGATGAAGGTGGGATTCAGAGTCGGTTGAGATTCAACGTTGATTTAGAAAGTCGATGTTGAATTTATTGAAACAGGGCAGTAAAGGATACAGTTGAAGAAGTTAGTCTGGGTAAGCAATGAATGGGGAGGGGGTTGAATGCAAGTTTTTGGTCGAAGGTGGTTTTTTCGGGTTGTATGGTGGAGTTATTATTCATGTGTCGTGTATTTGTGAAATTCATAGAGACGAAAATGATTGTCATGTTATTGAAGGTAACTTTTTTGCGTTTGGTTGTAAAATTTAGAATGAATTATGTTAATGTCATTATCATAGAAGCAATTAACGAAAGTTGATTACTGAAATGCTAGTCGAAGCAAAAATAATGTTTACATTCGGTTTTTGATTAAAAAGAAGTTAAACTTGACAAAGGAAGGCGGTAGTGATTGTCATGGTAAAGGGTTAGTGTCCTTTTTTTGGAGAAGCCAAGAATTCCTGCACTTGATGATCATGGATGCGGTGAATGATATGCTGTAGTGGCTGGAACCATCTTTGGTTAGGCTAGGGTAGTCCGTAATGACTATTGGTTTTTTCAGGCCCACATCTTCCGTTTCAAGTTGGAGGTCGTCTAATGAATTTGGGCCTAGACCAGGTTGTATGAGGCCGGAGAGAAGGTCAACTTTTGTAGCATTTGCAGGTAAGGTGTGTTGTTTCTTCTTTTTGTTTGGGTGCATGCTTTCTCCTTGAATGTTTCTGAGGACCGAGAACTTTGTTCCCCGCGTGCATGTGGAAGCCAACAATTCCAAAGATTTTGCAGTAGGCACTCCTAAATCGGGGGTGTATCTAACTTGTATTGGATTAACAAATGACATTGCTTTGTCTTGTTTGCATTTATCCGTGTCATGGCCGAGACAACCACAATTAAGACAATAATCCAATAAATTTTCGTACTTGTAATCTACCCTAGCATGGGGAAGATTTTCCCTAGGGACCCAACAACCTGTTGATAGAGGTTTAGATGTATCAATGGTCACACGAATCCTGTAGAAGGATCTTAAGAATTGGCCGTTAACATAGGGGTTCTCTACCTGTAGAAGTGAACCCAGTTTCTTACCTATCTTAGCCACATAATCAAAATTAAAGTTTTGCGGTGGTAAACCATGTAGTTGAATCCAGAAGGGAACAAGGTTGAAGGTGACTCTCTCCAGGAGAATGTTTGAGTCCCACTTTTTGACACTTATAAGGCTGCCCATTACATTCCATGGGCCTTGTGTGGTGATTCTATGGAGGAGTTGTTCGCATGAGAAATGAAAAAGGAATGTGTTGTGGCGTACTTGAGAAATATACACTCCATCCTGAACTCCCCATTCCCGTAAAGTATTTCCTGTGACCGTGGTTGTGTCAAAGGTTTTGGAAGTGAGGATTTTGGCAATGATAGATGGTGGGGGTAGGTTGTTGTTCTGGTATGGGCGAGAATGAGAGGTGCCAATTTGAATTTGAAGAGGAGGTTGTGGAGTTATTTTGTTGTATGAGTCCGTTGGTGGACATGTTTGTTGATGCTTCACAGCCATTGGGAAGTACGTTAACGAGGTAGAAAAAGGAAGTTATAAGGTAGGGACTGTTGATAATGGGGGCTTAAGTTATAAGTGTATGGACAATGTACGTTGTCGGGTTAAGTTGATGGTTGGGAGATGGTAAGCATAGCATGGCAAGAACGATAAGGGTGGCTATAATTTGATGGTGAAAGAAGAAAGAAGAGAAGGATGCAAAAACGGAGTGCGGATGTAAAGTATGAGGAGAAGACTTTATAGGATTGAATCATTTTAAAGTGGTAGGTATGGATAATAAGTAATGTTGGTGTAGTTAGTGCGTATGATTAGACTGGTAAGAAGTTCTTAATAATTTAAAAAAAAAGGATTGCAAAAGCAACTTAAGTTCGATGGCAGCAGTAGCCTAGCAATAAACTGAAAGAAACATTACAAAATGAAGTAAATGAACTTTAGGAATAGTCACAGCACACATTGGAAATGCAATAAGCAAAAGACAAATTACATGTTCTTTGAACACCCTTCCCCGTCTACCTCAGTGGTGTTATCTTTTTTGAATTTATTCATGATTTTTTCGATGTCCTTCCCCTTTTCACATTGTTTGACATCATCATCGTGCTCTTGAATGGGTGCATCAGTTGTTTTGTTGAATCCATACAAGTTTTCCCATTCCTGTTTACCCTTTGCCAAAGCATCAGCAACCCAATTGTAAGTGGCTCTCACATCAGGATTTGGATGACTTTCCAAACCCTCATCCAACATCCCCACTTGGAAATAACAAGTACATCCTCGACGGGCAACATCCAAAATGTATTCATGGAAATCACCTTCGGGGATATTGTTTGAACCTTCCTTTGAGTCCATGGTGGTCACAACCTAAGTGAAGGAAGATAATGGAGGATGTTACATATGGTGAAGGAAAATAAGATGTCTTACATATATAGACATGGAAAAAGACCATAAATTTTTGTGTTAAGTGTTATGTGCATGTTCGTTAGTAAAGAAAGTTAAAGAAAATTAATAAACTGAAAATTAAATTATAATTAATATGAGAATAAAATGACCAACAAAGCATGCAATAAATAAAAGTATCATAGGAGAGAGACAGTTGTGAAGGTGATGTTAGAAAAGTTAGATTTGGAGGTACCAGTAAAGGAGGTAGTTGGAAGAAGAAGGTGAAATCTATGTTTGGGTTGGAGTAGTTACTATATTCAGACGAGGCATGGTAGTGGGTATATATAAATTTTTTGTATGTGAGAAGGAGTGCTTGGTTGTATGGGGTACGTGTCGAGTATCCAGGCACCGAATTATCATAGTAGTAATTGGCAAGGTTTTCAAAATTGGTTGTAGTGGGGGTTTATAAAAAAAGTTAAATGGGAAGGTGTTTAAAATTGCTTGAACTGGGGCCCAACCACCGTGTCTAGTTGTGTTCAATACATTATTCTTCATTGTTTGTGTTTGTATAAACATATTGGGAAAAAAATAATTTGTAACAGGTGCAAAGTAATTTATGAATTTAAAATGTAGAGAACTTTTTTTTATATAAAAAAATGAAGAGAACTTTATGTCATTAGTAATAGTAGGGCCTGCATGAATTGTTCCCTATGTGTCCAGTAGTGTTAGTAACAGTGTATTTATGAATAAATTTTATTCAACCAATGAAGAAGTAAAGGTGAAATTGGGAGTAGTGTTAGGGTGGGGGAAAATTAATTTGGATACTTGCGTGAGGTCCGTGGATGGGACAATGGGGCATGCGCGCGACAGGGGTCCCCGTTGGTCAACAGCGTCTGACGATGTGAAGGATTAGTCCTTGACCTTTAGTGATATTATAAGATTTTTTATGTTGCACTACATAATGGGTACATGTTATTGGGAATTTAGCGAAGAATTAAATTATTTATGGTAGTGTACCTTATAGAATGATGTAAATTAAAAAATATTTCAAAGTATGGGAACTTGCAAAGTATAACGTCCATGCAAAATGAAGTAGATGATAAAACCTGAAGAGTTCCATTAAGGGAGTAAACATAGAAAGGCTTAATTTGCAGTGAAATGGACTACCCAAAGAAGTAAATACTATGAAGCAGTGCTCTATGCACGGTCAATCCTAACCCTTATAATATTGTTAACGTCGTTCCTACAGAACGTAACTGTATCTCCCACTGCAGGCTTCCGATTCTTACAGAACGCGTACCATCTCATTCCTATGAGTAGATTACCATCATGCCAAAGGAGTTCCCAGGTTTGGACGCCATGTTCTCCCCAGTATTGAACCAACACTGATTGTCGTTTGTCAGCAAACCATATCTCCCTAACCCATGCAGGAACACCCTACGTGAAGAGAAACAAAACGCGTAAGAGCATTTTATGAAATAATTTAACACATGGGTAGAGGTCAAAATGAACTAAACTTACCAGTGCTTGCTACCAGAGCACTTAGACTCAGTCATGGTATAGGCCCACACATCCATTTCGGATTCATCATGGGATGAAAAATCAGACGACTCATCATCAGAGTCACTGGAGATTTCGATAATGGGAGGACGTTGAGCCATGGATTGAATGCTTGGTTGTAATGGTAATGGGTATATTATGAAAAAGTCATGTATATATGGGCAGGGAAGTTCGCAATCAGCGAATGCTGTTACTTCCAAGGTGGACGGTTAAGTTTGTGTAATTAATTAATTAAACGTGTTATAATAACAGGAAATGGGCGGTGATACTTAATTATGGTAGATATAACGTTCATGGGTAGCATTAATTACATATGTTGGTTCCCTTAGTAACGTTTCACTGTGGTTGTTTGGCCGCTGATGAAGGATATGATAATTGTATTTAGTATGGGAAATAAATTTGATTTTTATGGTTGTTTTGAGTAATAGGAACAACATGTGGGGTAAAGCATCTGGAGGAATAGTCATTTAATTACGATATTTTAAGCTGGATTGTTATATAATAATAAATGTGAACCATAAAAATTGTTACCAAACCATATCTGCAATAGTAAAAATAATATTACCAGTGTAGTACATTAATGTATACGTTTGTTATAATGTTTTTGAAATTGTTGATCCATGAAATTTGTAATGAGTTTTATGTGGAAGAGTAAAAAACAGAGCATGTGTGGGGGGTGAGGTGCTTTGCTTATTTTTTATGGAGGCGAAACTTGGCACGGGCGTACGGTACATCACGATGGTCATCCCGGTGAATTTTCGTGAATTATCGTGACCGGTTGTAATTACGGTGAATTAATTGGTGGTTTAGGGTTAATAAATCAACCCTAAATAATTAGGGAAAAATCATATTTGGGGTCATTTGGGGGCGTTTGAGGTGGCTAAAGGGTCGTAAGGTGGTTGTGGCTGATAATGTTGGGGCGATTAGTGTGGTCATTAGCGGGGTAATTAGGGTGATAATGTCGTGTTATTCCAGTGCTTTTCTGATTTCGGATGGAGGCGAAACTTGGCACGGGCGTGGGTACATCACGAGGGTCATCCCGGTGAATTTTCGTGAATTATCGTGACCGGTTGTAATTACGGTGAATTAATTGGTGGTTTAGGGTTAATAAATCAACGGAAAATACCAAACGCAACTAAATAATTAGGGAAAAATCATATTTGGGGTCCTTTGGGGGTGTTGGAGGTGGCTAAAGGGTGGTAAGGTGGTTGTGGCTGATACTTTTGGAGCGATTAGTGTGGTCATTAGCGGGGTAATTAGGATGATAATGTTGTGTTATTCCAGTGCTTTTCTGATTTCGGGTGGAGGCGAAACTTGGCACGGGCGTAGGGTACATCACGGGGGTCATCCCGGTGAATTTTCGTGAATTATCGTGACCGGTTGTAATTACGGTGAATTAATTGGTGGTTTAGGGTTAATAAATCAACGGAAAATAATAAATGCAACTAATTAATTAGGAAAAAATCATATTTGGGGTCCTTTGGGGGTGGCCACCTATGGTTAGAGGCCAGATTATGATTATCTAAAATTTAAATTATAAGACGTGTTGGCAGGCCGAAGTTAGAAGTTAGGGTTTGAGGTTTGAAACCTGAGATGTAACGAAACAGAGCATGTGTGGGTGAGGTGCTTTGCTGATTTCTGATGGAGGCGAAACTTGGCACGGGCGTAGGGTACATCACGGGGGTCCTCCCATTGAATTTTCCTGAGTTATCGTGACCAGTTGTAATTACGGTGAATTAATTGGTGGTTTAGGGTTAATAAATCAACGAAAAATACCAAACGCAACTAAATAATTAGGGAAAAAACATGTTCGGGGTCCTTTGGGGGTGTTTGAGGTGGCTGAAGGGTGGTAAGGTGGTTGTGGCTGATAATGTTGGGCCGATTAGTGTGGTCATTAGCGGGGTAATTAGGGTGATAATGTCGTGTTATTCCAGTGCTTTTCTGATTTCGGATGGAGGCGAAACTTGGCACGGGCGTAGGGTACATCACGGGGGTCATCCCGGTGAATTTTCGTGACCGGTTGTAATTACGGTGAATTAATTGGTGGTTTAGGGTTAATAAATCAACAGAAAATACCAAACACAACTAAATAATTAGGGAAAAATCATATTTGGGGTCCTTTGGGGGTGGCCACCTATGGTTAGAGGCCGGATTATGATTATCTAAAATTTAAATTATAAGACGTGTTGGCAGACCGAAGTTAGAAGTTAGGGTTTAAGGTTTGAAACCTGAGATGTAACGAAACAGAGCATGTGTGGGGGGTGAGGTGCTTTGCTGATTTCTGATGGAGGCGAAACTTGGCACGGGCGTAGGGTACATCACGGGGGTCCTCCCGTTGAATTTTCCTGAGTTATCGTGACCGGTTGTAATTACGGTGAATTAATTGGTGGTTTAGGGTTAATAAATCAACGGAAAATACCAAACACAACTAAATAATTAGGGAAAAATCATATTTGGGGTCCTTTGGGGGTGTTTGAGGTGGCTAAAGGGTGGTAAGGTGGTTGTGGCTGATACTTTTGGGGCGATTAGTGTGGTCATTAGCGGGGTAATTAGGGTGATAATGTCGTGTTATTCCAGTGCTTTTCTAATTTCGGATGGAGGCGAAACTTGGCACGGGCGTAGGGTACATCACGGGGGTCATCCCGGTGAATTTTCGTGAATTATCGTGACCGGTTGTAATTACGGTGAATTAATCGGTGGTTTAGGGTCAATAAATCAACGGAAAATAACAAACGCAACTAATTAATTAGGGAAAAATCATATTTGTGGGTGAGGATGGGCATGCTCTATGTGTATGTATAAGTAGTATTCCTTTTCATCACCGTATTCTGTGGATATATTTTTACAGGTGTTGATGAGGACACGATTGGTGTCGACTATGATTAAAGGGTTGTGCTCTGATAGATGTGACATCAGGGTGTATTTGGGAGTTTTACCATGTTGCTAGTTAGGAGTATTTCTTATTCACCTTCTGGATGCCTTGTATAGTAGTAGGTCACTAGTTGTTTTATTTTTTTGGAGATTTCGCTGCTTTATATTTGAATTATATTTGAAAGTTTAATTTCTGTTATTAAAGTCGTTTTCGAACTATGAGATTTAATAAGATCGATTGTGAACCTTTTTACCCATCGTGGAACATTACCTTTTCTAAACTTCGATTTATTAAGCATTTAAGAGTATGGGGTAGAAGGGTGTCACACATGTAGGGGTGCTTGGGTAGTAATCTAAGAGTATAATTCGTATGAATTTATGCTATAACTGAGAATAGATGATATAAACTATGATTTATGGTTGATTGGAATGAATCTTGAGTGTAGATGGCCTAATAATAATCATATTGAATTTAAAACCAGCAAATTCACGTTTCAACAGACTCCCTAATGTAGTGACCTAGTCATGAAGTATAAGGTGCAAATTGGTGAAGGAGTAATGGAATGGTTGGGTTGAGGGTAAATAGTTAATTTGAGAACATGTTGCAAGCATGTATTTCGTTAACCTAGTTGTCTTTTGTGGTTACGATCGAACGGAAAAGTAATAAAAGTCATGAGGTTCTCTTTGCTTTATAATTACGGTCAGTAACATAGGTTGCTGTTGTCCTACATTATAGGCTCTTCCATTCACGCAACACAATAGACCTCCAGTGCAGTTCTCGCTGCCAGTTGATGTGCCAAGAGAGCCCTTTCAATCGATTCGCCATTGCATACATGACGGATGAGCAGGGCTTTTGTCCTTATGTGTGTGGCGTTGGGCCAGACTTTCTCGGCTATCTATGCACATCCTTTTTAAGTTCTACTTCCACTACTGGTGTAAGAATCTTTCCCATATCTCTATTTGTATCTACGTGTACGATTTATATTAAATTGAATAGTTACATTAAAATATCTTAGGTAAATTAGCCTCAATAATTTTGGTCAACACATGTTCAAACTATGGTAAAAATAATATAAAATGTGTACGTTAAGTTCACGACAATTTATTTCCATTTCATTCTCCCCGGCCACTAACATACTTTGCAAACATGTAATCTTCCAGGGACGTAAAGTTTTACGTCGTGTTTCATGGTCGGCAGTCAGGGATTTATGGATCCTGGGAAGAATGTGAAAGCCAAGTTCTCGGATACTCAGGAAATAAACACAAATCATTCAAGACTTTAGAGGAAGCTCAAATTGCTTGATCAAATCACTGTGAGAAGATGTCTCATTTCCAAAACTACACACCTTATGCTCATGATGGTGATCATAAACAACCAAACCATAGTGGTCCTTCCAGTAGACCTGACAAACTGAAGACACCCCTCCATGATATGGGTAGGTCTATAATATCCACTACCATGCTTAAGGCCATCATGGGTTAAGTTATTAGTCAATTTTTAAAGAGATAAAAATTGTTTCTAATTTAACTAATTAGTTCATAATAATAATTGTATTTATCATATTCTTTTGAAGTCATTATCCCTAATGGTGGTTGGACATGTAATAATTTTATTGTAGGAATAAACCAACACATGATTTTGGAAGAGGGGAGATCGAAAGAATTGGTCATCCAGTGCAGCATGCAAGATTGGCTGAGGCAAGTGTGCCACATTCTGAGGATTACAGAACCAAGGATCACATTGGCTGAGGTGAAGAACTTTAATGGTGTTACATACTATAGGTATTTTGCATCATTGCAGAAGAATGATGGTGGGCCAGAACATGTCAAAATTAATGGAAAATTTGCAGCAGATACCAAGGTTGCTCGGGAGGATGTCGCGTTTGAGTTGTTGCGCATTTTGCTTTAGTCAAATGGGAAAAAAAATCAAGGATTATAATTACCACAATGTCCTAATGTTGGAGGATCAAATGAAAAACTATCAACAAGAAATTATGGAGCTACATGCAGAGAATTCATTCCTGCCTGAGACTATGTTGGCCCTTAGGAATAGATTAGGAGATGCGTAAATATTTTCAACCAATGTTAAGACGTATCTGTAGGTTGGTTTCTGTTATTGTTTAGTGTACTCATCTAAGTTATGTTAAGTTTTTTTTCATAATTATGTAGTGTAATTTTCATGATCTGTAGCCATTAGTCGTAGTAATGTTTTAAATACGAAATGTTGTGTGTTGTTTTATGTTTTGAATACATAAAAAAAATAGTATTACAATTAAATACGGGTAAATGTTTATTAAATGAAGTGCAATTTTTAACGAGAAAAGGCATTTCAATATTCTTAGGTGAGGATCATTGAAATGAACTTCTCAAAAGTATAACCCATGAATAAAATGTTAAAATCAATTTATTTCATTACGTATTTTCAATGGGGTTAAAATCAACTTATATCATAATGTCTGATTCATTTGAATACCTTTATAACTGCATTTACGTTGAGGAATAATATAGACTATGTTCACAGATGAGCCCGTTAATAAATTAACGTATCACACAGTTAGACTGTTATGTACACAAAATACTTTCTATCATTCACACTCATACAAGACAATGTTGTGAGACATTTATTTGGAGAAATTATTTCTTTTAATTTAAACAATATATGTGAGAGGAAAGTAAAAAACTTTCTAAGAGTTGTTGGGCTTCTCACTTCATTTAAGTGATTCGACATTTAAAGGGGCGTAGAGTTGAGTTCCTAATGCCTGCCCAACTGTGTACTATTTACTGGGGCACAATTAAGAATATATAAGAGGGTTCTGAATATCCTCTTTAATACTACAACACTTAAGTTTCTTCTGCCTCTAACAATGGAAGCTCCCAATCTGACCAGTGATATGAATGCGAAGAATGTCACTATTGGTTACAGGTGTAGTTGTTTGAAGATGATAATGAAATTAATGAAGATTGAAGTTTGAAAAAAATGATTTAATTAGTCAATGTGTTTTTCTTTCAGGGATGGAATATTGAATGAAGGCGGTGAAGATATCCCACCATGCAGGAGGACCGAAACAACAGTCAATGTAACTTTCATTTATTAACAATGTAGTAATCATTAACAACATTTATGCAAGGTGTATATTCATGGGTTGTTTTAATATTAGTTTCACTTTGAAATTTCAGGCCAATTCGACTCAAAGCAAGACTGCAGTCCACCATTATTGCACTAGTAACGCCACCATCAAAGTGTTAGGTGACGCTATTGAGGTTAGACAAACTTGGAGTGAAATTTCCTTTTACGTGTGTTCATTAAATTGCTGAATGAAACAAGACCATATAGCGTGACACATTCTTGGGAGACCTTTTTTTTTTACACCAATGTGGTCTAAATCAATTGTATTGTGTTAGTCCACTGGGTCCAAATGTTATTATGAACAAAATTTTTATGTTTTGGGACTAATCCACACTCAAGCAATAATATCCATCTATCTAGGATTATATCACTTCGAATGGATTTATTTATGTTCCAAATTTTGTAAAAAAAGACTTTGTGAAGACAAAGACAAGATCTTGTGACATTCTTTTCAAAATAGGTACCTGGGCAACTTCTCACGTGTTATCTCTTCCTTTTATTTATTGCAGAAAGTTAGAGCGGATGTATGCGAACTAAAGGCGGTGAGTAATCGGTTCGACTAAGTTTACCGCCATCATTCGTCCATTAATTGTATTTTTCATTAGTAACGCTAAATACAATGTGCTTACGTCTTTGATCCAAAAATGGATCCTGGGTACGTATTCTCCGTGTCCCATATGCATGTCTTACTCTTCATGAATATGAATCATGTATTAACTTCTTTCGTTACAATTTTCTAAACATATTAACCGTCACAGAGAGATCTTATTTTTGACAAGCACTATGTTGGGGAAGAGATCAGATTTCAGAACCTTGATTCCTCCGACCGAAGTCAACCACCAGGTTATTGCACATTCCTACTCATTTATTTACATGCAGTAATAGTAAATATAGTAGATATTATTATATTATCTTGAAACCAGTAAGCCCATTTGTGAAAATTCTTTTACAGATCATTTTTCTCATGGCATACCGAATGAGGTCGGACCAAGAAAACCAGATTGCTAAAAGTCTTTGGTGTCTGCCTCCCACGTTTAAAGTAGGCCACGTCCCTACACTAGTGTTATTATGATAAGTTAACCATGTCCATTGTTATGCTATCCATTATCATTTCTATGCACAATGTAAATAAAATAATTACTCCCAATGGAAACATGCAGGACTCCGTGCTGCAAGGTTACACTATTAAGGAATTATCATACTTGTATGGCAATGATTGGATGCCACCCTTCTCCGGATTGAAACTGGTAATTAGAACTTTGCTCTCTCTTTTTAATTAAATCCATAGCAGTATATATATTTACAGAACAACTTGCACATTGTAACTATATTCCCCTATTTATTTCAAAGATCTACGTGCCACTTGAGGATAAGTCAGGATATTGGTACTTGATGGTCATATCTGTTCGAGACCACCGAATTTATTACTTTGACTCTCACAAAACAGAAGCAACCATTAGAATAAGAATGGAAGTCATGCGGCAAGTGGTAGGTGATATAATTTGTTGTTGTAAACGCTATTTATATGCCAATTACCTTTGTACATGTTTCTTTTATTTATCGTTATGTCAACCCCAACTATGCAGGCGCAGGCAATTGGTGGAATTATACAGACTCCGAGGTATCAAAACATTGGACTTGATCTAATGAAGGATGTTGGAGCATGGGACATATCAGAGGTGAAATGGACTTCAACAGGGGCACAAAGGTTAGACGCTACTCAACCTTTATTGGTTACATACATTTTTTTTCATAAATAATTATTACATTACAATCATGCTACGTATGAAAAGTAAACCAACTGCCTTTGTTTTAATACTGTGTCCGCATCGAAACCTTGCAGTAACAACTCGGGTGTATGGGTGTTAAGTTGGCTTGATATGGATTATGCATTCCAACCCAATATTACCCCCGTTGTGAGCTTTCTCTTTTGACTAAACAAATGACATAATTTCAATTACTTTATCTGAGATAACATGACACACATTTGACCTCCCAGTTTGTTGTTGCAGTTAAACGAAAATGTTGTTCGAATGAAAATTGTTATGTTGTTGTTGTTGTGTACCCACAATTGTCATTCAGTGTCTCTGATACTAAAGGCACACAACTATTGTCTAACTTCTCAGCAGCATAGCTCCGTATGATCAGAGTTATGGTACCGGTAATGTCATTCACAATTGGAAGATTTTGTCTTTTCAAAATTTATTTTATATATAACTTCAACTTCCCTACTCTCGCATACGTCTCAACTAACTCTACAATTTCTTTTTACTGCAGGTCCTATATATTTTGGCACCATTAGTGCACTTCGATGTCCCTTTCGTTCCTTGGACCTTACAAACACCTATTTTGAGAACATCCGTGTTAAACAAGATTCGTCCACAGGAAGATGTCTAAGCTAATGAGTTTCTAGGACCTTACAAACACCTATTTTGAGAACATATGTGTTAAACAAGATTCGTCCACAGGAAGATGTCTAAGCTAATGAGTAATTGGAACTACGATGATATTAGTAATTATATGTGTTTGACGCATGTTTACCTTTAATGTAATGAATTATATTATCTTATTACTTGTGCCTTCATGAACTTACTAAACGGACGACCCATGACCCCGTGCTATGTATGACGTTTTCACAAATTGTTTCTAAATATTGTTCCCATATTCCATGGAACCATTGCGCATCACATTACCTACATATAAACTGAACTTTACATACTAGGACCATTGACCAAACATATAATCGTTCGGGTGCGGGTAATTACTTCCCAATAAAGTTACACAACACAATACCGTTCAACATCATTCAATGAAACTTAATGACCACCAAACAACTTTTTCAAAAATCCATGAAGTAATCCAGTCAACTAATAATCAGTCAAGGTTTTCAGTAGTGTTCTAAAATGGTAAACTGTAAACAATTTAACCAGCAAACAAATGTTACCATGCATCCTAGTCGTGACAAATTATGGTTCATACTTCCAAAAATCTCATAACAACAAGCACAAGGTAAGAGAACAAAATAATTTGCCCACTACAAAGCCATTTGAAAAAGCAACTTGATTCATCACCATGGAACCCACCATCATTTTTCCTTCTACGACCTGTCATACAAACAGATAACATACCCAAGTGAAATTGAATTAGTTACATTTACTAGACAAAGACATGAATGGAACTACAAGGTTACAGTACATGATATAGATACACAAATATTCCACCTACTCAAGATCCACGTGCATTACTGCATCCTTCCCCACTCTGATAGTTCACCTGACTTAGCCCAATCAAAGGAGAGCCGCAATGCTGGATAAATACAAATATTTGGATAAATAACTTTTAATAAACAACAAATGGGTTCAAAAATGCAGAATTTATGAAAATCATCTTCTGAAGACATGAAAATCTACTAACCAAGTCCACATATAGATCAAATGTACTCTGACTTGCCAGTTCTTGACCACCCATCCCACAAGCCGCGCAAGAAGTTTCTCCAATGGGTGTTTGAGGACAACATTTTTTATTATGCCCCAATCCGCCACACCTGCTGCACTTGTTTTTCCTCCTACCTTTACTAGGAACACTACTAGAGGCACGAGGGCAACCTTTTGTTCGAACGCGAACGGGATCAAGCACACCACTGTCCAGCCCATCCAAATCTCCCTCTTGCTCAAAAATACCATCCCCATATTTATCTTTCAACCGTTGGATTTCAAAGGTTATCCACTCTTTAATACGGTTAAACTCTTCATCACACCGTGCAACCAGGTTACACAGTTGTCTGCATTGCTCTAGCAGGGATGCATACCGGGCAATCAAGGATGAGTCCCAATAGTGAGAGCTTGCAATTAGTATATGACAGATGGATTCTTTAGCACGTTTGGTCCACCTTTCAAGTATTAGACAAGTAGGAATCTCTGAATAGTCAAGGTAAACCAAAACAGCTATTATGTGTGGGCACGGTAACCCATATGATTCCATTCGCTGGCAAGAACATTTGAAATCATTTGAAGGTGGGTACAGTGACACATACCATTCTTTTCCACCACTTTGATACCTCTTAACTGTGTAAATGACCCACATGGCTGACTGCCTACAATGGACAACAAAGTTTTGGGTAGCCCGAGATAACACTTTACGAAACAGTAGGAAGATCTTCCTTGTAAAGTGCCTTGATGCGGACCGTTCCAAAGGCTGCAAGTTTGTTGTTAACACAACCTCACCCAACATAGATGCAAAATCATCCTCCTCTTCTTTATACCTCATGTAGCAAAGGGACCGCTGGAAGTGTTGAACAAATTCAGTTAGGCTATATCGCGATTTTATAAACCTTCCAAGTTGACCATGCAAACTCTCACACCGGGAAGTTGTCCGCAAACCCGCAAAAAATTGACCTGTTATATATGCCGTGGCCCACATATGCTTCTTCTCATAAAGATCTTTAACCCAATTGTTATCCTCTAACTTAAACTTACAAACCATGTCTCTCCACCGCCGGCAAAATTCAGCAACTTCAACATGAGCAAACATACACCTTTCTAGCTCCTCAAGAAACGCAGGGATGCCGACATTTGAAGTTGCATTCCGAAGCAAATGCCATGCACATAGTCGGTGATGTGCCCCTGGAAAGACTCTTTTAATGGCATTCCTCATGGCCATATCACCATCTGTGATAACTACCTTCGGTGACTTCCCTTTCATTGCAGCTTTAAATTGTTGGAGTAGCCAAACATATGTGTCTTCTGTCTCATTCGAAATAATAGCACTTGCAAATACAGTTGTACGGTTGTGATGGTTGACCCCAGAAAATATAACTAATGGACACTTATATTTATTCCTCCCATAAGTAGCATCAAACGCTAGCACATCACCAAAAAGTTCATAATTTAACTTACTAATACCATCACACCAAAATAGATGTTGTAGCCTACTTTCTTCATCAACAGTGTGTGTGTAAGACATTAGCGGGTCGTGCCTTCTCATTTCACGTAGGTACCTTAGCACAGATTTTGCATCAGACCTTTGAAACCGCCGTTGTTTGTCAATCTGATTGTACATATCTTGTTTGCGAAAACCAACCTTGTCATACCCACCACAACGACTAGCAAATGATGCATATATATCAGGTACAGATATCCCAACACTTCTCATACTTTTCATTTCCATTATATCAGATTCCGTCATCTTTCGGTGAGCTGGCATCATCCCACAATACTTGTTTTCAAGCATGTCATGATTGTGATCATCATTGAAGATCTTCACATACCATCCCCCACTCATTAAGTCTTTTCGAACGCACAACAATGCAAGGCATTCACATCTAGTTTCTGGTTTTGCTTCACGCTTTTTGGTTCCTGAGCTTGTTCTTTTCCCTTGCCTGTTGCAAAAAAGTGTTCGTTGTACAATTTCCCCTTTACTGTTCTTTACCACCTTTCCTTTTCGAACAGCAAAACCCTTTCTTCTTGCATATTTACAATAGAATTGATAAGCAACTTCCAAGTCCGAAAACACACACCTACCCACCTTCTCCCAAGTAATGTTTACCAAATCAATTTTACGGATGTCATCCACATCATTTATACTCATACCTTCAACTGCAACCTCAGATTCTAATGCAACATCGTCACCACTGTCTTCTTCTCTTTCTTCATCATCCTCGTCCTCTTCATTGTGCTCATCATCATCATACAAAGTTGAATAATCCCAATCTTGCTCTTCATCATCAACATAGTCCTCCTCTTCATCATAGTCATCATCTTCTTCTTCTGAACCTTCACTGTCCTGCGCTTCCTCTTCTTCGTCTTCACGCTCATCTGACCAGACACTCATCTCCTGTAATCCATGCATAGCACACATAATAGTTAATCAAGATCAACATACAAATTACATGTCTGTAATTACTACATTTCAATAAAAAAACTTTTACCATTCTTAACCCAATAACGTAGATTATCAATGAAATTCAGTAGCTCAACCACTTCCATTCAACCCTCTTCAAAACACAGTCTCTTCATAAATAAACAATTATTTCCCTATGAATATGAGTAACATTTGGTGATCTACCATTTCATAATACTTTCAATAATGCTACCAATTAAAATAACCAATACACACAGTCCCTGGACTTCATTCACACCAACACACAAAAACAGGGTACACCCGCATCACATATCTTGCAATCACCCAACTCCAAACAATTTCCAAAATAAAGGATGAACAGGTTCAATGGGTACAAATAAAGTAAGCAATTAGCACCACGAAAATTACCTCTAATGTTACATTCTCTATTGCTTTCCGTGCTGCTTCTTCTGAATTATCATCCATCTGTGTCAAAAATACAGGGAGTACTCATTATTCATTACTTCAATCTATGTTCATTACTTCCTAAAACACCAACACGGACGAACGATTCATTTACATAAAAAAAACAATATGCCACTTTATTGTTTCTTTTTCCAAACGAAAAAACCATGCTTTGAAAAATAATAAGCTCAGAGAGAGAGTCCAGGAATTTACCACTTCTGTAAATGTCACTTCCAAATTCGTTTGCCAACTAATTGCCTTGCACGCACCCTGTCACAGCTCGTTTTGCTCTGCTCGAAGAAGTCCACGTCACATTCAAAGAATCAACCTATGTAAACCAGCTACTACTTGCATTCACAAATACGAAATCTGCAGCACCTCATTTGGTCCATTCATTCGGCATCTCATACCACCTACTTCTTTACAACCATGACACCTATCTCTACCCACAACGTCGATTACAGTCAATAACCTATCTCAATTTGATTTCTCAACCAAAGGGGATATTCTACCTTGGACGCCGCTGCCTCTAAAACCCTAAAAGTCTCCAGATTCAAGCTCGTCCTAATTGTTTGCCTATTTAAAGAGGGGTGCAAATTAAATTAGTCAAAGATATGTGTCTAGTGTGTAAATTGCGTAAAAGTACATCCACAACCTAAATCAACCGGTATACAACTACTTGGTTCACGTGGACCAAAGAAATAATGGTCCACCATAGATTAGTCCTTTATATAATGATCAAATTCTCCGATATAAAGTATAAAAGAAACATCGTTGCTGGTGCAGAGTTTGTAATTTCATTTTAGCCAAGTTGTTTGCAATGCCGAATAGACGAGGTAGTCTTTTGGTTAACGGGACACAACAGATACAAAGGGTGACAGAATTAGTGAACGCAAGTAGGACGAGAAACATCGAAGAATTCTTCCAAATTAACTTTCATGGAGTTGCTATTACCCCACCTTCCCCTTAAGGAAATGGAAGGAGTTGGGTGGTTTGGATTTAATTTGACCATTAGATTCATTTCTAATTAATATTCATTGTGATATGATTATAATGTTTTAAAAGTATAAGGATATAAATATAAGGTTGTAAAAGTCAAGGATAAAGTCTAAAGTTAACTGAAAAACATGAATGAAAAATATAATTTATTTAATATTAAAAAATATAATATTTTCTAAGATAGAAATATATTTAATTTTAATTTATTTTTCTTATAATTTTATTATTTTATAAAAATAATTATTGTAATATTTAAATTATATATGAAAATTAAAAAATCGTGTTACCCGTGCAACAAATGTCAATAGATCCATTTGTTAATTATATAATGTTAAAAATAATAATTGAGTTAATATTTGTAGATCATGTAACAACATTCTATTTTTTATTTTTATTCTTTTTATAAGATTTTGTGATTTTTTTTCCAGTGTTTCTTTCTTCTAATGACATATTTTTATTTTGTAATTAATAAATGTCGTACAAGCTTTAACTTGAAATGAATGAGTTGGATTTAGTGTCAAACCTTTACAATTGTAATCACAATTAAAGATCATCTATGTACATATCAAGTAAGAAACATGTTCGATGATAAATTAACAAAAAGATTACTTCCCAATTATTTTTATCAAGAGTTTAATTACTACACATTGTCAGTGTAAAGAAATTTTACATTGTCATCCAATAATATTTTGCTACATCAATTAAAGAATAGGACACTTCATATATCATTATACTCATTAAAAGATGTATCAACATATCATTGGATGATTGTGTAAAATTAATTTACACTGATAGTGTATATTTATTAAATCCTTTTATCAATTTATTTATTATTTGAATATAACTTTTTTATTCTTTTAGACATCGTATTAAACTCTAAATACCATAAATGGATGAATATCTCATTTTTATATTAAAATAATTTTAAAATGTGATAGATGAAATAAACCTTTAATTTTACATGTATATATATAGTATTAAATTTATATTGAACAAGATTAAATGTCATATTAATATTGATATGAATTATTGATAATCAAACTAATATTGAAATAACAGAGGCTTTATTGTTAAAGTCTATAGGTAATACAATTAAAGATATAGTTTCATTTGTCTATCCTAATTTGCTATCAAATTTTGAAAACATAGAATTGTTTCAATATAAAGCAATTATTGCTCCTGTACATTGGATGTTGTTTACTCCGTCAATAAATATGTCCTGACATTATTTCTAGGAGAAGAAATTAATGATGTATGGGAGGTGGATGAGGAAGTCGGTATTGAAGTTGATTGGTTGACAACTGAATTCTTAAATGATATTAGGTGTTTTGGGCTTCATGATCATAAGTTAGTGTTAACGATTGAAGTAATTGTTATGCTAATGATGAATGTTGATATATCCGTTGGACTTTGCAATGGAACTAGATTAATAGTTGATTAATTAGGTCCTAATGTCATTGGAGAAACCGTTATTACGAGAACTCATTTGGGAACAAAGGTATTCATTTATCGAATGAATTTAATTTCATCTGAAAATTTCACCCCTTTAAAGTTTCAACGAAGACAGTTTCCATTTTTCTTTGATTTGCTACGACCATTAATAAAAGTCAAGGCTGTCACATGTTGGTGTGTATTTACTGAGGCCTGTTTTCTCTCATGGTCAATTATATGTTGTTGTATCTCGGTTAAGTCTCAACAAAGACTTAAGATTCTTATATGTGATGACAACTTTAAGTGTTGTAATGTTACAAAAAATATTGTCTACAAGAAAGTGTTTCAAAAAATTTAAATGAAGTAATATTGTTGATAATGTTCATTTGTAATTATTAGATGTGACTATTTCATGTTTCAAAATCAATTTTACTTTGTTAGTTAGTTACTTAATCTACTAAAAATATTAAATTAAATATTAAAAATTAATTAATCTTATGATTTAATGTTTACATATATTAAATAGGTTAAATATATTATTAAAATTCAAGTTAAATATTTATTTGAATAATAAATCTGTCTTACGGGTTGGATACTAGTATATATCATAAGAAATGAACAATTGAACTTTGAACAAACCGCTAATAACTACAAATTTATTAATTAAATATATAAACCATGTATGCCCATGATTGTATGCACTTTGATTTTTCGATCTAAATTATATTTACATTTTTAAATAAATAATTTGGTTTTCCAACTCTAATTAAAAAATAGTTTATGATATTACAGGTAAAAACCTTTCCACATTTATAAAGAATAAAATTATATATCAAATTAACTTTTAAATTGAAATTATGTTCAACTAATTAACTGAATTACAACCGAGTTTAGCCTCTTTAAATAAAAAAACAAGTTTTAATCATTTTTAATTTATGAAATTTTTATGTTCAATTCACATAATATTTACATTTTAAAATTTTAATATTCACATAATGCAAATTACGTGTACATTGTTATATGCTTTTTGAAATATTAAAAATAGTTTAAAATGGCATGGAAAATATTTGAATTGAATAATTTTATTAACAATTGTTATGTATAAATCTTATTAAAATATATATATATTTTAAATTTATAATTATATTAGGATAGGATAAGTATACACTGACCGTGTAAATTTATTTTACACTGCCATCCATGCTGTGCTGCCACATCATTTATTGGGTTTAATTACACATGAGGTGTCATACTCATTAATTGATGTGACAACACATCATTGGATGATCGTGTAAAACTCTTTTACACTATCAGTGTATAGTAATTAAACTCATTAGGGTGAGTTTGTTTCATGGTATGTAAAAAGATTCCCGGGAAAGTGAGGTTGGGAAAATAATATTCCCACGTTTGATTCAAGTTTTAGAAAAACTTTCCCGGGTATTATTGATTCCCGGGAATATATTTTAGCCATGACTCACATATTTTCTATTCCCATGGTGAGGGGTGGGAATCTTATATTCCCATGGGAATGGAAGTTATTTTTCCCACTTCCACTTCATCCTACAATATTCTTTCTATTTTTATTTTTTAAATTTTTTAAAGTAAATTATTTTTAAAAACATTCCCAGGAATATGAAATACATACCAAATATACATATAAGTTTTGTCCGGGAATAACATTCCTGGTAATAGGATTCCTGGGAGTATCATTCCCGGGAATATGATTTTATGACTTCAAACAAACTCACCCTTATATTAATGATGTTTTGATTACTATTTTCTATAAACATGATAACAATATACTTTTCACATTCTACTACTTGATTTATATAATTATATCATAAGTTATTTTTATTATAAATATTATCTGTAACCTAACGTCACCCGTATAAGTGTATGAGTACCGTGCTATTAATATTACATTACAATTCACCTTCGTTCCAGGTACATTAGATGTAAAGATTACAAACGTCCTATATTAATTTTTTTATTATACTTTTTAATTACAAATTAATCCAATCACTTTTATATTTAATAACTAACAAAATTACTAATATAATATGACGGAATAATTATTTTAATATTAAGGATTTTTTATTTCAAAATCAATTTAACACTAAAATAATTAATATTTAATGTAATGTTAGTACGGTACCATTCAAGAATTAAAAATGAAATGGTTTAACAATTTTTCAAACTTATAGTTGTACATACTTTTTAAAATTGTTGTAAGGCATACGTTTATTCAAATGTTTTTAATGATATACGTACACAATTTTTCTATTTATTGATTATTAATCTCTTATTTATCTAAGTTGTTTGGCATATCATAAGTCATAACTCAGAATATTTTGCTTGGAAATTTTGAATTTTTATGTCAAAATTCAAACACCACGAAAGGCACAGCAGGTTTGATTTAATTTTCCCGTCTCTCAATGCTGCTTATACAGCGCGTATGCGTCACCCAAAATCACAACAACATTGTGAAGATGAGTTGTATGGGCAAAAGTAAACATTGAGAATTATGCCATGTTACCAGTTTAACAGGTTATCACTTTAAAATCCAAACCGTTCAATAGTTTAATAATACATTTAACGATATAAAACACTGAAACGGTGCTTCACCCTAGTCGGAACCTTCTTTTGATCCCGGACTTTGTACGTCGTTTTGTATAAGTTTTAAAATTAAATTTTACAGAGTACTCTTTCTAGCTAAGACAAGAATTTGATTGTTACTTATAAATATTATATATTTTCACGGAAAGGATAAAAATATTATTTTGAATGAATTATAATTTATTCTAAAAATCGCTATCATATTCTCGAGCCAATAATTGTGATATTAGCAAGGTAATCTATAGAATATAGATATATTAAATCTGTCCAGCTCACCAACATGTTAGGTTATGGGGAAAAAAAATTCGATTTTAGTGGCAATTTGTTATTTTGCAACAAAACAAAAATATTTTCTGTTTTACTGCTTCTCTTTTCCAGTTTTCCTAACGTTACTCTAGTTTTATTAATTTGGGGCCATTGTCATGGCAAAGTAATGTTCCACGTGGCAGTATGTGACATAGCGGACATATTAAAATGAAGTGAGAAAAAATAATTTCACTGCGAGGACGAATATATCTTTAATAATTAAATTATTTACATGTAAAGAAAAGGACAGATATAACTATTTCTCTTTTTTATTATTATTTTTTATTATATTTCTCTTTTCTAGTTTTTGCAAACTTAATTTTACAGGTGAGAGAGAAACATCACCCTCGGTTTGGACACACATCATATATAGTATTTTAGCCTTTTAGGTCATCCAAATGATAGAAAACTGTTTCAGTATAAGGAATCCTATATTTTTTTTCTTGATATATAGTAAAAAAAAAACTATTAAAAATACATTTTTTTAATTTTATACCACAAATTTTATATTTATTTACACAACATCTATCTCTCTCATATTACCTTTACATCTATTATTTTTAGACCATATTTACTAAAATAAAAAAGAGTTCAATTATTATGTATTGTCAGTGTAAATGATGTGTGTTCTCATATCATTTAATTAATGAATATGACACCTCATATACTATTAAATTCATTAAATGATGTGATAACACATCATTGAATGTCTGTGTAAAACTTTTTAACAGTGATAATGTGAAGTTATTAAATTCATTAAAAAATGGTATAATTAGGGAAGACAATAAGTAAAAGTTGTTGGATGAAGATAAGATGACTCAAATAAGGATGACAATTGGACCAGAGTTAGGGGTGAAAATATGCTAGGCTGCTCGTCGATAGCCTACGACCCGACCTACTTAAGACCTAGTTTGGCTTAACTCGTTTAATAAAAAGGTCAGGTCTAGATATTTGTAAAAATATTTTTAATTAAATAAGCCAGGCTTATGATTTTTAAAAAGACTATTAGGCTTGACAGACTAGCCTATATATAAATAATATTATTTTTAACAAACATATAAATATTTTATATATAATAAATAATACAATAATATATAATTTTTTAATTTCTTCCGTTGGCCTATTTAGAGATAGACTTATTGTTCTATCCAAATGTATATGTTAGTGACATATTTACATTATAAAAAAGTAAGTCTATTAGTTTATAAATGTAACATCCTAAATTCTATTAGGATAAATATTAATTAAATTAAATAGATTAATTAAGGAGATAAGTAATTAATGAGAAAATAAATAATAGGAGTATTATTATTATTATTAGTTTTATTTCGTAAAAGTAAGATTGAATTGAAAATAGAAATAAGGGGTGAGAGTGGGCCCAAGCCCAATTAGACAATTCAGTAAGGAGGGGTTAAAAGAGCACCCTAATCCTTATTCGTATCATTCGTCAGTAAGCGAAACGCTAAGGAGGGGAGAAACAGAGTCTCAAGAGAGAGTTGCGGTGGAGTGAAAGCCAAGAATCCAAGAAAGGACTTCCTTGTTGTAATCAAAGCTTCGCTTAAGGTACGGTGGGGGAGAGGGTATTGCTTGTATATGCATGTAGGGATGTGTGGGTGGTGAGGGCAACCATAAGACCCCCTAAAGGCTCTAAATTCGTATGGATGTATGTTGTAACTAAGAATAAATGATATAATCTGTTGATTGATGATTGATTGGGTGCATATTGATGATTGATTGGGTGAAATTGAAGATGATATTCAGAATAATGAAAAAGGGGTGATTAGGGATTTAAAGATTGGGGGTTTGATGAATTGGTTGTATAATTTGTAAAAGATTGTTGATTTACTGAGCTTTGGATGATATTAATGATTATGAATGATGTTTAGACGAAAAAGATTGATTAGAGATTGATTGGATGAGTTTAGAAAGGTTAGAAATCGTGAAATCTGCGATCTGTGTCGCGGGTAATCGATTACCAGGTGTGGTAATCGATTACCAGGGCTTTCTGGGCAGCGTTGAGTGAGTTTGGGTTGCTGGTAATCGATTACAAGGGGTCTGTAATCGATTACCAGAGAGTTGAGTTGCTGGTAATCGATTACATCTGTGTGGTAATCGATTACCAGGTTTTGACATCTTTCTCGCCTGAGAAAGAATGCGTCTGTTAAGGGTGAAAATGAACTCGAAATACTATAATATAATATATCAAACTGAAGCCCAGGATCTTAACTTTCTAATAGAAGTGGAATCACTTTAATTGGACACCTAGAACTCTAGATATTTCCAAATTAGTGAACCAAGGTCATTAAGCTTAAAGCTTAAAGACTCCAAAATTGAGTAACGGTCTCTAGTAATCGATTATAGCTGTGTGGTAATCGATTACCAGGTTATATTGTGAATGAGAATGTTGTTTATATGATGATTGATGATGATTATGATGATGATGTTAATGATGATAAGTGTATATCACTTTACTTTAATGATGTTTGATGATGAGCATGATGATGATGTTAATGATGATAAGTGCATATCACTTTATTTTAATGATGTTTGATGATGAGCATGATGATGATGTTAATGATGATAAGTGTATATCACTTTACTTTAATGATGTTTGATGATGAGTATGATGATGATGTTAATGATGATAAGTGTATATCACTTTACTTTAATGATGTTTGATGATGAGCATGATGATGATGTTAATGATGATAAGTGTATATCACTTTACTTTATGATGTTTGATGATGAGCATGGTGATGATGTTAATGATGATAAGTGTATATCACTTTACTTTAATGATGTTTGATGATGAGCATGGTGATGATGTTAATGATGATAAGTGTATATCACTTTACTTTAATGATGTTTGATGATGAGCATGATGATGATGTTAATGATGATAAGTGTATATCACTTTACTTTAATGATGTTTGATGATGAGCATGATGATGTATGATAATAATGATGATGACGACGGTGTATATCACCTTTGATGATGATGTTACCTAAGTTGTGCGGGCCCATAGAGGGGGTACAACTTAGGAGAGATGCTTTGTGCATATGTGATGTTACCTAAGTTGTGCGGGCCCATAGAGGGGGTACAACTTAGGAGAGATGCCTTGTGCATATGTGATGTTACTTGAGTTGTGCGGGCCCATAGAGGGGGGTACAATTCGGGAAGTGAACTGAGTTGTGCGGGCCCATAGAGGGGGTACAACTTAGGGGATCAAGATGGGGCGTTCGATGCACGGGCCCTAGAGGGGGTACAACCTAGGGTCGAATGTCGTTGTGCGGGCCCATAGAGGGGGTAAAACCTATCGGATAGTGTGTGGTAACACCGATATACTATCTTGGTACTAACTAGAGTGATTGACGAGGTGCACCCATTGTGTGGAGTTCCAAGTCATGATCTTTGGGTAGATGATGAGAGGAGTATTGATGTTATGATGATAATGAGTATAATGATATATGAATGATGTTATGATGATAATGAGTATGATGATAGATGAATGATGTTATGATGATAATGAGTATAATGATATATGAATGATGTTATGATGATAATGAGTATGATGATATATGAATGATGCTATGATGATGTTGAGCTTGGTGAATGTATAATGGATATATTTATGTGTTATAAATAAGAATGATGGTAGAGCATGTATATGTTGATATAGATGATGAAATATATGTTGAGTTTAGATGAATGTTACTATTGATGATTAATGTATTGATGACATGATGCGATGATGTTGTGGGTGAGGATGGGCATTCTCTATGTGTATGTATAAGTAGTATTCTTTTTCCTCACCGTATTCTGTGGATATATTTTTACAGGTGTTGATGAGGACACGATTGGTGTCGACTATGATTAAAGGGTTGTGCTCTGATAGATGTGACATCAGGGTGTATTTGGGAGTTTTACCATGTTGCTAGTTAGGAGTATTTCTTATTCACTTTCTGGATGCCTTGTATGGCAGTAGGTCACTAGTTGTTTTATTTCTTTGGAGATTCCGCTGCTTTATATTTGAATTATATTTGAAAGTTTAATTTCTGTTATTAAATTCGTTTTCGAACTATGAGATTTAATAAGATCGATTGTGAACCTTTTTACCCATCGTGGAACATTACCCTTTCTAAACTTCGATTTATTAAGCATTTAAGAGTATGGGGTAGAAGGGTTTCACAGTAAACGCACTGGCCTATTTAGAGATAGATTTATTGCCCTATTTAAATTTCATAATATGAAATAGGCTTTTAAACAGGCTAATAGGCCAAACCAGACTTTAAAACATGTCAGACTAGGCCTAAAAAATAGCTTATGACATGTAACAGGTCAGGCTTGAGCCACAAAATATGATGCAATCCAAGCTTGGACCCTGCAAAGCCTAGCTTGGCTCGACCTACTTCCAACACTACCCTCGGTGGGTACCCAAAAAAATTACCCGTAACAGGTAGGGTAATTACCTACCAAATGGGTCCGAGTTCGGGTCTGTGTTATTACCCGTACTTTTTAATGGGTACGGGTACGGTACGAGTACGCCCACACTTATATAATATATATAATTAATGTAATTTATATACATATTATTCATTTAATATATATATATATGTTTATATTATTAATTAATATTTTTCTCAAAAAAATAATTAATGTTAATCTATATTATAGTAAAAAATATTAATATATATTACTAATTGAATTAATTTTAAAATTTTGAAAATGGTATAATTTTGCAATAAACTAAAATAGCAAAACTTGAACTAATTTCCATTTCCCCTCTCACTGTTCTTATCTCTCATCCACTTTCACATTACCTGCAGAGTTATTTTAGAGTTAAACTTGGATGATCTATGAGTTACTTTTCATTTGTGCTAGAGTGATTTTTTTAATTAATTTTCATTCTCTAATCAATTTATTATTTTTATAGTTAATATAAAGTGCGGGTAATGGGTATGAAGTACGCAGTGGGTAAGGTACAGGTATAAAAATCACTATCCACGCGGGTATGAGTTCAGGTACGGGTATGTTTTTCAAAACGTGGGTATGAGATCGGGTACTATAGTACCCAGACCCTATCCATTGTCATTCATAGACTCAAATTATAACATCAGTAAAGTCATATTCAAAAACTTAATTCAAATTTCAGTTGTTCACCCAACAACATACTTTGACTTATTACTAGTCCTGTACCCGTGCCATACACGGGGCATTTTGTCATATTAGACATACAATAATAATTTGACAAAAAAAAAGACATACAATAATTTTTTACTAAACATAATTCATAATATATGAAAGTTAAAAATTACATATTAACGTGAATGATTATTATTCTCTATTCATCTTTTATTCTTATCCCTACCCCAATTATTCATTTTCACAATATATCCTAACAAACTCAAGTTACTTCCCTTTATCCTTTATTCCACCCCAACACGTAAGTTTTTTTATATTGTCCGTGTATATATGTTAAATTCTATTTATCAAAAAGTTAAAAACTATAGTAACTTTTCAAATTATTTTAATTTATTGATTACATAATATTTTCCAAAAAAATATTATCTAAACATTCTAAAAGCTTAAAAAGTACATTTTTAAAATAGGAACTATTGATTATTCTTTTTTGTAGTTTGTCAAAGAATTTTTTATATATTACATTTTTAATGGGATAACTAACTCTTATTAAAGGTTGATAACTATTTGTCCTATTATTGTTTCCCCTAACCCATTTATCTAACTGAAAAATGTCTCATCACCATTTTCAATCATATTCTCTACCGACTATTTTTACATGGAAGTCATATTTAAATTTTTTGTACATATCCATGAAATTGACCAATATTTGAAACTTTTCCTCTTATACCCCCTTTCATACTGAACAAATTTTTCTCCAAAGAGATTCACTTATTATTAATATTTCTCATTCTCATTTATCAAATAGTATTAAATTAAATGATTACATCTTTTATTCCTAACACATTCTTATATCTTATAGTCTTTTATATCTTTTTATTTATTTAAAAAATTTTATTTGATTTGTTATTTGATCTATAATAAAAAATCATACAATATAATATATAATCCGTTATCTTTAATGCTTATGGAATGACCCCTTGGTGAGATTTTTTCTATTGCTTATGGAATGCCTCTAGTACATATATGATGTAAAAAAACATTAATGACGTTTTAGAGTATTCTTTCTAGTACTTTAAGAATGTCTCCTGTATAGAATAAAACTTTAAAATTCTTGGAATTACTTTTAGACGTAAGGTTCATTATTTTATTTTAAGATTTAAATTCAAATAGACCGAACTACAATATTTATTTATAAACACCAATAATTTTCTTGCCAACTTATATATGCCCGCATTTTCAATCTTTCATTTATCATTGTCAACAATAAAATAAAATGAAATAAACTTAGAAACCAAATGAAGATGGTTATAACCAATCACAATTTAATTTTTTTCAAATATTTAGTTGAGACTTTAACATTTGCAAAGTATGAAAACTAAAAAACGTTGTTCTTGATCATAGGCCAAAAAGACCCTTTAAACAAAAATAGGAAACCCTAATAAGAACACTAATTAAATAATTATTATATTTACTATTAACATAATTATATTTTTTTAATATTATTTTAAATTTCATAGTATATTTTTATTTATCTTACAAACCTTTTTTTAATATATTTAAACTATTAAAATGACTTTTAATAGTAATATTTGATATTTTGATATAATAATTTACTATAATTATTATAACAAAACTTGTACATTTTTAAAGAGTTTGAGTATGTTTCAAATTTCGTATTACATTTTTAATTTTTTGAAATGATTTTCTAAATTATTTTAATGTGTTATAAATTTTGTATTATATTTTTATTTATGTTATACTTTTTTTTTAATATTGATTGTTAAAATTGGCTTTAATATTGATGTTTGATATAATAAAGGTAACTATAACTAAATAATTAATACAATTACTGTTATTATAATTACTAAATAATTTTTAAGTGAATTGTGACTAAACCCCGAATAGGATTGTCCCTGGTAATAGGGGATACCTATGATTTATACCAAAAAAATAATTTTTAAGTGTTTGAGTATGTTTCAAATTTCATATTATATTTTTATTAAAATAATTTTTTACCTTTTTGAAATTATTTTATTATGTTTTAAATTTCGTATTATATTTTTATTTATGTTATAAATCTTTCCTTTTACTATTGAAATTGTTAAAATGAGCTTTAAATAATATTGATTTTTTATATAAAAATAAGTATAACTAAATAATTACTATATTACTACCAACATAATTATAAATTAGTTTTTTAAGTGTTTGAGAATGTTTTAAATTTGTTATTATTTTTTATTTTTTTAAATTATTAGATATGCTTTAATTATTTTTATTTATATTTCTTATTATCATAATTTATTTATAGAGATATTTACTTTAATATAATTACTATAGTTAATTAATGGTGATGCATAATATTAATAATTTAAAATGTCAAAGATACTTTCTATTTTTAGAAGTTTTGCTTAAAGAAATTTACTATTATACCCTCACTTTAGATTCCATTAGTCACTTTCACTACCTTACTTTTATATATATAAAGATAAAGATAAAGATTTGTGCCATTTTTTATATTGCACCAAATCTACCTTACTTTCTATGTTACACAGACGGTTAATCACAACCGTTGATTTATGGTAAGTTTGTTGACGTTACTAATTAATATTTTAAAAGTCATATAAATGAAGAATCATGATTAAACGTTAGTGTAAAACTCTTTTACACTGTCAGTGGATACTAATTAAACTATTTTAATATTTTTTCTAATGTTTTCATTATTGACAGATCACGGGAAGGACGGCACAGTTAACATTTAATTTACTTTTGATAATTTCATTTCTATTTAATTACATAAAAAATTTATGTGATGTATCAAGTACACATGCATCTTCGATCTATAAAAAGGATCAGCATATTATTTGAGACACACATTCATTTTGTTTAGCTCTCCCACATAATTTGATTGAAGCCATTCGGGTGTGAATCTTTTTTGAAAAGGAAGAACAAAAATGGGTTCATCTTTAGACGACTCATCTATCACGGTTAACATGCTTAGCTTTATGTATATCTTACTTGACTAAACCTTAATAGGATTGCCCTGATAATAGGGATACCTATATATGGTTTACACGAGGAAAAAAAATATCATACTTAAATTTTGTAGTTTGTTAGCTTTAATTGCTAGTGCATTTCTTCGCAACTTATGTGACTCATGAAATAATTTATATTTATAAAATCTATGCTCATAAATATTTTTCCATCTCTCTGTGTCTCTAATTCTGATATATATTCTATTATGTACCATTATACATTCAGGGTGTGATGAACAAGGAGGAGAAAGAAGAATTTGTTGGGCAAATTGAAATATGGAAGTACATGTTGTGCTTCACAGACTCTTTTGCACTAAAATGTGCTGTGGAACTGCGCATAGCTGACATAATAGACCGTTATGGTAAACCACTGTCTTTGTCTCAAATTGCAGCGAACATTGAAGATGCACCCTCCCCTGAAGTTTCCATGCTGCAAAGAATCCTGACAGTGATGGTGCGGAGAAAGATCTTTAGTGCAGAGAAGTCAGAGAGCGGAGAGACTCTTTATGGTATGACACATGCTTCAAAATGGATCCTAAGGGACACCAAAATGACATTAGCACCTTTGGTGTTGCTAGAGAACCACCCAATCCATTTGAACCCTGCTCACTATATTAGTGACTGTGTCAGGGAAGGTTACAAAAATGGCACTCCTTTCTTTAGGTGCCATGGCCATGATCAATTTGAATTGACAGGGGTGGACGCGGATTTCAATAGGTTATTCAATGAGGGTCAAGTTTGTACGGCCAGGATTGTGTCCAAGGCTGTGATCTCAGGATACAAAGATGGGTTCAAGCAGATTGAATCATTGGTTGATGTTGGAGGTGGTATTGGGGGTTCACTCTTTGAGATTGTGAGAGCCTACCCACACATCAAAGGCATTAACTTTGACTTGCCTCATGTCGTTGCCACTGCACCCAAGTACGATGGAATCACCCATGTTGGAGGTGATATGTTTGTATCCATTCCTAATGCTGATGCTATTTACATGAAGGTATATCATATATCATATCTTCTCAAACAACATGTGGGTTATGTTATATATCATATAAAAGACCAACTAGTTAGTACTTGAAAGATTTAGAGTCCGTTATATTAGTTCTAGAAAGATGAAAATTGCATTTTGTTTTGTCCATAAAGATAAAAAGTTGTTCAATTTAATTCTTGAAAGATGAAAATTAATCATTCAATTTAGTCCTATTTTTTTAAACATTAATTTAGTCCCTAAAAAAAAGACTACATTGAATGTTTTTTTTTTTTCACGAACGAAAATTTATACACCAAAATAAGATTTACTTGATATAAAATCGTGATTTTTCTTGAAATTGATAATTTTATTTTGGTGAATTAATGCAGTGGATTCTACATGACTGGAGTGATGAACTCTGCATAAAGATTTTAAAGAACTGCAGGAAGTCAATACCAGAGAAAACGGGAAAGGTGATCCATTGTGGATCATGTTCTAGATCCGGAAGGGAATGAACCATTTACTGACGCTGGTATTGCGTTTGATATGTTGCTGCTTGCACACAACGCGGGTGGAAAGGAAAGGACCGCGGAGAATTGGAAAATTCTATTCAAAGATGCAGGATTCGCGCGTTATAACATCATCAAGATCAATGCCATGCCATCCATCATTGAGGCATTTCCAATCTAATTAAATTAAAGCCACTGTGGTTTGAGTTGATTAATATTGTTATATATGTATGTTCGCTCTTGGTGTTCTGTGGGATCAGTTTGTTAGCCTAGCTAGCCTAGGATAGGCAACTGCTCCTTTTTGGCTTCTGTATCTTAATTTCAATAAAAAACACTAACCACCTACCACAGAGTGGTGTATGAGTATCAAGAATCTATTGCTATTAATGAATTTCAATTGGTGTGCAACCTTTTCTTCCGTTCCTCTCTTCACTCTCTAATCTTATATAGCTTACATTTTTTCAGTACTAGCTTGATGGGAAGTAAAAACATAATTAAAAGCTTACATTATACAAATATTAACATTTTCTTCCTTTCCTCTCTCTATTATATTCTTAGCTTAGTTTTTTTAATGCTTGATGTGACGTAAAAACATATTTAAAAGCTTACATCAAAGGGATATTATCGACCAATAAACTACGTACCTAGATATTATAAAATTTTTAAGTGCATCAACAAATGGCTAAATTCAACTACCAAATAGTTGTAACTCAATTGATAATGTAGGTTGAAATTATATATGGGAAGAATTTCTCGGTTCGACCAATTCCTACAAACACACTCTTAATAAGGGGTGGGAAACTCTAACTGACTAAACTTCGAGCAGGATTTCCCTTAATATATAATAAGGGATAGTACATGTGGTTAACACAAAAAATGTTTAACTCAATTAGTCTTCTACACGTGTGCAAACAAATAATTTATGTGCTCGAATTTTAAGGATCATTTGTGCATGCACGACCAATTAGGCCTAAAATTAGTTATGGAGTTGAGCCTTTTTTATTAATTAGTTAAAATAATTGATTAAAATTATCATAATTTTATATAAAAACTCATTTAAATATAATTTAGTTATTAAATTATATTCACCAATTATATTTCATATTTTTATTTGATAATAAAATTAATTCACTTAATCTTCATTAAGAAATTAATGGTCTTTGTTAATATTTTATTATTAAGTAATTAAAATTTATGATAATCAATATTTCTATGGCTTTAATATTTTTCAATGTTTATAAAATTAAATACTAATTTACCTTTTTAACCAATTATGGAATGCGCGTTTTGTATTTATATTTTATTGATACTTCTAAAATAACTAAAAATTTATATATAAAAGATTACATATTTGAAAAAGAGAAAAAAGATTGTGCATTGACAGTGTAAAAAGTTTTACACTGACAGTTAATCACAATCCTTGATAATTATGGTAAGTCTGTTGACTTTACTAATTAATATTTTAAATATCATATAAATGAAGAATCATGATTAAACGTCAGTGTAAAACTCTTTTACACTGTCAGTGCATACTAATTATTGACAATTTTTGAAATTATTGATAATTATTGAAGAATCATGATTAAACGTCAGTGTAAAACTCTTTTACACTCTTTTGTAATTATATGAAACTTTCCAAATATTTACAATTTTTATTAAAAACAATACATCAATTATTGACTTATTGTGGAAGCTTCAATGAATGTGAGAGTTTCGTTAATATGTATATTTAATAAATAGAACATATATAGGATATGGATTTTAATTATGACTAATGAAATGTGAAAAATCATTACAAGAAAATCGCTATTCACATATAGTTAGGTATGAGGTTGTGTCCTATGTCTTTAATCATGCATGCATTTGAATTTGAAATTACTGTTCCTGTATTTTGAAATTAAGCAAGCCCATGTTCCTGTTTTTTGTTTTAATTTGGGTATTACTATTGTCACGCTGTGAAGATTGATGGGTTTGATATGAAACTTCAAATTTGAGTTAATTTCTTCTGATATTAATTGGCTTGAGTTGTTGCTGTTATTAGAGACTCGGAGTCCTCTGTTACTAATTTTTTTGTGTGAAAATTTATCTGCTGTAGCTGGCTTTCTAAATTAGAAATGTGTTTTCTTCTGTTCAATTTGATATTGTTCTATCCTAAGGTAATTGCTATAATTCACGGGCTATATTTGTTGCAATTTTTGGAGCTTCCATTTGGTTTTGCAATTGCTATACTACCCTCTATCTTAAGGTCACTATTGTGATTCAAGGGCTATGTTTGTTGCAATTTTTGGAGCGTCTCTTTGGTGGTTTTGCAATTGCTATACATCAGTTGACATTTTATTTCTTGCAACACCCATTGCTGGAACCTTACTACCAGGGGCGGACCTTCATATAGACAGAGGGGAGCCATGGCTCCCCCAAACTTTTTTTCAATATTTTTTTATATACACTTATTTATATAATTATTCAAAATATCTATATCTCTAATGATCTAAAATGGGATTTCTCATAAAATTTAATGTAATTTTTAAAGTCATTATACAATATTTATTCAATTGGGGATAATTTTATCTATCTAAATATTTTTTAATGGTTAATTTTTATAATATACTTATCAGGTTTAATTACAATTTTGATCACTTTAATTTAGATTATATGTAATTTTTGTCTCTCAAGTATTTTTGAGTAAATTAAGTCTCTTTACTTTTAAAATCAAGTAAATTTGGTTCCTCTAATTACAAATTTTTTATCTAAAACCCTCAAACTATCATCTTCTACTTAAAATCTCCACAAATTGAATTGATTAAATCATTTTGAATATTCTAACCCACCAATCAAAATATCAAATTTCACCTAAAATAAAAAAAATCCCAAATTTGTGTCATCTTTAAACCATAATTTCACCTCACACAAAATCCTACAAATTTTATTAAATTTCTATTAAAATTTTTACTTGTGAACCTTTGAAAAAAATTTATATCTCAAATCTATCATGAACTACAAAAAATATTTTGATTTAAAATGAGAACCTGAGGTTTTTAGGTAGAAGACAATTGACCGTGTATTTGGTAAAATTAGATAAAATTAGTTAAAAGCTGAAAAACTAGTTGATTTGATTGAAAATGTTTGGTTAAACTAGTTGTTGAACTAAATGAAAATGATAAAATAACGTGTAAGGACATAATTAATTATTAAATAATGATAAATGTGAGTTGTTGAAGGATAAAATTGTATAACTTTTCAGTTGATAGCTGAAAAAATTAAATGAGTTTTTTTATAAAAGCTATCTCAAGTAGCTTCTTAAAAAAATATCTAGCAGTTGCCTAAAAAAGCTATTTTACCAAACACTGATGAATTTCTTTTAGCTACCAATTTTAGTCCTCATCTAGTACCAAACACACTTTAAATTTGTTAATTTAAAATTTGATGGACTTAATTTGCTCAAGAAAAAAATAAGAAACAAATTCACACATAACCTAGACTAGATAATAAAAAAAATGCAACTCAATCAATAATATTATATATATATATATATTTATTTATGCATTAAATCTTATTTCAGCTCCCCTAATATTTAGTTCAAGTTTCGCCACTGCTGTTACTACATGTTTGTCTTTTAGTAATTTAGTGGAGATTTGGTATTTGGACATCTTGCTCACGGGTGTAAGGTTATTTGTCACAATTCACACATGGTTATGCTCTCTTTAGATTTACATTCTGTATAGGTCCATGGCATTTATTCTAGTTTTGGTGTTTGGACCATTCTAATAAAAAAAATTAGCTATTATTTTTTACATCCTCAAAACGTGATTCCAACTGAAGGTGATTGCAGTTATAGAGAGAGCCCTTTTCAAGACTAGCTTTACCTCCACTCTTTCTTATAGGATTTTTTTTTTGTGACAAAAAGGACCTAGCTAAAAGGCCAAGAGTCTTTCTTATAGGATCTGATTATCTCTTTATTTATCATCAAGAATAAGCAAAATATTTATCCTTTTGGAATTTAGTGACTTTTGAGAACATATTTGAGTGAAATCTAGTCTAGTTAAAACCAAATCTTATTAAGCCCAGGTGTGTTATTGCCATAATTTATTCTCTATAGCCTATACTATCTACCTAATTCTTCTGCTAGATCTTAAAAGTGCACTATATATGTATTTTTTTTTTTTGGTCAGAGCACTATATATGTATTAAAATACCATTTTTCTATAATAATATTAAATCCCAAAGATTGGTATTCGATTAAAAAATATATTGGAAGTATTATATATAATATACTTTTTTTAAAAACCGTATAGCCATATTCTTTATAGAATTAATAGCGTATCATTGATGTCTATGGTTTTCTAAATCAGGAAATGTGTTCAAGTTGATTAAAAAAATGAATCAGGGAATGTTTTCTAAGGTTTTCATAATTCTTTATATATTACCTTCCTCATGTGCCTCGCCTTGCTATTTCCTACCACTACTTTTAGGCTCTTGCAATTTGATTAAAAATCAAATATTTCATATTCAATGTTTCCAGACTCTAGCATGAATAGTTTCTAAAGTTATTTAAAACATATATCAACATTTGTTACAATATAAATAATTTTATCATTTTGGCACTGGCATGTAATAATATAATTTTACACGCTGCTTGTGAGAGTGGGATTTTCTCCCTCATTCCTTAATATTAATATTCTTTTTCTTTCTATTAGAATTATTAAATGCTAATAAATGTTAATCATATATTTTAAAATTTATTAAGATTCAAAATCTTATCCTATCATTTTTTATTGCAATTCTTCTTTTTAATACAGATTTTTATTATTATCATTAATTATGATTTTAATTTATCTAATTATATCTTATTATAAAATTATAATGTAAGTTAGATTTCAATAATTGTCGAAACATGGGTCATGACGGGTCAATGAAACATATTGGAAAAATTGAGTTTCAATGAAGTCGCCACAAAAGAATATTTTAAGGGAAAACATTTGAAAAAAAACCCTTTAAAAAAATGTTTTGCAAGACCAGATTCAGGTTCGGGAGTCATTTATGTGTAGGGAAGGTGTTAGCACCCTACAACATCCGTTTTAAAAAATGGTTGCCTCTAATTAATTGTGCAAAACTCGTTAACTTTGAAAATATTCATCTTACCCCCTTTTTTTATGAAAATGAAAATTATTTTTTGTTGTTTTTGTATTTTTTGAATAAATACAAAGAGAGGAAAAAATGGAAATTGAATTTAGATTAAAGGTAAAAAAAGGTTTTTTATTTATTTTGGCTCGACGGGATTGGTTCCCGCTCCTATGTATCCCCGGGTGCAGTAGATAAATCAAAGCCATGTAATTCTAAAGAAATGATGTTTGTTTTTGTGTTTCGAAAAGATGAATTTTAATTTTGGAAAGAGGATTTGGAAAAAAGAAAAGAACATTTTTTATTTTTTGAAAAAGGATTAATTAGAAAGCAGTTTGTTTGAGAACACAATTTTGTTTTTGTAAAGAATTCAAGTTAGCAAATGGCTATACAATAGATTCTTTTACGGTCCAGATGACATTATTGATAGAAATTGTATTCAATTAATGTCGTTTATTTTGAGAAAATTTAATTTGAAAGAAATCCCAAATTTATGTGCATTATTGAGTTAGCAAATGACTATACTTAATATTTTCCTTTAACGTTATTGATAGAAATGTTATTCAATTAACGTCACTTATTTTGAGAATATTTGTTTTGAAAGAGATTTGACTTTACACGCATTATTGAGTTAGCAAATGACTATACTCAATGTTTTCCTTTTACATTATTGATAGAAATGTTATTCAATCAACGTAATTTTTGAGAAAATTATTTTAGAAGAGATTTGAGATTATGCACATAATTGAGTTAGTAAATGACTATACTCAATATTTTCCTTTTGACATTATCGATAGAAAGACTATTCGATTAACTTCGTTTGCTCTGAGAAAATTATTTTAAAAAAGATCTGAGATTACACACATCATTGAGTTGGTAAATGACTATACTTAATATTTCCTTTTGATTTTAAAAATACGTTAAAAGATAGAAATGTTATTCGATTAACGTAGTTAATCATTTCATGAGTCTATTTTTGAAAAATATTTTCTCATTTAAACATGTAAACTGCGAAGTTAGCAAAGGGCTATACTTCACAGTTCTTTTTTAGACGTTAAAGATATAAATGTTATTCTTTTAATGTAAAAAAAAAGAAAAGGATAAATTAAATCAACTAATATTTACATGGACACATAATTAAAATCTTAGATTATTTACAAGGGCAGGAAATTAAAATATTTACATTCACAATTGGAAGAGAAATAATTATAAATATTCACATAATAGAAATTCAAGATGATGAATCTAAAATAATTTACAAGAAAGAGATCACTAATAATAAAAGAAGAAAACATATTTAAAACAAATAACACACACTAAGACAATAACAATAATAAGAATGAACAAGATAGCCAAATCAAATTAAAAGAGAAGGAAAATGGGTTGGGACTCAGCAGGTCATCATCGGCCCAACTGATACACCAACCAAATAGACCAAACAGAAAGAGAAGCATGATCATGCACAACATGAGTTGGGCCTCAAAATTGGCCCAATTCGCTATCAACCCAATAAATCATCAAAGAGGGACAAAAATGCATCATATTTATTTCCTTTCCCTTTTTTATATAAAAAAAATAGATTAAAAATTACCACTCTAGTATTTTCCTCTTCTCTGGTTCAACCCTTGTTTTGATTTACCCCTTTTCTCTCTGTTTGAATTGGATTTTTCTCTCTGTTTGAATTTGGATTGGATTCAGATGTTGAAACCAATTATTTGAATTTTTAGGAGAATAATCCTCTTATGATATTTTCTCTTATCTATTTTCTGTTTCCTCCTCCCCTCTGTATTTTCTGCGTATCCCCTTCTTTGTTTTCCTTTCAAAATATCTTCCAAAAAATGAGATCTCCCCCTTTGCTGTATTTTTTCTCCCTTCAATCTGCATCCCCCTTTGCTGTATTTTTCTCTGTAATCGCCTTCCCATTTCTTTTTCAACACTCGACCCTCTTCTTTATAGAAAGAAAATCACATGCCTTCAACAGGGGCAACTTGCACTGTCACACCGCCCAAACCAGTGCACTCCCATCCGGATTCCCTGCCGTCGGTTTTCCCCTGCATTCACGCATTCAGCGAATTTGGATATCATCTCGGCCTTTGGACGGTCCAGATTCACTGAATGCAGTAAAGTCGACTGCAGAGAATCCAAATTCCCCATCCTCAGCCGCAACTCCATCTTTCTAGTTTTGCAGGTTTCACACTTCTTTTTTTTCTTATTTTTTTTGCATTAAATTAAGCCGATGGGATAGCCCATAAAAAGCTATTCAAACGCTGGGCCTAGGAACAACTTTTTATTTTCTGAATTAAATGATAAAAATGGGCTATGTTAGCCCAAAGGAAAAAAAGAAAAGAAAATCAAAGAGTAAATTACTAACCTCCCCTCTATTTTACGCTTCCAACACAAAATTCCTTCTATTTTGAAAACCTACACAAAACCCCAATTAATCCAACTCTTGTTAGGAAATTCCATTAAAAGTAATTTTTATTATTTATTGAAAAATATTTTTTTCAAAAACCCAACATTACATACACTCTTATAAAACACCCCCCTTTCTATTTGAAAAATTACCCAATCTTAGAAAAATTATTTTTTTAATTTATTAATACTTCATAAATTAATGTTAATAAATTATTTTGGTTCATTTTATTTGTACGTAATTTATACAACCAAGTTTTTTATATGAAAATTTTAAAATAGATTTCTTTATTTTGCTGGAATGAAACTAGGATTTTTGTTATTCAAAACAATGTCATTTGAAAAAAATTGTATGATGTTCTTTTTTTACCTTTTTTTTATTCACCTGCACAAAAAAGAATAATATATTTATAAAATATAAGAAGTGTGTAAAACTTAAAAAATTGAGGGATTATGTAGTAAAGAAAAATCAATAATTAATAAGGATATTTTGGTAAATTTAATATAAAAAAGTAAATGTTGACTATTGACTAAATGTTCCATTAAGGGTATGTTTGTGAGTTGAATTTTGAAGGGGAAGGGAGCGAAGGGAAAGGTTTATTGGAAGCTCTTCCCCCTTTGTGTTCGTGAGTTTAAGTATTTTACAAAGTCTTTACTTCCTTTTCTCCCCCTCTCTTCTCTCTCCAATCCTTTTTTTACCTCCTCTTTAAACTCACAAACATACCCTAAGTGTATCATAGAAAATTGAGTTTAAGTGTAATGTACTTTTAAAATTGAAGGGGTTTTATGTAGGTTTTCAAAATAGAGGGGGTTTTGTGTTGGAAATGCAAAATAGAGGGGAGGTTAGAGTAATTTACTCAAAAACAAAAGAACTCAAACTTTACAAACAATGACCCAAGTTGGCCCAAATCGTGAAAGGTATTTTTTTTGTTATCTTAAATTAGAATTAAAAAAATAGGCCAAGACAAGCTCAAACCCCACTTTTGTAAGTTGAGAATGTTGAACAAGTAACAATGGGCCAAATAGGTCCAATAAAACTTTTGAAAGCAAAGGAATACACACACACACACATCTTCAATCTTAAAAGAATACGAACAAAAGGATGGATCCATAACTAGATAAACTCAGTGCTCCATATGTAACAAGGGCCTCAACGACCTGCCTGGGAATCTAAAATGTAAACCCACAATGGGGTGAGACTAATGCCTTAGAGAGCAAAGTAGTGCATACATGTACAACATATAACAAATGATGCATAGCATAGCAATGATGACATGAACTAGCAATTTAATTCCAATAAACAATGATGGCCAAGCATGGAAAATGACATGATACAATAATTGACTCCAATAACCATGAACTGCTAACCCAACAGTAGAGGTCTTATCACTTTCCTGCAGCTAGACTGAGCTCAGACTACAAGGGATATCCAAGGACATAAAGTCGCCGCCGTTACCTGACGACCGAAGCCTAGTTTTCAATCAATTAACATGATGGTCCATAAAGGCATCACTGTGAATAACACTCCAACCCCGACTACGACCCTTACCTCTTGGCCCATGCCTGGATTTGGAGCATTGACCACTTGAGCTTCTCCACCCCCCTAAGGTGGATTATTCTCCGAAGAGAACCTTCCGTGACCGAACCCGAGACCTTCTAGGACTCGGTCTTTGATCCATATGAACATGATCTTAATTACTTGAACATGATGGTCCGAAGACCCCTGATGGCCGAAGCCTAACGTGATTTTCTTTTCACTTAATTGAGTTTAAGTGTAATGTACTTTTAAAATTGAAGGGGTTTTATGTAGGTTTTCAAAATAGAGGGGGTTTTGTGTTGGAAATGCAAAATAGAGGGGAGGTTAGAGTAATTTACTCAAAAACTCAAACTTTACAAACAATGACCCAAGTTAGCCCAAATCGTGAATGGTTTTTTTTTTGTTGTCTTAAATTAGAATTAAAAAAATAGGCCAACACAAGCTCAAACCCCACTTTTGTAAGTTGAGAATGCTGAACAAGTAACAATGGGCCAAATAGGTCCAATAACACTTTTGAAAGCAAAGGAATACACACACACACATCTTCAATCTTAAAAGAATACGAACAAAAGGATGGATCCATAACTAGATAAACTCGGTGCTCCATATGTAACAAGGGCCTCAACGACCTGCCTGGGAATCTAAAATGTAAACCCACAATGGGGTGAGACTAATGCCTTAGTGAGCAAAGTAGTGCATACATGTACAACATATAACAAATGATGCATAGCATAGCAATGATGACATGAACTAGCAATTTAATTCCAATAAACAATAATGGCCAAGCATGGAAAATGACATGATACAATAATTGACTCCAATAACCATGAACTGCTAACCCAACAGTAGGGGTCTTATCACTTTCCTGCAGCTAGACTGAGCTCAGACTACAAGGGATATCCAAGGTCATAAAGTCGCCGCCGTTACCTGACGACCGAAGCCTAGTTTTCAATCAATTAACATGATGGTCCATAAAGGCATCACTGTGAATAACACTCCAACCCCGACTACGACCCTTAGCTCTTGGCCCATGCCTGGATTTGGAGCATTGACCACTTGAGCTTCTCCACCCCCCCTAAGGTGGATTCGAACCCGAGACCTTCTAGGACTCGGTCTTTGATCCACATGAACATGATCTTAATTACTTGAACATGATGGTCCGAAGACCCCTGATGGCCGAAGCCTAACGTGATTTTCTTTTCACTTAATTGAGTTTAAGTGTAATGTACTTTTAAAATTGAAGGGGTTTTATGTAGGTTTTCAAAATAGAGGGGGTTTTGTGTTGGAAATGCAAAATAGAGGGGAGGTTAGAGTAATTTACTCAAAAACAAAAGAACTCAAACTTTACAAACAATGACCTAAGTTGGCCCAAATCCTGAAAGGTTTTTTTTTGTTGTCTTAAATAGAATAAAAAAAATAGGCCAAGACAAGCTCAAACCCCACTTTTGTAAGTTGAGAATGCTGAACAAGTAACAATGGGCCAAATAGGTCCAATAACACTTTTGAAAGCAAAGGAATACACACACACACATCTTCAATCTTAAAAGAATACGAACAAAAGGATGGATCCATAACTAGATAAACTCGGTGCTCCATATGTAACAAGGGCCTCAACGACCTGCCTGGGAATCTAAAATGTAAACCAACAATGGGGTGAGACTAATGCCTTAGTGAGCAAAGTAGTGCATACATGTACAACATATAACAAATGATGCACAGCATAGCAATGATGACATGAACTAGCAATTTAATTCCAATAAACAATGATGGCCAAGCATGGAAAATGACATGATACAATAATTGACTCCAATAACCATGAACTGCTAACCCAACAGTAGGGGTCTTATCACTTTCCTGCAGCTAGACTGAGCTCAGACTACAAGGGATATCCAAGGACATAAAGTTGCCGCCGTTACCTGACGACCGAAGCCTAGTTTTCAATCAATTAACATGATGGTCCATAAAGGAATCACTGTGAATAACACTCCAACCCCGACTACGACCCTTACCTCTTGGCCCATGCCTGGATTTGGAGCATTGACCACTTGAGCTTCTCCACCACCCCTAAGGTGGATTATTCTCCGAAGAGAACCTTCCGTGACCGAACCCGAGACCTTCTAGGACTCGGTCTTTGATCCACATGAACATGATCTTAATTACTTGAACATGATGGTCCGAAGACCCCTGATGGCTGAAGCCTAACGTGATTTTCTTTTCACTTAATTGAGTTTAAGTGTAATGTACTTTTAAAATTGGAGGGGTTTTATGTAGGTTTTCAAAATAGAGGGGGTTTTGTGTTGGAAATGCAAAATAGAGGGGAGGTTAGAGTATTTTACTCAAAAACAAAAGAACTCAAACTTTACAAACAATGACCCAAGTTGGCCCAAATCGTGAAAGGTTTTTTTTTTGTTGTCTTAAATTAGAATTAAAAAAATAGGCCAAGACAAGCTCAAACCCCACTTTTGTAAGTTGAGAATGCTGAACAAGTAACAATGGGCCAAATAGGTCCAATAACACTTTTGAAAGCAAAGGAATACACACACACACACATCTTCAATCTTAAAAGAATACGAACAAAAGGATGGATCCATAACTAGATAAACTCGGTGCTCCATATGTAACAAGGGCCTCAACGACCTGCCTGGGAATCTAAAATGTAAACCCACAATGGGGTGAGACTAATGCCTTAGTGAGCAAAGTAGTGCATACATGTACAACATATAACAAATGATGCATAGCATAGCAATGATGACATGAACTAGCAATTTAATTCCAATAAACAATGATGGCCAAGCATGGAAAATGACATGATACAATAATTGACTCCAATAACTATGAACTGCTAACCCAACAGTAGGGGTCTTATCACTTTCCTGCAGCTAGACTGAGCTCAGACTACAAGGGATATCCAAGGACATAAAGTCGCCGCCGTTACCTGACGACCGAAGCCTAGTTTTCAATCAATTAACATGATGGTCCATAAAGGCATCACTGTGAATAACACTCCAACCCCGACTACGACCCTTACCTCTTGGCCCATGCCGGGATTTGGAGCATTGACCACTTGAGCTTCTCCACCCCCCCTAAGGTGGATTATTCTCCGAAGAGAACCTTCCGTGACCGAACCCGAGACCTTCTAGGACTCGGTCTTTGATCCACATGAACATGATCTTAATTACTTGAACATGATGGTTCGAAGACCCCTGATGGCCGAAGCCTAACGTGATTTTCTTGTCACTTAATTGAGTTTAAGTGTAATGTACTTTTAAAATTGAAAGGGTTTTATGTAGGTTTTCAAAATAGAGGGGGTTTTGTGTTGGAAATGTAAAATAGAGGGGAGGTTAGAGTAATTTACTCAAAAACAAAAGAACTCAAACTTTACAAACAATGACCCAAGTTAGCCCAAATCCTGAAAGGTTTTTTTTTGTTGTCTTAAATTAGAATTAAAAAAATAGGCCAAGACAAGCTCAAACCCCACTTTTGTAAGTTAAGAATGCTGAACAAGTAACAATGGGCCAAATAGGTCCAATAACACTTTTGAAAGCAAAGGAATACACACACACACACATCTTCAATCTTAAAAGAATACGAACAAAAGGATGGATCCATAACTAGATAAACTCGGTGCTCCATATGTAACAGGGGCCTCAACGACCTGCCTGGGAATCTAAAATGTAAACCCACAATGGGGTGAGACTAATGCCTTAGTGAGCAAAGTAGTGCATACATGTACAACATATAACAAATGATGCATAGCATAGCAATGATGACATGAACTAGCAATTTAATTCCAATAAACAATGATGGCCAAGCATGAAAAATGACATGATACAATAATTGACTCCAATAACCATGAACTGCTAACCCAACAGTAGGGGTCTTATCACTTTCCTGCAGCTAGACTAAGCTCAGACTACAAGGGATATCCAAGGACATAAAGTCGCCGCCGTTACCTGATGACCGAAGCCTAGTTTCAATCAATTAACATGATGGTCCATAAAGGCATCACTGTGAATAACACTCCAACCCCGACTACGACCCTTACCTCTTGGCCCATGCCTGGATTTGGAGCATTGACCACTTGAGCTTCTCCACCCCCTAAGGTGGATTATTCTCCAAAGAGAACCTTCCGTGACCGAACCCGAGACCTTCTAGGACTCGGTCTTTGATCCACATGAACATGATCTTAATTACTTGAACATGATGGTCCGAAGACCCCTGATGGCCGAAGCCTAACATGATTTTCTTTTCACTTAAGTTACTTGATGACTTGAATACATGAGTAATTTTCTTTTAACTTGAACATGATTTATGAGAACATATTTACTTAACAATGAACATGAACATAAACATGAACCAGTTGAACAATAAACCATAGCCTAAGTTTCTAATCTTACAATGAAATCTAAACAAAAGACAACCTGAATTTATACTTGAATCATGAGAAACAAACTTGCAACCATAAACATGAACATAGGTTCCCAACAAATCCCCTAACCTAGGGTTTTCCATCAATGAGTCTCAATCAAGAGCAATCACCTAACAATCTAAGTATTTACAAGTGATAATCATACAAAACATCCCAAACACACACAAATAGCAAGGGACAAGGAGGATTAGGGTACATAAAGGAGTTTCACACAAGGGAGAGTGAAGTGGGTGAGCTACTCACCTAAAGGGAGCTCAAAGGGAAGAAGATGAAAGTTGGGGGAGGTTGGGAGATGGAGTTCTTGACCTTGAAGCCCTTCTTCAAGCTTCAATGAAGGATCCTCTCTCTAGAATTCTCTCTCTCTCTCTCTAAAATGAAGGGAAAGGAAAATAAATGAGGAAGAAACCCTAAAAATGTGTTTTTATGGTGTTATGCCCGCTTAGGCTCGCTCGAGCGAGCCCTGAGTGGAATTTCCAGCATTCGCCTTTGTTTTCCTCGCTCGGGCGAGCCTGAGCAAGAAAACCAGAACAATTTTCCCTGTTTCTGCTGATATTCTCGCTCAGGCTCGCTCAAGCGAGGCTGAGTGAGATTATCAGGACGTTTGAGGGCTCAAATGAGATCGGAATACTGTTGTATTATATATCAAACTAAACCTCCGGATCTTAGTTTTCTAATGCAAGTGGGACCACCTCAATAGGGCACCTACAACTCTATAAATTATCGAATTAGTGTACCAAGGTCATTAGGCTTAAAACCCAAAATTAAGCAACAACCTTGGTTGAAGCCCAACGGGGCACACTTCACGTGAACCATGATATAAATCATCAATTTACTTCAACAAGGCTAAGGTTAAAGGGCTCTAAGTGTCCATTAGAATATGCTCATCTAATTCCTTGTTCTTTCCTATAAATCACCTTTCTACCTGGTTTCTTGAATCTACGCCTATTCTCTTCCTTCCCGCCAATTCTTTTAAGCTTAGTTCATTCTGTCTCAATCTAATTTCCTACTTTCAATGTGTCTACTTCCTTCCTCACCTCCTCACCTTGCTATCATTTCCACCATTGAGTGTGACTCCTCCTAAGTTAACTCTGCGATCACTTGGGACTTGATACTTGGTTTCCCTTCTAAATTTCCCTTAACACTCATGAACTCTCACTAAACCTACTATCATTTCTCTTAATTTATCCCCACACCCTCAAGTTCCACTACAACATTTTTGTCTTTTTCCAACAGTTCAAAAATGTAGCGGAAACTATGAAAACTATTGCCTAAATGTATAGGCAACAATTTTCAACTGTATATTGTTCTAATGGATCCTATTTGTTCAGGCAACAGTTTTCGACATGTTTTGGCTACACTCTTGAAAATTGTTGCATATGCGTTGAGAATAGGCAACAGTTATAGGTCGAGTTACATGCAACAGTTTTCACATGTTGCCATTTTTCAAATACAGTTTATAAATGTTGTCTAAAAGGTAAAATGCAACAGTTAACAATTGTAAACTTCAACCCATAGGCAACATTTATTAACTGTAATTGTAAAAGTAGGCAACAGTTTTAGTTGTAACTTCTAACACGCTATATGCAACACTTATTAACTGTAAACGTAAACACTAGACAATAGTTTTAGTTGTAACTATAATACCTTATAGGCAACATTTATTAACTGTAAATGTAAACATAAACAACATTTTTAATAGTAATTAAATATACCCTTTAGAAAACATTTGACAATTAAAACTTAGAAAAATAAATAATTAATTTTTTAATGATAATAATTTAAATATAAATTTATTTTGATCTCATTATTTACACACACACACATATGTAATGAAGAGATAATTCGTATTATAATAGGAAAAGTACTTATATTGAACTTTAAAATAACCATTGTGCATACATGAGAGTCAATAACAAGTAAACAACTAGTTGATTTGATAAAAAAAATATTAATGGGTTCAACATGGCCCACAATAAAAATACATTCCAAAACATAAAATGTCTAGAAATCAAAGTGAATTAGGACACTATTTTGCAAGATCAAATCCTATCTTCTTCCAAGTCTTCATCGACATATTCCAAGTCTTCATTTGCATCTCTTTCGCATATATCACCATGCTACATGAAATAGCACAATATCAACTTAAGACTCGTCATGTGTATATTTAATTTATAAAATAGAAAAGTGTCATTACATATATGCAAGTTACCTTTCCAATATTTGGAGCATGTGTTGATGTAGAAGAAGGAGCATGTGGTTGTCCTGCCACCCTTTGTGCGCACTACTAGCATCTCTAGGAGATGATGCTAATAAACCTTGTAATGACTCTAAATCAACTCCAAAGTTGCCATGTTGCAACAAAACCTTAACAACATGTTTTAATTTACCCAACTCATCTGACATAGTATCTATCTTATCATTTAATGAAGTCAATCTTCATTATGTGCTTTCTTGATAACATCCATCTCTGCATTTCGCTTCAAAGAAGTCTATGTGACATTTCTCCCATAACAGCGCACTGCTCCTGGGTGTTCCTTCCCAAACACAGCTTGAAAAGCTTAATCATTATTTCCATCACTGTTTTCAATCATTTCTTGCAATTGGGTCCAGTACAAAATTTAAAGCAATGTTATACAGTAATATTAAATGTGTTTCTTAAACTAGTAAAAATAAAAAAATAGCCACAAACAATAGTAAAATAAGAAAAATAATAACAACAGTAGAAAAATGAAAATTTCAGCAGCAAAAAAATAAAAACAACAACAAAAAAAAATAACAGCAAAAAAAATCAGCAGCAGAAAAATAAAAATGGAAGCAGAAAAAACAGCAACAGCAGAAAAAAAACAGTAGCAGAAAAGAAACAACAACAGCAAAAAAAAGCAGCAGAAAAATAAGAAACATCAACAGTAGCTGCAAGAATATAACTAGTTTGTGACTTACAATCACGTTATCAGTTTCCTCATATAGTTGCTTTTCTTTGTTGTCTTTCCGAGTTTTAATGAAGACTTTTGCTTGGGAAGGGTCTCTATTATCCTTTGCACGTTGTAAATAGTACACTGTTAAAAAATGTTTATACATATATCATAATTCATTGAATTTGAAACAACATAAGGATCATTAGTTGATCATTCAGTTTCACAAAGAATCATAATGATTATAAATATATACCAATTTTCACGAATAAAAGCAAAGCTTCTTGGACCCATTATATGCCTCCACTTTTGCTTAGCTCTGCTTACCGTGTCCCTTTGACTAATTGACTGCACATTAATTTTGCAATGATTATAAAAGTAAATTAGCTATATAAATTTGTAGCACGTACAATGAAACAAACTAAGAATCTTACTTGTACAGTTTCCAAACTCCAATAGTCACAAAGCTTCTTAAAATGAGGTTCTGGAACATTTAGAGGGCAATGTTTGAGCCTTTGCTTCATATTGGAGTACTTATCAAAATGGTCCTTTTTTATGAGATATTTATATCTTCTCCAAGCTTTTGCTTCTGTCGGCAAAATAAATTTTTCTGCAAAAAGCATATAAAAAACAAGTTTCTAAACAAAAAGGAAAACAAAACATCAAAAAATCAAATGAAGCATATTATAAATAAATAGATGTTTACATTGTTTTGATACATACATTGGTATAATTCCAAACTTCTTTCTTATTCTCATCTAGCAAAGCTTTCCAGCTTGTGTAAGTCAAAGGACAAGAAGCTGCATTTCTAGCGATTGTGCCAAGGAAGAGACTTAGGTTAGATACTGCTTTATTAGAAGGCCCTATAGGTTGTCCTTCTACATTAAATGCATTCACTTGGAACCATTCTGGTTCGTATTTCATTTCAAAACCCTTCTTTTCTTCATTTCTTGTCTATTCATTAAAATATGATATGATATCCCCTCACCTATTATGACATTGTAGATCCCGATTCTGAGGTGGTGGTCTTTGCAAAAAGGATTGTTAAAGACTTAAAGCTTCCTCCCCCTTTTGTAACCCAAATTTTTCAATCAATTCAAGTACCCACTTCACGTCCTCTTACTTACTTTTATTATAATAATCTTACTACTTTCCTTGCATTTTACCAATTTCATGCTTGCATTTATGCTATGTTATCAGTCACAACTTGCTGAATTTGGTAATGCAAGCATGAAATTGGTAATTTCGATCAAGGAAGCAATTATTCTTGGCTCTTCCTCTCAGCACGAGTTTAATATTTAGCAGTAAATCGGATACCAATATTATCTATAACAACAACAATCAAATTGGCTCTTCCTCTCAGCACGAGATTAACTTTGAGACAAGCAATTATCTAATAATAATACATGCTGAAAAAAAAATAAGGAAACAATTATAATCAAATTCTCTTATATAGGTTTTAATATTTAGCAGAAGCATATTATCATTCTTGGCTCTTCCCCTCAGCACGCATGCTTTATAGAACAAACACCAACAACACCTAAGTCATTAACACAAGTAAGTGTACTAATTAATTAACTACAAATTTTTTGTTCCATGTAACAGAGCCATCTAAAGGCTATTCTTGCAAATTTAATTTCCTAGAATCAATTTTATCATTTACTCATTTTTCATTGTTTCATAAGCACCTCAGTGCTAGTTGCTTAACTTAATATTGTGTAAAAAAAAGCTATCAATTTTTAATAATGTGTCATGTGATGTGACAAAGCAAGCAATTTACTACTGTTTAAAAGAGTCACAAGCAAGCAATTTAGTGCTAGTTGCTCATACAGTACTGTCATTGATATTGATCAATAAGTAAGAAGAATCTTGGGTTAAAACGTATATATAAAGGCTTGTATTTTGGTCATGATTCTCCTCTTCCAATTGCTATATCCAATCTCCCACTTCACTTGTGGTTCTTAAGTGAACGAGTCACGTTATCTTTAATGTCCTTTTGAAAGATATATTCGTCCACCAGCCATCCTTAAACCCCACACTCATTACACTTTTTCTCCTATTTATAAGGACCTAAGTTGGTCACCTCTTTCCCATCCCTTTCATTGACTCATAAGTAACCCATCTTCCTTTACTAAAATAACTGTTCCATTCCTTTTCTCTCCCTACCTCCTTGCCTAAATTAAATAATCATTTCCCCCTTTCTCCCATCCTTCCTTGTTTGTTAAAATTTCATTCCCATTGCTAAAAAAATGGCATCATCTTGGACTCCAAGGCGCGCAGAACAAATTATTAGAACAAGCTCTGGCTTGATATGATATGGAAACCCCTAATAGATGGCATAATGTTGACAAAGTGGTGGGAAAAGATCAGTTGAGGAAGTTAAAAAATACTATGATATCCTCAAAAAGATGTGGAACGAATTGAACATGGTCAAATCCCATTCCCTCGTTACAGAACAAATACCAACAACACCTAAGTCATTAATTAACACATGTAAGTGTACTACTACTAATTAAATAACTACAAATTTTTTGTTCCATGTAACAGATCCATCTAAAGGCTATTCTTGCAAATTTAATTTCCTAGACAAAACAAAGAAAAGACCCTACAGCCGCAACGCTACATCATCCATGAATAGTAAAACTTTATGCAAGTTTAAACATGGAGAATCAATTTTCAGTGGCAGGGAGAAGATGTTTCACAAGATGAAAGCAGGGCGGACAAAAAAATGGCTATAATTGGTGGAGGGTATGTTGTATAGTTGCAAGGCAAAAGGAATCATTACACAAAGCTGATTTGATTTCCCATTCCCGACCAATGAAAGAAATTTACTACCAGGTAGTATATATACTATATACACGACAATAGTGGAGGTAGTATTTGATTTGATTTGTATTTGTGATAAGGTGGCATTTGGAAATGCATGCCATGTAAACTAAAGGCATTTTGACATTCACTTACCATTTTCCAATGACAACCTGTAACAACGGTTTGACTTGTATATGAAGGCCATGTGTGGTGGCTAGGCTAAGGCCGACCCTATTCCCTACTCCAAAAATACATAATATTATAGAGGTGTGATTGTGTGTATAGACTGTAAAGGGGGATATTTGGGAAAATAAATAAGCCTTGTTCGTCCAAAGTCCAAACACTAAATACCTTTAAGTGAATTTATATTAATTACCTTGATATAAAACTGATAATAGAAGCAACTCAATCAATCAAGTAACAAAGAATACAATTAAGAAGGCAAAAACCATGAGCATCAAGCAACATAGATGATATGGGAAAAGGGTGATAGAAAAGATGGTTATCTAAAATCAGTTTGTGCCACATGAAAAATCCAAATAAATTTCACAGGCTGGATATGAGGAAAAAAATATATACATCACAACTCTGAGACAATCAAAGATGATAAATGTCATTGAAGGAATATTCCAAATAGTAAAATAAAAAAGAATACTACAACAACATCCATTTTAAACTCAGTTGAATGTCAAAGCCAAAAACAAAACAAAATTATAATTTCAGAGGCTGGTGCTTTTCACTGAACTTAAAACAAAATTATTTAAGGAATCAGTTCAAAGACAAAATAAAAAGTCAAATAAATGCAATAAAGCTGCTTCAAAAGGATTCGGTGCTATAATTCAATATAAATTGTCAAGAAATGTCAATTAACATGTACAATACAACAAATTTGTCATGCCTTATTAATTTGTTTCCTCCATGTATTTCCTCCATGTATTCCCTTCTCCAAAATTAAAAATCAAAATCCTAATCATGTACACATCATACTATACCTACCGCCAATAAATAGTTTGATTTATCGTATTTGAATGGAAGTAAAGGAAGAATAGATAGATCCTTATCATACTATATTTTTGTTGAGTAGATATATACTATAGGATTGAATAGGTCCGGAGCTAGTCCGAGCCCACCACCAGCAACGGCACCGCCATAAAATTGCTACTAAACTAGTAACACTGAAAAACAAAATCAACAGTAAATAGCGCACAAGGATTGGCATCATCTCCGTATCAACCCAATCAAGAAACCAAGAAGTTTCTTCCATCACCAATCGATAACCCCACCCATTAATTGATGCCTCAAGTTTTCAAAACCATCAAACACGAATCAATATGAAAATAACCTAAAATTATTCAGAGAGTGAAGAAGGGAACCTGTGTGGCCTGAACCCTAGCCACTGGTCGTCAGAGCAAAACGTTAGAGAGCGAAAAGCAGAACATGAGAGCGAAGAGCAGAACACGATAAAGATGATGATGCGAACGAAGAGCAGACTGTAAAGCAAAGATCCTGGATGCGAACGGAGAGCAGAGAGAGAAGCTTAGAAGTGGGAAGGACTTTTTGTTCCTGGCCAATTTGGTTTTAGGTTTGTTTAACTTTCTATCATTCTAATTCATTTTTTTAATTGAAACAGTCTTAGTTTTGTTTTAATTTTTTTTTTAATTTGTTTTAGTTCTTCTTTTGTTTAATTTGATTAAGGACTATTGGAGGGAAGAACAAATAATAAGTTGACGCCAATATTAAAATTCATAGACAACAATTTATAAGTGTTGAGATTTATACCAAAAACTGGTTGCAATGGTTAAAACTTGTATCTAAATGTCAAATTTTATATGCAACAGTTTTAAAATGTTGACCTTTATAAAAAAATAATGTTACAATTTAAAATTGTTCCCAGATGAAGAAAAGGGAACAGTTAGCAACTATTGTAAAGATTTGTTGCATAAAACATACATTTTCTGGCAACAATTATAAATTGTTCCCTATTGTATGTTAGGCTACATTTTTCACCTGTTGGAAACAAATGTGTTGCCAGAGACCAAAAAATTCTCATTCCACTCCTAACTTTCCTCTCTTGGCGAAATTCCCCCACCTAACACTTCCACTACAAGAAATTTCGTTTTTAGCGACAGCCATGGGCCGTCGCTACACAAGGAAAAGCCATCTCTACAGGCTGCATAGCGATGACTTAGAGACGGCCACATGGACGTCGCTAAGTGGCTCATCGTAAATACAGTAGCAACGACTGACGTCAGTCGTCGCTACCTAGAGACAGCTTAGTCGTCGCTGAGGTCGTCTCTAAAAATATGGTCGTCGCTAAGATTAATTCTTTTTTTAATTTTTGTATCTAGGACGGCTGTAGTGACGGCCACAACCGGCGCGAAGGCAGAGGGGTGAAAGGAAAGGAGGGGAGGAGGGGTAGGTGTAAGAAGTAGGAAAGGGAGGAAGGAGGGAGGAGGGGATGGGGAAAGGAAAAGAGGAGGAGGGAGGGCAGGAGGGAGGAAGGGAAAAGGAGAAAAAACCAAGACGAAAAAACAGAGAGAGGGGAGAGAGAAAAAGAGAGGCAACAAAGCGGGAAAAAAACAAGACAAAAAACAGAAAGAGAAAGAAATCAATGGCGGGCGCGGTGCTGGGGCTGTGGGGTGGGCTGCTCGTCCTCATCATCCATCGATGGTCATCCATGCGGGATCAAAATGGGGGGGGTGTGCGGCTGTGCTGAGCTGGAGCCTGACCATGCAGCCTGAGCGTCCAAGATCTGATGCATCTGTCGTCAGAGTCGTGCTATAACAACGGCCTCAGGTCTTGCCACCCGCAACATCCCCAAAGATCTCCAGCTTGGTGGATGCATCAGTCATGAAGGTGTCCCCCATCTGTGACTCCACCTCCCTCAGGCGCTCCTTGTAATTTGTCTGTTGAGGTAAAAGTAAAATTAGTTATTGGTTATATATTCAATTGCATAAATATGACATTATATAAAAAAACACTTATAAACAAACACTTACATAGGTGGTTTTCGCCCGACTATCTACCCAGCCACCACCCTTTTTGGCGTGGGTTGCAAAGAACTCGTCCAGCTCAACCTCTCGCCCAAGCTGTCGAGCCTACACAGAAAATTACACAAATTAATTAATTTAACAACAAATAGAAACATAGTACAGAAGAGTATTTGTTTATACATACCATATCCAACGCCACCTCATGGTGGGCCCGCCGGCCCGTGGTGTGGACTGCCCCCGCGTGAGAAGCCTAGTTGCTCTTGTTACGAGCGGACTTCCCCTTGAATTCCGCAGAGTCCTAGTCGGCCAAAAAACCCTCCCAAGCCCCCTCACCACACCGCGTGGGCCTCTTCCCAGCCTTCCGAGCCTTGTACATCATATCTCGAAGGCGACGACCCAATCCTCTGCTCGTACACCTTCTTGATTTGGGCCTCATCAAAAGGGGTCCCAAGTAACTCGGCTCTGCAAAATAAAAATATGGTAAGTCTAGCCAAATCGGACATATCTTAAGAAAAATTTAAAGTTAATAGGGTTTTTTAATTGCCATGAACTCCTGCCACCACCTGTCCCTAACATCCTTCGGGGTGACCTCCCAAAGGTAGTGAGGACCCTAGAACAGCGCCCAGATCGCATGACCAATGGCTGCGATAGGTGGGGCGTTAGGCACTCACCTACAAAATAAAATATTCAATATTAACATTTAAAACAATTTAAAGATCCAATATTAATATCAATTCTAAAGAAGAAATAAAATTAAACAAACTCACCCCCGACCAATGGTTGGATAATAACCCGACGTCGAACGTCTGTCTCATGAGGTCTGCTTGACCCGACACCCTGGAACCGAGCTGGCTCCTCATCAGACTCCTGGTCAGCATCCCTATCCAGGTGATCCTGAGCATCGTCAAGGTCTATCTCGGGCACAACGTCCTCCTGTACTGGAGGCATTGAACTAATCCGGTGTCGGGATGAACCTCATACCGTTGAATAGAGGTGTCATTCGGGCTAGCCGGCCCGCCTTGATGCGGATAGCGGGGGGCTAAAAAGCCCGGACGTTATTCGGGCTTCTAAATAGGTGCCTGAGCCCTACCTTTTGCGGGTTTTTTTTGCGTGTAGCCCGATTTATTGGCGGGTTTTTGCAGGCTACCCGACCTTTTATGGTAGCAAGCTTTTATCGGGCTGGGCTAAAAAATCCGGGAGTTATTCGGGCTTCTAAAATAGGTGCCCGAGCCCTACATTTTTTCCGGGCCGGCCCGGTCGGGCTAGCCCATTTTGTCGGCTCTACCTGTCGAACTACACTGGAGCAGATGGTGGAGGGAAGGAAGAAGAAGTTTGCATGACGCTCGCCGGCGCTGAAGTAGATGGATGCTCCTACATCTGATCAGCGGTGTGAGTGATAGGGGTGTTCTCGGGTCGGGGTTTGGGGTTTTTTTTTAAACCGACCCGAGAAAAGGAGATGGGTTGGGTTGGTTCGGGTCAAAAAATATTAGGCTCAAACCAGACCCGACCCGAGGATACATGGGTTTGGGTCGGGTTGGGGCTTGTTTTGGGCCAGAAAAAAAACACCAAAATTGTTTTTTTGAAACAACTTTTTGCTTGACAAAAAATAAACAGCTTCTTGGGCCAGAAAAAAAACAAATTTCTTTGACAAAAAAACAGCTTCTTGGGCAAAAAAGGCCAAAAACAGTTTTTTTTTGCATATATGTCTCCCATTTGACAAAAAAGTCCTCGGGTCGGGTTAGTCGAGTTAGTAAAACCCAAACCCGTTACCCGAACCATCCACATAAGGTTTCTTTTTCCTCGGCCCGGGACTACCCGAGAACCCGGCCAAACCGGACCCACCAAGTAGGGTCGGGTAACCCGTCGGGTTAGTCGGGTTGCCCAGACCCATGAACACCCCTAGTGAGTGAGAGAGGTTGGCCCTCTCCCGTATCGCGGAGCTGCCTGTTGCCGTAGCTTGCCCGGATGGAGGACCCTCCCTCTACTAGGTGGGATCTTCTCTCCACCTCTACCACACACTAGGCACTAATGACTATAGACAGCAGGACAAAACGAGGAAGGAGAGAAAGAAAAAAAACGAAGAACGAGGACGAAGAGACGAGAAGGAAGAAAAGAAGGACGAGGAGACGAAGGAAAGAAAAGGAAGAAAAACGAAGGAGAAGGACGGGAGACAGGAGAAAACAAAGAAACTAAGAAAGGAAGAAACAAAAAACGAAGAAAGAGAAAGAAAGGAAAGAAAAGAGGAATACAAGAAACCGGGCCGAAGCGCACAAGAAAAAGGAAAAAGAAAGAAACCGAATACAAATAAATAACTAAAACTATTAATACAAATAAACTATTTACAAATAACTATTAATTATAAATAAACCTAATTACAAAAAATAAATTAATAAAAAACCAACTACACATAAACTATTAATTATAGTTAATAAATTAATAAAAACAAATAAACTATTAATTTCAAATAAATTGATTAAGTTTTAAAAAAACTTGTTGGAGAAATTTTCAATTGAGTTATAATTTTTTAAATTAATGTTTTTATTGAGTTAATAACTTTTTGCTCAACTAAATTGCGGATAATGAGGATGAATGGGCATATAGGTGGCTCGTGGTTATTAGGACGAATATTAAAGTTATTTATGTAGAAACCATAGGAAACACTAGAAGGAGGGTGAATAGTGTTTTATAATTTCAAACTGATTTTAAGAAACCTTTTAACAAGCAAAACTTTTCACAAAGATTTTAAGCAACTTGCTGAAACTGGATGTTCAGGTACTTGAAGTTGCTTCAACAGGTCCAATAAAACAGTCTTGGAAACTTGTTTTTAAATACGTTTGGATTTGATTTCAGTTCGAACTTATAAAACAGATAACTCAGAACCCTCATGTTAGCTTAAATAACAGATATAAAGAGATAAGGGTAAATAAGACTTAGCCAAAAAATTTATCCTGGTTCACTCACATCTACCGTGAGCTATGTCTAGTCCCAATGCCAAACCAGCAATGGATTTCCACTAATTAATCCCAGTTACAAGCATTCTTTTAACCACAACCTTTCCAGGCTAAAACCCAAGTATTGTTTGAACACACAGCCTCTCCAGGCTAAAACCCAAGTATTGTTTGAACACCAAGCCTCTTCAGGATCACACACAAACAGTGTATAAAAGAAAATGCTTAAGCTTTTAAACTACACAAGTTTAAAGTCTAAACTGGGTAAGATGTACAGATAATTGAGTATAACTCAGGATAAGAAAATGTTGTACAAATGAAACAAATGAATATATGAATCTCAGAGAATTTTAGCAGCGCTTCAGCAAGTTGGTTTGTTCTATATCTTTCTTTTCTGCATGAGACTCCATATTATTGAGTCTCAAATGTTATTAGAAGGATAATAATGTTTTAAGTCTCATAACCTCAAGTTTTAATGGATAGCAATTTGGTTATCAGAAAGAACAGTTTCTGCTGAAGGTATCTGTTTCAATTTTTCAGAAGGTGTCAACTGAAGAAAATTCTATCCTCTGAAATCATGAAATCTTCCGATTGTAAAGAAACCTGCTGAGAGAACACAACCTGCTGAAGGTGGAGAACCCTCCTGAAGTTGTGATAATAACGTACTAACGTCTATTCGTCTTCAATATAATATTCTCTGTTATTCTATTTGAAGACTCAAGTCAAACGTAGCAGTCTAAGATTACTTGTGCCTCTCATTCTTTTGGGAAAGTCAGAGAAAGTGTTTTTTGGCATATTTCAAATTTCTCTCACTAAAAAGGCAAAGTCTGCAAGTAAAGTACACGTTGCTCAGAAAAGTGAAGCCTGTGCAGCTGACTCTACTACCTGCTACTGTTGAGGGCTTAGGCTATGTGTCACAACGGGAGCATTTGCATTAAATGCTATCTCTCAACGGGAAATTGAGTGGAGATCAAAAGACGGAAGCTTGCTTCACTATAAATACCAGACTCCATGAAAAAAAAGATAGAGAACGGATCACAGAGAAATCGACCAATGTTATAAAACTCGGACCGGTGATTGACTCGGTCATGATATTGGGTTAATGGGTTAATGGTCGAACCAGTGAGTCACTGTTTGAACCGGTTAAACCGATGATAATTAAATATTATATAAAAATATATATGTTATATTAAAATAAGTAAATTTATATATATATAAATATATTATTAAAGTGATGGTTGTGTTGATTACTGTTTGAAGCATTGGACGATGAGATCAATTCTTATAATTGAAGCTGCATTTGCAAACATTTTCTTACGTCTACACAAATACATATAAAAGTGGGCGCTATATATACATCAACCAAGCATGTGATTTAGTGGTAGAGCAGCGGCATGTATTCCTTGAGGCGCGGGTTCAAGCCCCAGCCCATGCCACTTTCGCTATTTTTAGTGCATGATTTACATGAAGTAAAAGCGGTTGACTCCTTGTTGTGAATGCTGCAAAATTTCACATTCACCTGTTTCATTATTTCCTCATTGCACAACATTTCTATATCCTGAGTTTTACTCAGTTATTTGTACAAGTTTCCCAGTTCGAGCTCTAAACTTTTATTTGTACAAGTTTCCCAGTTCGAGCTCTAAACTTGTGTAGTTTCAGAGTTTTGAGCATTTTCATTCAAAACAGTTCTTACTGGTTAGCCTGAAGAGGCCGTGTTCAAAGAATGCTTGGGTTTTTAGCTTGGAGAGGCTGTGTCCAAAGAATACTGGTGTTTAGCTTGGAGAGGTTGTGTGTTCAAAGAATACTTGGGTTTTTAGCCTGGAGAGGCTGTGTCCAAAGAATACTTGTATCTGATCAGATAGTGAAAAATCCAGTGGAGTGTTTTCCCTAGGACTGGACGTAGCTCACTGTGTTAGTGGGTGAACCAGGATAAATTTTTGTGGTCAAGTCCCTCTCAACCCTTAACTCTTTATGTTCTGTTTTAACTAACCAAGGAGGGTTTTAGAAAAGTTATTTTATAAATCCACGCAGAAAACAATCTTTTCTTCATACGAAAAACGTTTTCAAAAGGCTTTTATTCAACCTTCTGAGTTGCATCAGCAAGTTGCTAAACTCCCAGTTTCGGAAGGTGCTTAAACATTTCCAAATCAATTTGCTTGTTTATAAGGTTTTCAGAAAAATCTGTAAAGAATTATAAAACACTATTCAACCCCCCCTTCTAGGTTTCATGTAGTTCTAACACACACAGACACACACACACACACCACATATATGAGAGGAGGAAAAGAGATTGGTTAGAACTCTCTAAACCCCTTTTGAGAGATAGCCTTCTTCCCTTGTGACACATAGCCTTGGTAGCTTGCAAGTAGCAGGTGCAGCAGGTAGTAGGTGTCAGCAGCGCAGACTCCACTTTTTCTGGGCACAATGTGCTTCACAGTAGACATTGTCCTTTTGGTGAATAGAAATTTGAAATATGCCAAAAAGCAATTGTTCTGACTTTCCAGAAGGAGATGAGGCACAAGCAACTGAGAAAGGTTACAGTTGACTTGAGTCTTCAAAAGGAATTAGTAGAGAAGCTCTTTTTCCAAAAAGATACAAGGCTCAGTACGACGTCTCTTATCTTCAGAGGTTCTCTGGCTTTCAGTAGGTCTTGATCACTCAGCAGGTTCCTCTTCTTTCAGAAGGTTGCACCTCTTCAGAGGGTTGCTTCTTTAGAGAGTTGCTATATTAGACATTCTTTTGAAACACAGAAACTACCTTCAGCAGAAAACTGTTCTTTCTCATATGGAATATTAACTAAATATGTGTTGGGGTGAAATTTACAAGTTTTACTAAGTTATTACATGATTTGGTATCTTCGAATTTGAGATATTACAATAGAGGATTCGAAAAGTATATTATTATTCGAAATACTTTGTAACTTAGTGAAATTTGAAGTTCCTTTAGAATTGATTCAAAATAAGGCATTATGTTACATGTATTCAAAAGGAATGCAGATAATTAGTTAAATGCCTATTCAATCAAAATCGAAATGTATTTTGAATACAAATATGAAGGAAAGAAAAGGAGTTCTATAATCTATAGAATCTGAAGAATGAGACATAAGAGAAATACAAGTCTTTATTCAGGTGAATGCAATTCGAATTACATGAGAAATTCGAATGAAATACAGAGAGAAGAATACATCAATGGAAATAAAGAAGATAAATTATTCCAAAGATTTGATCAAGTTTCAAGATGTGATTCGACGTTCAAATGGAGATCGAAGACTGACTTAAGAGAAGAAGACGTTCCAGATAACTTAGAAGAATTTATGAAGTCAGAAGCATGGTTTAAAGCATTCGAAGACCTATCAGATTTTGAAAGGCAATTCGAAGACTCATCAGATTTCAATGGAGCAGTTATCGGAAGTTACCATCCAGAGACAAATGTCAAGATCTCAAGCAAGCAGTTATTGAAAGTTACTATCTGAAGACAGATGTCAATTCAGTTACTTTTTTCAAATAGAAGACCGTTGCCGTTTCGAATACGTGTCTTGCTTAGAAATTTGACACGTCATTTAGGCTTGTAAACGTGTCAAATCTTGTTAAGTGTTCGTTAGAATAGAAGTCTATAAATAGGCAGAATTCTGATGTAACGATGGTTGGATTTCATTTTACTTAAACTTCTCTGAAACACCCAACGTCAAATATCGAAAACGACTCAATGGTTTAATAAGGAGAGTGCCCAGTATGTGTATCCATACCAACTTTCAATTAATGTCATTTACAATTCTGTCATTTTCTTTTCTTTGATTTACATTCTGTTCTTTATATTTTCTGCAATTTTTCTTTGATTTGTTTAATTTCTGCAAATTTTTACTTTCTTTTATTTAAATTCTACACTTTAAATTCCTGCACTTTATCCTTTAATCTTCATCTCTTTGAAATTCTGTTTAATCCCTCAGAACTGGTTTTCGAAGTTATTTTCTTTTAGAAAACAAATGATTCAAAATTCTGTTATTCTTTGAATAATTTCTGAGTAAACCTGATTTTAAAAAGAACCTTTAGAGGATTCAAATTCTAGTCTCAGATTGTACTTTCAGAATCAAGAGAGTTTTCAATTTGAATTAAAAATTTTCACAACAAACAATATGTTATTCATTAAAACTCAGAATTATGAAATTTAAACATTATTAATTATTTAATAATATTTTGAGACTACACAGTTTTCACTTAGGTATGAATGAGCTTTATTTTAAAATACATGTACATGGACGAAGACTATAATAGTAATAATACCCTCCCAAGTGATTCTAGTGATTCTCCATAATGTTGCTATAATTAGGTCCGACGGAATAGTAGTTATAATCAAGAAGTACATAACGTGTCATAATATAGACACCGTAAACGTCAAAGTGGCAGGTTCTGATCCTAACCCTTGTGGATTGGGCTTTTTGGGTTAGAGTTTCACAGGCCCACATATTAACTGCTTTACAAACTACATGGGAGAATTAGCTAGACGAACCTATTTTTTGACAAAAAAAAAAACCTATTTTTGACACTCCAGGTCAAACATTTTGACCCCAAAAAAAAAAAAAACTCAAGGTCAAACCTCAATGAACCTACAACTACAAGGGTGAATTTGTTTAGAACAAAGCTTGCCCTTGGCACTTGTTATCCAACTCCAAATTATAATTAAATCTCTTCTCAATGTCGAAAGAATAATTCACTAGTAGATCACATAACAGATTAATGTTGTCATGTTAATTAGCATGGATTTTCTTGTAATTAAGATCTCATTCCTTCCCTAAAGCATCAATAATTATGATGCTATTATTTGGACACGAGCATGACAAAAGCCACAGAAGGCAATTACTTTGGGCAGCACCGAGAACTACGGTATAGGCTAGCATTGGGGAAAATGTATGGCTTCTGAAGCCACAGAAACAGACACACAAATCAAACCCATCACAAGACTCCTCATCCTCAATGCAAAACTCAATCTGAAACAAAATGCCATTTTTCCACTTCTCTCTGGCCCCACCACTTCCCTCTACTGTCCTAGTAGCTACCTTTCGGACATTGATACCACCAAGTACCAACAACATCACCACTGACATTGCTTTTCACATACCATACCATAACATAACAGGTATTTATTATATTACATTATATTATACATATCAATATGTTACATGTCTTTATTCCTATCCTATGCTATGCTCTACCTGTTTTCTATCTCCGCGTTTGCTAGGACAAAAGGATATCATGTTTGTCTTGCATGTAAAGTTGGTGGGCTAGAAAAGCAAAAAACAATGCTAGGCAGAGCAGGGACACCCACCCCACTTATCAACCAATTTTTCAAATCTTCTTTTGCATCACTAACTTTTTTACAGCATAAAGTTGAGCAAAAAAAAGATGCCTTTGATTACTCTGTTATGTTTGTCTGTCCTTCTATTTTCAACCTGTTATTATGTCTTTCATAACTTCTGGCTTTTATCTCTCTAGTAATTGCATAGGAACAGAGAGAGTAGGAAACGGAATGATGGGGAGGTTGAATTATAGGAGAAGAGCATGACTTGAGTGCAAATATAGGTCACCCATTCCTTTCAACAAAAAAACAAGTTTTCTTTTTTTTTTGTTTTGCCCCTTTTGCTTTCGGTTAAAAAAATTGATGAAAGACCCTTGTGCCTGATTGCATTCTCATGAGATTGAGGAAGCGTAAACGATGTTTTCCTTCCTGCTCTTCTCTTCACAGAGTAAATTCAGCATTGTTTTCTCATGTCTCTCTCTCTTAACCTCCATGTCTGAAAATTGGACTTAAGAAAGATTCTGATAATGTTGGAGTCTTTAAAGGAAATAAAAATCATCATATCCTTCACAAAATGTCTCTTTTTACTAAACTGAAATGTATTTAAATAAATTACCATATGTGGATTTACTTGCATTTCAATTTTCCGTAAGTTCTTGACAGTGATGTAGTCTCTAGTGTTCTCTAAGTGTTTGTTATCTACCATTTAGTCCAATGATCTTTGGTCTAGTTGTTTCTTCTGCTCATTGTATAGCATCTGGAATTTGAAGTCTTGCTAAGTCAAAAAACTAAAATGAGGTTCCTTTCTTTACTTCCCTGATGGATTCTTTTAGGTACTTTGAGATAGCATACTTAAATTCATCCAACTAAATGCATGAATGTGAAATTTGTCAATAGCTTTGGTAGATTGATGAGTTGTTCAAATTCTCTTTATGCTAGTACTCTTTGCTTAAGGATGCTTTCAAAATTCAAATGCAGGTTGACGAGGATGAGATTTATTGGAGACATAGAAAGGGAGATGAAGAGTTGGAATGGTCACATAATTCCACTCACTTAATAACTCAGTTGACTCAATGTTTTAGTGAGTATATTTTTCTCTTGATCTCTGTCTTCTATCTCTTTACATTTTTGTATCTCTTTTCAAATCAATACGTTAATTGACTGATGCTGGAGTGAATGAGAATATGGAAGGTTACTGCACATTGTGAGAAATTGCACACAGTTCCAGTCAAATACTTGAACAGATTTACATGCTTTCATTAGGGCATTCCTTCTAAATATGGTGATATTGTTGTCTAGTTATTTCTATCAGTAAGTGTGTGTATGGATTGGCGTTGAAACTGACCAAACTCAAGTTTGGATTCCTCAACGCAACTATTCACGTTTCAACGCTAATCCAAACATGCTTTAAGGATTATTGATTAAGTTTTGAGTTTGGCTTTTCAATTTTGGGAGCATTGTTAATAATTCAAGCCTATACATGAAATTAAAGTATCCTTTCTATTTACTTCAAAGATTTTTTTCTGTAAGCCTATAAGCATTGAGAAGTGTGAGGACTAGACATGTGTATATCACTGCCTTTTCAAACAGAGAAAAAGGAGCTTTTTTGCTTGTTTGGGCGGATCCAGGAATCACTTCTTACTTTTCTAGCACATTCTTGCAAAAGTCAGTTTAAATTTTAAGGGACTGCCTCTTCTACATTCTAATTTATGTATCTGCAGAATGTTTTAGCAGAAATATTTCAGTTCTGAAATTTAGTATGTTAAAGTCTCTAACAATGACTTAACATTGCAATTTGATGACTCTGTCTTATATCATTTTATTTATCATCTAACTATCTAAGGTTTATTCCATTGCTGATCCATATTTTGTTGCATGTAGCTAATGCTATGGTTGGATCACGATCATGGATAGGAGGACTTTTTCACCGCACAAACACTAAAAGAAATGATAAGTTTGTTGACTATCCTTTGAGTCCTGTTGAGGTAAGGGAAAACAGAACTTATTGATTTGTTGAATTTTCCTTCTAATTTTTTTGTGTGTTTAGCAAATTACTTGTGGCTCACCTTCATATTTATATGGTCCTCCATATGCTGTCAACATATACAAGACAATGTTCCCTTCAAACAACTTAGTTGGTACAGTTTGGGACATGTAAGAAGAGTATACAAGTTTAAATCCCGCAATGCAGTCCCCTACTTTCCAATTTCCTTCCCCTTCCCCTCTCCATTCCCCCTCTAGGCATCTCTCAGGACCACCTCAGTGGTAAACACATACAGAACAGTGATTATGTCATGATATGATTGTTTTTTCTGGTTCCAGATAATAGGTGAAAGATCTAATATTTTTTTTTAATTAGTGCCACAATTTAATTTTAGTACTTGAAAGGAGATCAGAATCTGCAATTCTGTGTCATAGTAAGTTTCTTACTGTTATTATAGACTCAGTGAGCCTAACTTGTTTCATGTTTATGTCAGGAGGAAAGACTTCAAAGGCTTCAAGAACGGCTGCAAGTGCCTTATGATGAAACTCGCCCTGATCATCAAGTAATTCTGTTTTTCATGCAGCTATCTTGCTTTTTTTGTTATTCATTTTCTCCAAAATGTTTTTGAGTTCACATTTAGAAAATACAAGCTCCATTTCTGGTTCACAACCAGGCAGCACCCCAAAAAAAGGGCACATAAATCAAAACACTTGCTAATGGTCTTTGTAGTTTAGGAATACTTGTATCTTTTTGAGATGTTGCGGTCATACCACATTTTACTAATAATATCATTAACTTTCAACAGGAATCACTGAGAGCTTTGTGGCATTGTTCCTTTCCTAATGTTTCTCTGAGTGGTCTGATCTCTGACCAATGGAAAGATATGGGATGGCAAGGTCCTAATCCATCGACTGACTTTAGGTATACAGTTATGATCATTTGAGGGATCACATGACATTTTAGTCACTTGTTTCCTGTTTGAAAGAATCTGCTGATTAAATGTGATGAAAACAGTGCCATTGTATTTGTAGTTCTGTTAAGGTTTAGTAGCATAAAATTTCATTACTTATTTTCCCCTCATATTTAATGATTTCTTAATAAATGGAGATAAAGTTAGACCAAACCATTTTATTTCACAGAAATTTGATAATCCTTCGTATATCAATTATGTTAGATAATTACTACTGATTAAATTCTGGTCATGGACTTTTTGTGGTGGAGATCTATGTGTTGCTTGTGCCATAAACACTTCAAGGAATGAGTAGAGAGAGCATCAATATACAGATTCTTTCAATATCTTTTATGGGAATCCCAAACTCATTAATATGGTGACTTGATGATTTCTGATTAGTGATTACATATTAATATAAAATCACTTATTCATATAGTCTTAAAGAGAGTGACATTATGCTTCACTTTTCCATTATCTCTAATTTTCTATTCAAAGGTATTATGTCTGATAACCTGCTTTCCACAGGGGATGTGGCTTCATTTCCCTGGAAAATCTGCTATATTTTGCAAGGAAATATCCGGTAAGCATTTGTGTCTTCTATTCTGCACATTTAAAAGAACTTGATCTTCCTTTATGTCCTCTCATTTTAGTTTCCTGATATTCATCTTGGCAGAAAAGATGAGTTATTACTAATTTTTGGAAATTCAAATGAAGGCATCTTTTCACAGGCTGATGTTGAAGAAAGATGGAAAGCGAGCAACATGGGAATATCCATTTGCTGTTGCTGGCATTAATATATCATTTATGTTGATACAGATGTTGGATTTATGCTCAGGTTTGTATGCACTTTCACAGATGCTCTACAACTAGAATTCCTGGCCACCAGATCACACAATGAGCATTGAGTAAAATGAAAATAGCAATATGATAGCATGACTTCTTATAAAACATATTGGTAAAATGTCAATATAGTTTTAAAACATTCTGTCAATATAGTTTTAAAGTCTCATGAAAATGCATTGCATTTGGTCAGCATTTTTTAGCCTTATGTATTGATATTGTTGCGAGGATTTTGATAGGATTTCCTGTTGGTATTTGTAAATGTTTCTCTCTATCAAAAGTTGAGAAAAACAAAGTTCATTTTTTAATTCTAATAACTTCTTCACTGAATGGATTTTGCAGAAAAGCCTCGATGTGTTCCAGGCATGAATTTTCAAGTTATTAGGAGGTATGTATGTTACTTCTCAATCTGTCCCTGTCAAATGTTTCCAATCCATATATTTTAATCAATCCCAGATGCTTTTTGATGTTGTACTCCTTCAAATGCTTATAAGTTTCATTGCATGATACTGCAGAAGATGAAGAAGCTTTTGATATTCTATACTGTATAGCTTTTGAGATGATGGATGCGCAATGGCTGGCTATGCATGCTTCCTACATGAATTTTAATGTATTCTTTCTTCCCCTGTGTTTTCTACATCTCCATGACTTTCCCTCTTAGGCCTCCAACTCCTACTACATGGAAAATGGGGAAAAAAAAGAGAAAAAATCAGATTAGATTAGAATTTTGAAATAGTAAAGACTTTGATACAAAGGCTACCTTTTACAATTTAGAACACATCTTCTTGGAAATTTGTTAATTCCATATCTTGTTTATGGTCACGTTTCACTATAGCAAAAGAACTTTCATTTTCTATTATGGCACAAGGACATTGAAACTTCTGTGAGAATAAAAAGAACCACTTTTGGAGAAAACCGTGGAGCATATTGATAAACCAAATTATAACTGAGTTTGTAGAAAAGGGGAGAGTAAGGACTCTTTGGTTAAAATTGGTATCCAAAAGCTCCTTTCCAATTTTCTTCTTCCTTTTTTCAGAAACTGCATAAGTAAATGACCATCTGAAACACACTAATATCTTGTTTTGTCATTTCAACTTTTCAATGCACTGGAATGTATACCAAAGCCTTTTACCACTTGGTGCAAATGACTACATAGATCAAACAATGCCATAATATCCTATTATGAATAATGTCAACTGAGAAATCATTTAAACAAAATTCCTTTTAAATGGTTTAGCCTATAATTTTCCTTAGTCTTCCTCTACCGCTAACTATTAGACTATCCTGCTATAGTTTTCCTATGATGTTCTGCAATGTATTGATTCTGCATATTATTCCATGGCTTCAGGAGGTTCTACAAACAACACGGATGCAATTGGAGAGAGAGCTATCCTTAGAAGACATCAACAAACTACAAGACTTGCCTGCTTACAATCTGTTGTACAAATAGATTTACTCTTACTCTTCTGTCCATAGGCAACAAATTTCTAGTGGCATAATTTTGTAAGTATTGCAGACAATGCCATTGCAATGTCCATCCTCATTGAACTGCAGGGACTTACTCCTCTTCTGAATGAATTTATTTTGAGTAAATTTGAAGTTCTTCATAGATGACATTTGGTAAATGAGCTAATGACATTGAAAGGGCATTTTGAAATGGCAGTTGGACTTTTCTTAATCCCTAGGGGCAAGAGATGAAAAGTGAGAATCCATTTGATCTGACAGTCCAAAAGAAAATTGGAAATAAAAAATTGATTGGATTAAAATCTTGAAGATATAATATTGGTGAGATTAGAAGGACCATATGCAATACATATGTTAATTCGCTTGTACATATGCAATCCATTATATTACTGATGTACATAAGAAATCTCAGCTGCACCAATTAATATGTTCTGAATCTAATGGGCATGGTCTTCTAAACCTTTAATACATTGGATGGGGAATGCTAATAAGTAATAACACTCTCTAATACATTACTATTTTTAATATACTTTTTATTATTAGTTGAAATTCATGTAGGTTTCACTCTCATTGTGGTTGGATCCACTTCTTATTTGGTGGGATGTGATCCAAATAAATTTCAATGTATGTTGAGAAAAGTGTTAGAACCATGATTGATCTATTTAAGTCCAATTTATTCTTGTTAACTAGACGTACCTTCTGAGGAGTTCTTCTGCAGGTGGAAATGCAATTTATTTTAATTTTGTTTTATAGCTTTTTTATGTGAACAAAGGGTATCACCGAGCCGATAGCTAGAGATTAATCCCTTTTGAGGCGTAGACATCACCGAAGTGAGTTTTGTCTCTCTCAACAAAGTCTTTTCCATACACACCGTCAGATATCGAACCAAGACTTAAGAGACTCAACTATATGATAATCCTTCATACCTGCAAGTGACACCTAGCTGCCCGTTATATGATGCGTAAATGCTGCAATACTACAAAAAGAGTGTAACAAGATTACAGAGTCGTGCATCATTACGTCAATTTTGCTTGATTGCCTCAACTGATGGCATTATGCTGCCAGTTTATTATTATTTTTATTTTATATTGCTTTCGGAAGAAATAAATACTCCACATTTAATTAATTACATGACATGTTTACACTTGTCCATTAAAATTTCGCCCTTTGTAGGAGTTTTTAGTACTAGGAATTGTAGCTATAAATACAACTCATTAATTATTATTCAGCATGATGCACGGTTTGCTTGACAAAGGCCTCATCATCATATATACCATGATCCTTAAAATTTGCCAACAACTTTCACTACTTGTGAGATGGGTCTTCGTTGATTGTATTCATCGACGAGAAAGCATTCAACTTTTTTTGTGAGACCTCTAAAAATTCATCATAGCATGGCACAAGAAGAAAGTGGGGGAAAAGCAAAGAAAAACAATTCACTCTCTCGAATTGGGGGGGAGTTCCTTTACTTGCTGTATAAGCATTAAAGCACACACTCTTGTCCACCACCATTAAGGCCTATCCATTTTCAGTCACGTTATATTTGTCCACATATTCCTCAATTATGACATTGTAGCGTCACGGCCGAAGATAATAATTAACAATGTGAGTTCACATTATCAACATCCTCAATTCTTCTATGTTGACTCCCTAATTTAGGATGAAATTTCAACTGGACATATTTGTCTGATGATATTAATTACATCTTTCATTGCAGACCCTTGAAAGTACTACATGTGAGTGTCCAATGAATGGTCCAATATTGACACATGGAGAGATATATTTAGGTGTTCCACATGGAGAGATTTTTAAGTCGTAATATGTAATGCCATATGCCATGTCCCTCGTGAAATAATTATCCCCCCACCCCAAAAAAAACCAAAATACCTCAGGAATTTCATTAAATTAAAAGAGACAGGGCAAGAGGTATTAAGATGGAATTAAATTCGAAGAGCCACTTGGGATGATGTAGTTAAATTAAAAAAAGGGAGGTATTATATAGTTAAAGCTTTTGGTTACAAAACAAAACATTCAATTCAACAAATGTGGAATTAAAAAAAGTTAATAATTTTGAAAAACGTTAAACTATCAAAACATTTTTATCACAATTTTGACAAAATAATTTGACATCTTTGTTAATTATTGAGTGAATTCATTTTAGTCCTGGAAAATTTATGGTGGATTACTTTAGTTCTTAAAAAAATGAAAAGTACCATTTTAGTCTCTAAATTGATATTAAAAAAATAGTTAAATTGAATATTTTTTTTTCATCTTTCACCACCAAAAATAATAATCTTCATCTCTCTCAAGATTAATGACAAAGTGTTTCACTCTTAATTATTAGATAATCCAGTGAATGGTTTTTTACTTTTTTATATGTAATTACCTCTTTGAAACTAACTGAATTATGTGAAGATTTTAAGTATTTTTTTCCTAAATATATAGCATTACTCTACAATTTATCTTTTTCTTGTAACAAGCTTAAGCTCAGTGACACGAACTCGTCCGACCTCAATTAGGATGCCTCGGATCCATTATAACAGATTGAAGTTCCAATAACCGGGGATAGATCTGAGCGGATGAAGAGGGCTTTGCAACTCATGATCGCTGAAGTCCAAAGGAAAGAAGACCACCGAGCAGAAGAAGATCCAAAGAATTGGTTTAGAAAGTGTATCTAATCAGATTGTAACTGATTTATTTATGATCAAATCTGTTAAGAATCAATATCAGATCTGTTAGGATTATATTTTATCTTATCTAGGATTAAATCTTTTAGGATTATATTTAATCTTTTAGGATTATATTTTATTTTATCTAGGATTAAATCTATTTAATTTAGGACTGTATCTTTTAGATAGTTTTTTTAGGGAATTCTTTTGCTATATAATGGAATTGAGAATCAGTTTGTAGACACACAGTTTAATCAATAAAATTATGAGTTTTCTCATTGTGAGAGCTTATCCTTTGTTCTTGGATTAAAGAACTATAACTCAGGTTCTACCGGCAGGGTCTAGTTGCTTATATCTTGATAACTTTGGTGCTTTCGACAGGTCATGGATTGTGTCAAGTTCCTATCTTGATAGCTTTGGTGCTTCCAACAGGTCATAGATTATGTCAAGCTCCTTACCATTAATTGATCTTCAAGACGTTCCTATCTTTACACTTTCAGTTCGTATCATTTGGTATCAGAGCTTCACCTCTCGAGATCAATTGGTAACATCTATCATTTATCTTTTAGTCATTATCTTGTAAAAATAAGTTCTGAAATTTCTAGTTCTTTGTAAAGATCAACCAGTACTCATTGCAAAGAACTAGAAATTGCAGAACTTTTTTACAAGATAAAGACTAAAAGATAAAGGATAGATGTTACCAATTGATCTCAAGAGTCGAAGCTCTGGTACCAAATGACATGAACTGGAAGCGTAAAGATAGGAACGTCTTGAAGATCAATTTACGGTAAGGAGCTTGACACAATCCAAGACATGTTGGAAGCACCAAAGCTATCAAGATAGGAACTTGACACAATCTGTGACCTGTAGAAAGTCGAAAGCACCAAAGTTATCAAGATATAAGCAACTAGACCCTAAACCAAGACCTGCCGGTAGAACCTAAGTTATAGTTCTTTAATCCAAGACCAAAGGATAAACTCTCACAATGAGAAAACTCGTAATTTTATTGATTAAACTGTGAGTCTACAAACTGATTCTCAATGCCATTATATAGCAAAGGAATTCCCTGAAATAAACTATCTAAGAGATACAGTCTTAAATTAAATAGATTTAATACTAGATAAGATAAAAATATAATCCTAAAAGATTTAAATATAATCCTAACAAATCTGATATTGATTCTTAACAGATCTGATCCTAAATAAATCAGTTACGATCTGATTAGATACACTTTCTCGAATTAAGTTAAATCACTTCTTTGAATCTTTTTCTGCTTGGTGGTCTTCTTTCTTTTGGACCTCAATGCTCAATAGTTGCAAATCTCTCTTCATCCGCTCAGATCTAGCCCCGGTCATTGGACCTTCAATCCCTTGCAATAGATCCGAGGCATGCTGGTTGAGGTCAGATCACATCGTGTTACTTAGGGAGTAAAAATTAACCTATTTCGAGACTAAGATATGTTTACATGGCATCGATCCAAAGTATATAAGTTCACAAGTCCAAATTAATCAAGCACATATGTCATATATAAATTATTACTTAATAAAACACTGCCGACACTCAGTCTTACAAAAGAGAAGTGCTTAAAATGATCAGCACACATTTTATTTTTCAAAACAAAAATTATGAGATGGAGGTTTTGGAAATTGTTGGCTAATTAATTGATAAGATCTATAACTTAATTAGAGGCTTTAAGTCAAGGATAAGATTGATTGAACTAGTACGTCAAATTAAAACAAGATTGATTCGTAAGTCAAAGTGTTTAAAAAGCTCACTTTATTTTTCAAAACAACAATTACGAGTTTTGGAAATTGTTGGCTAAGTTGATAAGTTGGGATGCTTAGAAGTAAAAAAAAAAAATTAAAAACAAGTTTGATTGAATTAGCAAGATTAAGTCATTAATTAGTACCAAAGTAAACTTTGTTGAAGTTACATTTCCTGGCTTTAAAGTTCTCTCCGCCAAATATTTTAAGACCAATTATAGTATAAAGTCAAAAGTTATACTGATAAGGTGTATGCTTTCAATAATAACATTACCTAAATATTATTTCAGTGGGAGAGAAGTTTGAATTGGTATGTACATGCACTTTGTTAGAATTAACTTCTAATAAGGCCATTTTGATCCCCAAGTATAGGGTTTGGGCGATTTTGGGTCTCCTCTACTTTTTTTTTTCCTCGAATTTAGTTTCTTACCTTTTAATTTGTGACAATTGTGGCCAGCCGTTAACTCTCTCCAATTTACTAATAGAGAAATCTAATATAGCAGTCAACGTGTGACCTGAATTGTTTTAATTAAACGTAAAAGCTGAAAATTAAAAAAAGAAACGTTATAATAAAACAAAAAAAACGTTGATAAAACCACCCGTTTTTGTTTACCCCGTGAACTAAACGCTACGATATTATTTCAGTAAAATCTATTTAGTTATACGATAGTTCTTCTATTTTACTTTGTTTTATTATAACCTTTTTTTTATTTTCAGCTATTACGTTTAATTAAAATAATTATACTTTAATTAATTTATTTTAATAACTAAAATAATCCAAGCCACATATTGCTTGCCACATCATATTTCTCTTAGTAATTAGATAGAGAGTTAACGGTTTGTCACAATTGTTACAAATTAAAAATTAAGGGACTAAATTCGAGAAAAAAAAAGTAAGGGCACTAAAATCGCCTAAACACTATATTTGGGAACCAAAAGTGCAATTAAGTCAATAAAAAATAATAATCCAGAGATGTTCTAAACTGACCATTTATTATACTTCGATATCTCTCAAGAAACAAATAGTTATAATTACAAATTAAATAGTATTTAAAATGATATCTGTGATGAAAGCTGGTAATAGAAGGAGGAATAGATGATTATAATAACGACATTATGTCACGACCTCGCAATTTCTATGTAGGTTTTTCTACAAGGAAAACAATGAGATTTGAATCTAGAACTTCATGTTAAATTACCCGAACCTCCAATCGCTAGGCCGATCCTAGCTAATGGATTAATTTCTATGTAGGTTTGTATTGTATAATATGTTTTTGCTTCACGTACCCACTTGGATATTCTAAAGGCCATAAGTTTAAGTATATGATTATTAATTATCTCTTCCCCGATGGAGCACCACAAGAGGCTATCAAAGTGCCATAGCAACCGAGCAGCTATTATTATCCCATGATTATTAATGAATCAAAGTTAATTAACAAAATATAGTGATAAGCCACATGGCTCGTAAAGGGTATATGCCTAAGAATAATGTCCAACCACTAGCCACTGTATTAATAAAGCATATATTGATCTACTAGTTTAAGAAAAAATACTCGTGCCTAGGATTTGACATGTGCTTTATAATGTGATCCGAGTTGGGTTATGAAATTGATGAAATGAAATCTAAAGTGAAGTCCGAACAAGTCAAATTAAAGTGCCAAACAGCTATGTGATATTGATGCATTGACTTTGAGTACCATAACCCATGTGTCAGTGTTGCAAAAGTGATGGGTTTGTTGGTGGTTACCACTCTCAACTTTGATCATCTCTCTTTGCATTCTTTCAAATTGATGGCTTTCTAACATTAAAATAGAGTTGTTGGTGGTTACAATTTTGGCACCAGTCCATTGTAATGTCCCATTTCCATAAATTTTTTCAAATTAGGCCACTTTTTAATAATAACTAATACATCAAAGGGCAAAACAACCTGTTGTATATGCCATGAAAATGGGCGCTTGAGACTCCTTTGATGTCACTGAAGAAGTCACTATATTTTTTCTATAATTTAAGTTCAATGGTATCGTGAAGGAGGACAGTTATCTGTCATAATGCTTATCTATTATTGCTTAATTATGACATATATATACAGTAAGTTTCGTACTTGGGTGAACCAAAGGTATCCCGGCTGATAGTCAAAGACTAATCCTTCAAGACGTAAAGATCACTGAAGGGCTTTGTCGCGTTTCCCAACAAATTCTTTTCCATACACACCGCCAATGATCGAACTCCTGTCAAGATGCTTAAAAGACCCAGCTATCTGCCAACAGTGTCAGACTTTGTAATAATTTTAAGATAAAATTTATATACATGAGATATAGTTATGCAATACAACTTATAATAATCTCCATATTTATATAAAATAAATCTAAATCATTTAATTCATAAACTTAATAAATATAAATTAACCTACACAAATTTAAAGTTTCTCAAAACATGCATTTCCTCATGTGGCAGTGGGGTGCAACTTAGTCACTCAAAGATAATGAAGTCAGTCATTCTATTAGGTCTTGTTAGTTAAGGAATAATTGAAATAATTTTTTAAAGACTAATTAATTTGATAGTTATGATTATCTTTTAAGAATTAATTTGATATTACACCCTAATATCAAAGAATTGAACATAAAATGTCAAATTGGTCTTTAAAAAATTTTTAATTAGTTATATTAACTAATGGGAGGTCTAACGTCACCAATATCACTATATTTCAGAGACTAATTTATTAAAAAAAATTCAATGACTAAATTGACCGATTCCTTATTTTTAGGTAAAACATTCCCATTATATGTTCCTAACTCAAATAGATTTGTTTTCCATAGAGATTAAGGTAAGAGTTGGAACCGCCAATAGTTCATGAAATTGATGGCATATATGGTTGAATTGTTTTGAAAAAATGGTATAAGATTATTTGAAATAATTAAACCCCATAAAATAGGAAATGATCGAAAGGATATGTTAATGTTTGATAAAACTAGTTTATGAGTTAATTTATTGAATTACAAGTGTTTGATAAAACTAGATGATAAATTAACATAAAAAACGTAAAAGGAAATTTAAAACAAATAAAGAAGTGTATTTAAATAAGAAAAAAATAAATAAGTTACAAGTTAGAAATTAACTAAAGTAGCTTATAATTTATAAATTAGAAATTTTTAAAAATTTGTGTCTTATCAAATTATGTTAGTCAAAATGACTTATAAGCTAGTAATATAAACTATAAAAATTAGCTAATTGGCTTTACCAAATATATACACTTTAAATGAAAGTTAAAGAATTCGGAAGACTCTATATTCTCAATATATATGCACGAGTTTGAGTCCCCCTTCAAGTCTTGAAGTCTTCAATTAATTGTTGTTTTTTAGTTGCACCGACTTACTACTATTTTGCTTTGAAATACTAAATGAACAACTTTGGTTTAATTCAATTTTGGTCCCTGTATATGTGAAGCTAATTTTCAAGTTGCTACAAAATGCTTGGTTTGCATGATATTTATGGCTTCTAAAAATTTACTTTTAGATTCTTAATTAAAGACACTCGTTAGTATTTTTTTAAAGATATATAATTAATTAAATACGTTATATATGAGAAAATAACAAAGACTGGAAAAATGTAAGTAGAGAATTGAATTATATTTTCTAAAAAAATCAAAAGATTTTTTAATAAAAAGAATATTAACATTTTTAAAAAATTATTAGAGCGAATCTAATGATTTTGAACAAAAACCATATGATCATATATGATATCAACGACACCAAATTTTTTGAAAACCAAAACAAATAGTTTTAATTAGACCACCACATTTAACCCCATGGGCGGAGCCAAGGGGGTTGGCAGGGCCACGATCCCCCAAAATTTTTTAATCTTTTTACTAATTATATAGATTTTAAAAAAATATTTTATTAACTATTAATCCGCCCTTCCCTCCAAAAAAAATATTTTGTAAATTTAATAGTATTACCTCTTTATAATTCTTTCATTACTTATATTGAGTAATCATTTTCTTTTTTATATATTCTTTATATTAATTATTTTTTCTTATTTAGAGATCATAAAGTCTTATTCAAAAATAAAGAAGATTGTGTCTTATTTGAATGTAATTTTTAGATTTGCATGATAAAAAATAAAAATCTTAGAAGAACAAAACGGAATTTTCTTTGATTTGATATGAAATTTACTTTTAGGGTTAGATAATAAAATTAAAAAGTTAATTTAATATTTTAGTTTTTAAATAACCATGCAACTTACAAAATGTATCGTTATTGTAAGTTTTTTTTTCAATATCATTTTTTGTAAGTCAAACTCTATTGTATTCCCACCTTAACTAACCTAAAAATTATAAATGTTCAATAACTATGAGGGGTAAAGATGAATAAAGATAGTATATGTAACATCCTAATATTTCTAGAGTAAATAAAAAAATAAAATGAAGGAAATAATAGTATTAATATTATCTGTATTATTATTATTAATCGGAAACCATATTATTTAATTAAAAGGGGGATGGGTGGGTTGGAGTAGGCCCAGCCCAATTAAATATTTAAATAAGAGAAATGTTATCTATTTCACCCTATCCTTTCTTCAAACGTAAGATAGCCAAATCTTAGAGAAGAGAGAAGCGACTCCACAAGGAGAAGGTGCCGCAGAGTAGATCATCAAGGAAATTCTGTCATTCGTTTTCGATCGTCATCTCTAAGGTACGGGGGGAAGGGGTGCTACTATATGTGTATACTGGAGTGCTTGGGTGGTGAGGGCAACCATAAGTCCCTCTAGGATTCCTAAATTTTGAAATATGAACGATGAATCATATGTATTATGTTTGAAATTCGTGTGTTAGAAGCCTAACATCATGCTCTTGCTGAATTTGAGAGTGGAGAGCGAGATTGTCGAAAAGGGGTAAATTAGGATTTGGGGTGAGAGTTCATAATTGATCGATTGTTAGTTTTATAGTAATCTATTGAAGTAATTGATGAACTCATTGATTTTAATCGGTAAAAACGAGTTTAAACAAGTTAGGGACTTAAAGATTTGAGTAGGGATTGAAGAAGAGAGTTAAAAAGGGGTAAAAACGCAGGTGCAGTCGTTCTCGGGTTGCTGGTAATCGATTACACCAGTCTGTAATCGATTACCAGGTGTTTCTGGGCAAGACCATGAAACTGAGCCCCTGTTAATCGATTACAGGGATGTTGTAATTGATTACCAGGCTACCAGTCCTTTGGTAATCGATTACAGACACCCTGTAATCGATTACCAGGCCCAAAAATGAGGTATTTGCTTCTGGTAATCGATTACAGACTTCTGGTAATCAATTACCAGGTCCAAAATTGAGATGTGAGTGTTGTTTTGATGTAATATGGTGATCATTTACTTATGTGATGGATGTTTATCTAATATAAGAATTGTTTTGTGGAATTGATGAGGTTGAATTGGATGTACAATATGTATTGACTGTGGTACGAAGTATTACTATGAGACTATCTTATATTGATGTTCTATGTGTATTTTATCCATGATGTGACGTGGAATGAATTGAGTAGACAATGGTATGAGAAATGTATAAATGATGTTGATGCATTGAGCATGAGCATATGAGGTGTGATACATGAGATGCATGCCCTACAAAGGGTGGTGACCATGATGGGGGACATTCGATGCACGGGCCCATAGAGGGGGTGCTTTATTATGCGACTCACCGGCCCATAAGAGGTGAATGGGTACCGGTGGGAGGGGGCAGATGTCTTTGCACGGGCCCATAGAGGGGGTGCAACCTACCGTGTGGTGTTAACGGTAGAGCCATCATTGGTAACAACTAAGGGGATTGATGAGGTGCGCCATTGTGCGGAGATCCAAATCATGACGCTTAGGATAGATGTTGTACATGTGCATGGTGTGAGCATATGCCTTAATTGAGATTGTATGAAAGTGTGAATTTATATTTGTACGAACCCTGATGTGTGAAATGAATAGTATATTAATTGAGATGAATGGTGATATGTAAGGTGATGGATGAAAACAAGGGTAGCTTTCTGTATTGCATGTATATGTCTGTATTTCATTCCTCACCGTACTCTTTCTGTGGTTTTCTTAGGTGACTGAAGAGGGCACTCAATGTGCTGAATTTTGAACGGACAGGGTCCTCGCTCTGATATGTGTGACATCGGGGCTTAGTGTCTAGGAGATTTAATCTTTTATTTTGATATGTAGAGATTTAGAAAGATTATTTTTAAGGTCTTACATGGCCAAGTTATGTTTTTATTTTGTTGATAATTTAGTTTTTGAAAACATTGATTTTACTCTTTATGGAAATAACATTGGATTTGGATTAAGTAATCGTTTAAAAAGAGGATTTGTGAACCTTTTTACCTCGGTGTTGACTATAATTTTCTGTATAATTCAACTCGATAATTGTTTACATGATTTGGTGGTAGAAGGGTGTCACAATAAATGCATCTAAAAAATTACAAAAAGTATGAGAAAAATGATTACATAAAATCATCAAAAAATCTAGTAAAAAAAGACACAATATAGTATTTTATTTCGGCTCCCGCAATGAAAAAATCTGGCTACGCCCCCGTTTAAACCCCTTGAAAATATTAATAAAAGAGTTAAGGGATAAAAGAAGAAAACACAAAAAATTATCTTAATTACTCCACTCTAACCACTTAATTGAAAGATATATCCGGTGCTTGACAATTCAGTAGTCAAGTTTTTTTCACTAATATTATTTACTCTGTCTCCTCAGATCGAGTATACAATAGATTATAAATCCGGCTCCACATGCTCATTCACAAGAATGAAGCCAACTTTTTCTAAGACTCACATATATGAGATAAATTACAAATCAAAGGCAAATATAAGAGAGCAAACTAGAGTAATTTTCTCAAAACTGTCGTTTTACAAATTTTAAATTGTAAGAGAATGCAAATAAAAAAGAATTTTTAGGATTAAAAATAAACTCATTTGTTTTACGATAATAAAAAATGTATTATTACTCTAAAATTCATTACTTGATGGCCTTGTAGCTGTCAATAATTTTCGTAGGTAATATGTAAAAGACCTTATAGTAAATATTGGGATAATATATGTCTATATTTAATAATAAAAATTTCTAAGAGAGACTTTTAATTACATAGTTAGACACATGTTATTTAAAATAAAAAAATAAAAAATATTTTGAATATTGATAAAAAATGTTAATCATATAATAATAACATATAATAAAGTTGTTATAAAATAAAAAATTATTTATTTAAAATAATAAGTTATAAAATTAAATGATGGCTAACACATAATTGAACGTGTATCACTACAAGAAACCAGCGATTTTAGATGTGAACGGGTAGCGTCGGCCACGACACCGTCGTTAGTAGCGTCGGTCAACGACACCTAATTTCTTGTTATTTTTTCACTATGTATATAATATTTTGCACTAATATTTCAAGAAACAAACATAGCGTAACAGTAATGCTTCTTCTTCGTATCATGTATGTTGCGGATTTGATCCTCACAATTTTTCTGTTAAATTGTGAGTAATACCCTGTGGGTACTCACATACTCATTGAAATACATTTCTCTGTTAAATATATTTGAATATTAAGATATTTTATTATTTTATAATGAGATATAGTTTATTTTATATTATTTTCTAATTACATTTTAATATATTAATACGTAATAATATTATATAATGATTATTTATTTAGGGTTATATGATATTATGATATATTATATAACATTTTTCTCTCTTTTTTTTATAAAATTTAAATTTTTAATATTAATAGATACTCGCGAATATCCATGAATACCCACTACTAACATGAGTACCTATTAATTTTACAGGTATGGATACGAGCCGTGCACTATGGCACTACCCGCCGCGCCCCATTTACATGCGTATGTGTATAGTGTTTAAATTCTCAAACGTAATTAAAAATCACTTTTCATAAAATTAATTTGAAATACTGACAAAATATCTTGTACATAGCAAAACTAGGGAAAGGATTATGCGGCTACCTAAAACCGCATGTGTATCTATCTATCTATCTGGGTTAATTTATCAAATCAATTAAGATTTTCCTTAATTTCCCACCAAACTTTAGGTAAGGATCTTGATGCGTATTTCACAATCACAACTACTCTTTTTTTTTTTTCCGACTCCAAGGGTTAAGGCTAAATCCATGTGCTATACGCGATCTATATATATACTCTGTCATTCTTGCTGGGTCCACACGGAAATATACTCTGAACTTACATACCATGCATGGCAACTAACCAACACTTCATTCATGTCTCATCCATCCCCTTTTTTTTATCAAACTAATGAATACAAAAACATTGATAATGAAATGTTCCTTGGGATGCTTATCTATTTGGAAGCAATAGCTAGTGGCAAGGTGTCACTTTGAAGAAAAATTCCACATCTCTCATCTCATTCACCAACTATCACGGTCAAATACAAAGTGATACAATTACAAACCATGAAAAACCAAGTTCGAAATTCTATTTACCTCATCATATTCATCTACCTCTACTTACAAATACCTCTTGACAAGTGGCAGCTTCTAAAAGTGGTCAATTCATGAGTTAACTTAATTTCTTTGGAATTAATCTCACAAGGGCTTGCTTGTCCTAAATTGCTCTCAAAGGGTTAATTTAAACAACTACAAAATACAAATCCTCACTCAATAAAAAAAAAGTGCAATTAATGGTCCAAAGTGGTCAATTTGTAAAGTAGTGAGTGCATAAATCCTTTGTTTCAGCCATGCCTAAGACCCATGAAGTAATTAAAGTCATGATGTTGGACCTTTAGTTGCTTCAACCATGAATCTGCCACGCTCAATAGTGAAACCAGCCTTTCTTGGTCCCTACCACAATGGCCTGAGACCCACACATTTCCTTGCATCTTGTACGTGGCCAAACCAAAAGGTGGCAGAGAGATGCTTTCACCTTCCTTTCTCTTCTCGTGGGCTCCCTCAATATCATCATCAATGTCCATATCTATACATACAAATAGGACCAAAACTTCCATTCAGTACATATTCTTTTTTCAAATTTACAGTCTCAACAATGAATTTTCAACATCATTTTCCTTTCCAGCACCAAAAGTATCAAAAAGTTAAAAGGCATTAGTAAGTAGGTCTACATAATTATAGGTGATGGATAAGGAATACCTTGGAATGAAGATGAAAGTGTGTGGTAAGTGAGGAAACTTGTTGAAAGATCTTTAATTGTTCTTCCCATGGGGATATGATATATTGGGTACCTGAAAACAGTAACCAGGAGCGGATTATTCATTAATTGATCATCATAATAAATGCAAATTCACTAGAAGGCCTACCATCAAGGATAAATGTTGGGATCATTTCCAAAGGTACTAATTTAAGCATCAGGACTAGATACTTTTGTAGAAAAGGAGCAGAGAGAAAATAGAGCATGTTCTAGAATTATCTATAGTCAGGATGAGAAAATTAATTACCAGGCTACTGCCATCCAACTTGCTGGTGAAAGATCTACACTTTTAAGTGACATCAACCCTGGGTATCTTTCTGCTAACTCTGTAATCTGAAAGGGAGGAACTAATTGGTCAGTAATAGAATCTTCATACTTTTTTACATTACCTGTTATGCTAAAATTACCATTTAGCAAACTCCTAAATTAGTGCTTCAAATGTTAACACATTAATTATCACATTAATCTTTATAATATTCTTGTTATTAAATTAATTCTTTAAACATCTAAGACATTACCACACTTATCCTCACAAAAGGACTAAAACAGTGACATAAAAAGATAAATCTGAACTTAAGGATTTACCTTTTGTTTAATAGCAATCACTATAATCCAAACAATGAAAACAACATACATTAAGGGGGGAATCAAATCAAACAGCAAAAGTTTTTGGAAGGAGAATATATGCTCAAGAAGTATAATAAATAATTATATTGAAAATAAAAGGAAAGGGAATATGTAGTGTTCCTGTTTCCACTGAAGATAGAGATAAAGAACAGAGAGTACAGAGAGAGTGAAGTTATTATGGGCAAAGGAAAATGAGTTATCTGGGTTCACATTGAAAAGTCAAAAGTCACAATTTACCTTTTATGGATGCCTATCATACAAGATTATGGGTGCATACAATATCCCTCTAAATTAAAAATATTCCCTATTCTTATGCCTAGCTAATCTATGGGTTCTCTCAATTTGTCATCTATTAGTAAGACTAAAATCAGAATATGGATATAGATGAAAGGCTATCCAAGCTTGAATAAGTCATAAACAATAAAAAAAGATGCAAAAGTAAGAAATGGGCAATAAGATCAAAACAACACACCTTATCCATTAGAGGAACTCTCCCATATGGAGTTGATCTTTCAAAATACTGGAAATAGAGGTGACCCAATCTGTCATTTAAATGCCAAAGGGAATCTTGCTCAAACCCTCCCTCTTCTGATGAACTTCCATCCCACCTCCATAGCTTATCACACTCACTCTCTTCACTGTAAGAATCACTGTAGGAATCCCTTGTTTCACATTCCCCTGACTCAGCCTCTTCCCTGAAATATACTCATTCAAAATTCATGCATTAGACAGAGCTGTTCAATCAAAGATTGATATGCTATTGCTACCAATCATAAGCCGACAACCATGCAATTTACAAAAATCACTCCAAAGCAAATGAAAACAAAATCAATTCACAATTAAGCATCATTGAAGTTTGACCATAAGAATATTAACACCAATAGAGAAGGAAAAATAATGGTTATGAGTTATGACTTATGACATATATTGGGGACATCAATGGAAACCAAAGCTAGCTTTCAGGTCAGAACAAAAGGCCTTGATTTGGTCAAACTAGAAAAATTGAACAACCTCACACTATGATTTATAATTTACCTGAAAGTATTGCTGGTGAATATTTGAATTGCAGAGAGGTAAGGCACATAGTACTGCACAAGTGTCTCCCCATTAGACAAGGTGATGGGAACTCCAGCTCCATAGGCACTCCATTCATGGAAGCAATTCCAGAGATCACCCAAAGTGAAATATTCAACTGCTTCTCTCTCCCAAGGATGCCACAAACGGTTAAGGTTTCTAATTTCGTGCTGTCAAAAATAACAAACACAGTAAATTTAGGATGAAACAATTAATCTATGTATCCTATATATGGGAACTGGAAATTAACACAATGAAATAAACAAAGACAATACCTTTGGAAGAAACTGAGATGGTACCACAGGTGTGGTACACCGGAGGAAGCAGTCAAGGTTAGACTTAGATTGCATTGACCCTTTATCAAAAATCATGGTAACAAAGACAAAGGTAAGGGAAGTACTAAGGAGGGTGTTTCAATTTCTCTCAAAACCTTGAAGACAATGAGAACCCAGAAGAGGGGCCAAAATAAGAGAGAGAAAAAAAAGAAAGATAGCTTGTGAGATTAATAAATTTGAAATCTTTATTTACTTTCAAATGGAGGGGAGGAAAGAGAATTGAAAGGGAAATCAATCACCCTAACAATAAAGAGTCAAAGTCCTTCTTCTAGTTCTGTCTATTTTTTAGCTTTGAGACACCCCATTTTTTCCCCGCAAAAATCTCAATCTATCTGTCTCTTATCTTATCTCATCAACATCAATCTCTCTGTTTTCAAATATGGTGTCTTGGACAACAATGTTGTAAATTCAACACACTATCTTTAACACCCTTTCTGCCGCAGACTCAGAAATTGTCACGCAATCAATGGCAACTCTTTCTCTCTCTTTCTCTATCTCTTTGGGTCGCTGTTAAACTAAGCCTTGAAGAAAACTCAAGCCTACCCTGCTTTGTTCAACGTTTAAGAAAGGACATATAACACGATGACGCTTTAACCTTAAACCTTGAGATTAAATCAAACCAACAAGACAGGCCACAAACAAATTGAATGAAACGAAAGGCAGAACAAAAAAAGGAGGGAATTTTATTATAATTTCTTTTTTTTTTGGGTGGTATTTTTCAACAGAAACCCGTGTTTGTTTGTTTGTTTGAGGAATGAATTGTGAAGAGGCAAAAGCGTTATGAGGAGATGGTGTTATTATGTAAGTTTTGTTCCCTGAATAAATGAAAACTGAAAGCGATTCCTGGGAAATGAAGAAGGAGAGGAGTGTGGGAGGGTGAAATTAAGAAAGAAAAATCGAAAGAAAGAGGTTTGTTTTCTAGAAACAAGGACTTGTTCTTGATGAAGTGCGAAACACGGGACAATAGATATGTAGATAGATATGTAAGGTATATATATTATGGTAGATTGGGTGCTCAAAGCAATAACAACCGCGTCAAGACAGAATATGCAAATACAGAGTATAATATTATATTAAAATATAAACTTTTATAAAATTCATGGGTATGCTGTGTAACACAGACACACACACTCTGGCTTGATTTAAAGATTCAGCTCTAGCTTGCTAACTGCTATCTTAATTGCATTAGTTAAAAAATAGTAACAAGTAGAAAATTTTTATTCATAATTTATCATTTTAATGTGTATTTTTTTGTTTTTCTTAATTTTACAAGTCTTGGTCTAGACTAGACTAAGATGTCCTTTATGCACGAGGCAATCGTGTAAACATCCACATCATTATAAAATTAATTTATTATTTGAAATAAAAATTTAAGATAATATTAATAATTATTTTACTAATTATACTTTTATTTAATTAATTAATAACATAGAATTACTCAGAGATAATATGTTAAATAGACAAGGAGATATCAAAAGTTAGAACAATAATTTTAGAGTTTAATTTATATATATAATCAATGTAAAATATTTTAGATAAATATCTAATAATGTATTCTCACGTTATTTATTAAGTTTAATAATATATGAATTATCATATATTTATTAAATGATACAAAAACAAAATATTGAAGATCTATATAAAATATTTTTAATTACATCGATAGTGTATATAAATTGGATTATAATTTAATATATATAAAAACATTAATTACATCTTTTAATTTATATACTATTAATTTCAAAGGACACTTAAAAAGAATAGAGGAAATCATATCAATATTTAATGTTGCACTTTTTAATAAAAATATTTATTTTTATTTCTTGATAAATATTTTTAAGACACTGGTAGCTTTCGTATAAAATCAATTTTTCAAAAATTCATATAATTAATTTTAAAAGGAACACAAGAAATATTTTTATATACATTAATTCTTTAAAGAATGATTCCGTTTTAAAAATATTAATATGTTTGTTTAGTAAATTAATTACTTTTTAAAATGGATTTAATACTTATACATTTTAAGTGTCATCCAATAATGTGTTCACACATCATTTAATGAGTTTAATAACACATGAGGTGTCATATTCATTAATTGATATGATAAAATATTATTGGATAACTGTGTAAAACTTTTTTATAATAACGGTGTATAGTAATCAAACTCTTTTAAAATACGTATTAACTTTTTAAAAATTATAATAATTGTAGAAAAAAATTATGTCAGAGTGTGAATAAATTAAAAAAAAAACAAATGATAGTAAGATTACTACTCTATTCTTCTGACCCCTTGTTATAGGATAAGGTTTGTTACATACCTACCTTTTTTGAAACTTTTTTTTCGTAGAAATTTACTTTTAAGTATAAGAGATATTACGTTTTACTATTTTGGTCTTTAATTAAGTATTTTACATATATAATTGAAAGACGACTAATCATCAGAGGATCTAAAACTAATAATATTTAAACTCCTCAAAGAGTGATGATCATTTTGAGATTTAAACATTTATATTATGAACAAATTATTCATTTGAGATTACCATTCACTTTTTATTTTAATTAATTATTTACGATCTAACTACCTTATTTTAAAGATAAGTCATGTCATCCTTTAATAAAAAAATACGACTTACAAATTCTTGGTCGACTAAAAATTACTAATAGCACATGTTTGATCACCTAAATTAAAATCATTAAAAATTTTCTCATATGAACCAACTTTGACAGTACTCTTCGTTAGATAAAAAGTCTTTTTATTTTTTTTTCTTAGTAGAGAGAGAAAATGGAAAGCATAGCAGATTCAGTTGATTTATTTTTAAAATAAATTGATAGTAACACACAAGAAAATAAAAAGTTTTGAGGATATATGGAAACAAACAAGAAAGAAGTAACAAAATTGACTAATCTTTGGTATATAAACATAAGAGGATTTATTTTGCAGAACTAGACAAAATAACTTGAGAACTGGTAAGCTTAGGATCACTTTCTTCTTCTCGATTAGAAACATATTGGTTTTCTGGTTTTAAAATTTTAATGTGAAATGAAACGCGCGTTACCTTCTTTTTTTATTGAACTCACTTCATTAAAATGTGATTTCAAATTAAGTGTGTGTTACCAACGGGGTTGGTCCAAGTGGTACATGCTTGTTTCTCCTTAAGCAAGGTCTCGGGTTCGAGTCTTGTGGAGGGAAAAAATCCCCGCGGGGAGAGCCAGCCCCATGATGTGTGGATGTTCATGTTCCGTGGGGCGCGGGTACGGGCACTTTGATGTCCAGCCCGCCCCATACTCGCACTCATATATATAATTATTTAATAAAAAATACCATATATTATAATTATATATAAAGATATATTAATTTTATTAAAATATATAATATATTTATACATATTTTTAAAACTAAAATATATAATATATTACAAATTAAAAATATATTTTTATAACTATATATTGGTGTTTTTTTTACTTTATAATATATGACTAATTAGTGTTAATAATAATTTTTTACAGATCTTGAAGAATTCCAACACATGATATCCAAGTTTATAAAATAGTGTGACGTGAGAGTATATTGTAATATATAATAAAAATTTTGAACTTTAGATCAATTGTTGTGTTTTAGAACATTAACATATTATGTTTCAATATAATTAAATTGTTGTATCACTGATATTTAAAAATTATGTTTGGACGATATTCGAGTAACTTTTTCAATTGAGATATAGTTTTCTTAAATTAATATTTTCTTAGGGAGTTGTTAATTTTTTACTTAATAAAAGTGTGGGTAACGGGCGCAGGTAACGGGCATATAGGTGCCCAGCGGGTATGTGGACGGGCACTAAAGTTACTGCCCACGCGGGTACGGGTTTTTTTAAAACGCGGGTACGAGAACATGCACTGTAATACCTTGCCCAGAGGGTATCCATTGCCATCATTACTTAACATTTAGATTTAAATACACCATCTCCTGAAAAAATATTGAAACCTCTCACCACTAATATACAGCGTTAATTACTTAAAGTTTAGATGTACACATAGAATTATTTCTAAGAAATTTGTAATCAGGTGCAAGTTATCATCTGTGAAATATTGGTGGCAAACTTATTAAATATATTAATAATTGATTTTTTTAAAAGGAAAGGTAAATTAAATTCCTTCAAATTAACATTGAGTCTTCCATATAGAAGATTAATCCATTGTAATTAAACTAACTATTAGTTAATCTGTTAGCTTTCTGTTAGGATTTCTATCATGTTGTACAAGTTTATATAAACATTTTGTTGTTATTGTACAGCTTGCTGAGTAAGCTTCTACTACACTATATATATGGTTGTACTTCATTATAGACTAGTTTGGATTAGCTTTCGACATGTAGGAGTTTTTCAATAAATATAAGTACTCGAATATCTACTTATAAAAAATTCTTATAAATTTAGAATTGTTTATAAAGAAGTTAAATGAGATAATTTTTAAAAAAAATTGAGATGTAAAGACTAATTAATTTTAATTTATAAAAGAAGTTAAATTTATTTTATCTTATTGATTCATATTATTTTCTCTCATAGAAGTGTTGAGAAATTTATCCATACTAACTCATAATCTATAAGAAGAATATTAAGAAAAACTCTTACTTTAGATTCTCCCAAATTTTTTTCTCGCTTCTTCTTCTCTTTCTCTAGATTCATTATGGTATTTGAAGCCTATTTTTCATGGCCGCTAACACAGTTTCTACACCCAATAAGGGATGGTAATATGGGTTGACCCGTCTCGACACATGGTTAGCCAATCAAAATACAGGTCGAGACCGGGTGACCCAAATTAAAAACTGAACACAAATTTCCAACCCAATCTATATTTGGACGGGCCAAACGGGCTTACGACCTAAACGAGCTAAATGGGCTGACTCGTCCAAAAAAAACAAAAAAAAATTGAAAAAAAAACACAGGTCAAATGAGTTGGCCCAACCCACATTTTCATTAGCCCATTTTTTCAATGGATTATACGAGATGGGTTATACGGCTTGAGTATCTTTAACCCAACTCATTTAAACCATACCATACCAATGGATTAAATGGGTTGGTCCAACGGGCCTAGCTTGTTTTGACATCCCTATACCCAACTCCTTCACTTTTGTTGATTGTAGACCTAATGATGATGGTTGTCGTTAATTGTTGTTCCATCGTCGACACACACCATATTTTGACGTCAACACCAATGTTTTTAAATACACACGAAAACACGAGAAAGTGTGTTGAATTGTGTTTATTAAAACTCTAGTAGTTATAATTATAGATTTTGCAATAGGTAGATTGAGATAAAGTGTTGAGTCTAAAAAATATCATTAAGTATGTAATAATGATTGGGTCTCACCTTCCAATTTTTAATGAACAACAAATTTGATTAAATGACACTTATGCAAATATGCCTATGCTATTTAATGTGTATTTTGATTTCAGCAAGATGACCTTTTTAAGTCAAGAAGCTTTCTGACGTGGCATACTGTCTGAAGAAGTGAACCCATCTGAAGTGGTCCACTGTCTGAAGAAGTGAAGCCTTCTGAAGTGTCGAAGTGTCTGAAGCCAGAAACCTGCTGAAGCTGGAAAGTTGTTTGAAGCCATCTGATGTGGCAAGGCGTCTGAAGTCAGAAGCCATCTGAAGAGTGAAGCCCTATGAAGATCTCTGATAAAGACTCAAGTCTTATTCAACGCCTTCTGCAACACGCATTCTACTTACCATTTGAGGCATGCAGAACATAGACTTTTCAGCATGTTTGAATTACATGCACCAGAAAGGAAATCTCTTCTACGCAGTGTTTGCAATGTGTTAGCACAGAGTCAGTGCAGTACTGCAACCTTGTACTGTGTCAAAAGCTATCAGGAGATGTCTCACAACGGGATTAACAAGATTAAATGTTATCTCTAAACGGTTGTGTTCAACGGGCTTCTCACTTGCAGCTATAAGTAGCTCATAAAGACTCATGCAATAAAGAGAATGATCAAGAACGAAAGAGCCCATACGCTGCCAAAGTTTTATGCTGTAAAACACTCTGATAAATTTCATTCTTGTACAAAAACTTTCATATCCTGAGTCTTATTCTTAAACACTTGGGTGTTGAGCCTGGAGAGGCTTGGTTGTTAAACAATACTTGGTTGTTGAGCCTGAAGAGGCTTGTTGGGAAACAATACTTGTTGTTGTAGAGCCTGAAGAGGCTTGACAGAAAATAATACTAGTAATCTTCTGCAAATTAGTGGAAAATCCAGGTGCTAGTTTGACACTGGGACTGAACGTAGCTCACAATGGTAGTGAGTGAACCAGGATAAATACTTGGCTAAGTTCTCTCATCCATAAACTCTTTCAATTATGTTTTTACGCTAACAAGAAGGGAATTGAAACTATTGCTATTAAAGTTTGAACTTTAAAATCAACTTTCTGAAAATCTTTTTAAGCTGTTTGAAACCACTTCAGACAGTTATTAAAACTTCAGATAACACCTAAGTTATCTGAAATCTTTCAGAAAACACAATTTTGAGAAAAAGGTTTCCTAAAAAATTTAAAGTTTTATATAAACACTATTCAACCCCCCTTCTAGTGTTTCCCTGTGTTTCCTACATAAAGTTTCAGACAGGTTTTCAAAGACTATCTAAAGAAATTCAAATTAGCAAAAGGTTTTATAAACTATTTTGTTTTGCTAAGGTGCACAAATTTTCTATAGCCACAGTTCAGTTCCCCTTGAGTTAGCGCAAACAAATATATAAATTAGTTAAATGATAAGAAGACTAGCAAAGCGATTTATCCTGGTTCACTCACAACCACCGCGAGCTCTATCCAGTTCCAGAGCCAAAATCAGCTTTTGGATTTCCACTAATCACCACAGACTACAAGTATTGTTTTACAATCAAGCCTTTTCAGGCTCAGTTACACAAGTATTGTTTTCACAACTAACCTCTCCAGGCTTTACACAAGTATTGTTTTCTCGCATAGCCTCTTCAAGCTCTACACGCTAAGTGTTTACAAGAAATGAATGAACTTGAACTTTGGAGGAGTTATTGTTCAAAGGATTTGTACAAGTAATTGTGTTTAGACACATGATATAAAAGTTTTGTACAAGTGAAATCAGAGTATAAAATCTACAAAGATTTTTGTAGCATTTTGGTTCTCAAATAATGCGTGAAGGTTCTTTCTTTGCTTCAAGAATGGGTTCCTCAATTTATAAGCTTATGGGTTCGTCTTCTTAAAAAACGTCCGTTAAGAAATAACATTAAATTCTATTGAAGCTGTTATGAGACAATTTTGACAAAAGGTACGAGATAGGTAGCGCTTTTCTGAACTCTGTAGACCTGTTGCATAGATTTCCTCTTTTGTTCTTGGCTTTTGAATGACTCTGAAAGTTGTCTTTTGCCTTGCCTTATTTATGTTCTGAAGTGGCCTGTGAGGGTGTACAAAGACTTTGACTTTTCTTCGTCTCAAAGAACTTATTTGGCTTCAGATAGCCCTTAGCACTTCAGACTGCATCCTTCTTCAGATTACTTTGATACTTTGTAGGACTTAATTAGTTCAGATAGCTTAAATGTTTGAAACAGTTATGATGCCACTATCTGAAACATAAAGGAACTTGTTAATTTTCTTATAAAGCATTACTTTGTTTGTTATCATCAAAATTCAATTATGGGGTGTCTTAGACTTTTAAAGTCTTGAGACTCAACAATGTTCACTCTATACAATCACGTGTTTTTCCATCGATCCCATTCTTGTACCTCTCCTCTCACTTATTTTTCTTAGGTTCCAACAGTTCGAGCTTCAACACCTATCACATTTTCTCACATCATCTCAAAGAAGCTAGATGGCAAAAAAATTGCTATAGAAACAACAAGTCAAGTCTATTATCAAAGGCCACTGACTTCATCATTTTTTGCTTCACGCAGTTATTCCTTCTTGCTTTCTATCAAAGGACGATTGTGATTTCAACAATGTTAATGACGTCTATTTGCTCTAGGAGCAGCATGACCAACTACGTACTCCTATATATCATGGCTCCAATGGTTGTCTTTTTTTTATGCTAACCAAAGTTATAGGGAGTGTTTATTCAGGGAAACTATGGGAAGATATTCACACTTATTTTCATTCAGAAACTAGAGCTAAAGCACGACAACTGCATACCAAGTTGTGTAATATAATGAAAATAACTCAATCTATTATTAAGTACCTACTCAAAATTAAGGCATTTCCGGATTTACTTGTCAGTATTGGCGATCCTATTTCACCACAAGAATATCTTGATGTTATCTTGGAAGGTTTACTAACAGAATATGAGTCTATTCTTACATTAAAAAGTAGCAAAATTTTGGCAATTCAAATAGAGAAGGTTGAAGTACTTTTACTTGCATAGGAGGCACAACTTAAGAAGTATAAGCAAGTTACTTTATTTAAGAATTTTTATCTAAATCTCAATCATATTTCCTCTACTGTCTCCACATTTCAGGTGAATGTAGCTCAAGCTACCAATGGTCCTTCATCCCAGCATATTCAATCAAAGACAATGCTCATCATTTTCACTATGATGATAATGGTCCTTTCCTAGATCTTGTTGTAAAGGAGGCCATCTTGGAAGATGTCACGATAGAGGTGGATGTGGATCAATCCAAAGCCAAGTGTATTACAAGTATGGCCATAATACATCAACTTTTTACAATAAATTTAAGCCTAATTACACTCAGCAACAATATTCATACTTAGCCCCACAAGGTCCCAGGTCTCCCCTACCATGGCAGCAACAATCTCATTTACCTATGCCTCAACAATAGTTTCAAATCTGAATTATATTCAGCCACATATGGCACCTATTGAGTGTTAGCTAAAGATAAATTTGTATATTTTGACTTTCATCCTAATAAATGTTTAGAATTTCCTATGATAGAATGGTACATTTTGCGACTTATTAATCATCTCATGTCATCTCCTATTCAAAGTTTCTATTGTTATTTGAAAAAAAAAACTCCTAGCTAGTTTGTGGTTGAACAACAGCTTTAGCTCCCTTTTGTTCAATCTTAGTTTCTCAAACGATTGAGTCACCTTGATGAAGTATTGTCAGTCACCTGTCTTTTTGTTACTCTAGCATAGTAGATCAACCACTTTCATAGATAACTCTGATTTGTAATAATTTCTAGATAATTGCTGCTTTAATTTGATGAACTTTAATTTCACTCTTCTCATTCAACCTTGTGTTGGGGAATTTTGGAAGGTTTGAGGAAAGAGAATGATGGAGATTTTCAAGCATTAGCATGGGGAAAAGGAAGCAGAAGAGATTTGATTTGCTATTTGGAGCGTTGCCACGCAGTTTAGGAGTGTTGTCACGCTAAAGCCAGTAACTAGAGAAGAAGTGTTTCTGTTTAAGTAGTGTTGCCACGTTGAGAGACTATGTGGCCACGCAAGTCAGAATCTACATTTTCATGATGTAAAGATCGTGTTGCCACACAAAGACAAATCGTGGCCACACCAACAACTGTCTGAATCAGTATAAATAATTTGTTTTAGTAGTTATGAAACAATTTTCAGATCTGAACCATGATTTTCAGATCATGGTAAAGATGATCGGCGTGGTCGACCTATTTAAGTCTTTTACGCCTTACGCATTACTTTACAAATATGCTTAGGCTCGTGGGGCTGTGTACTGCCTTGATGATCTGCGTGGTCAACCTATTTAAGTCTTTTGCGCCTTACGCATTACTCTACAAGTATGCTTAGGCTCGTGGGGCTGTGTACTGCCCAGTATTCTAGGCTGACCTACAATGCTCAGTTCTATGGGCCGCCCAAAGAAAGCCATCCGAACCATATCCTCTCAATGTTATCGTCAACAAGATAGGCCCAATAAGGAGCCCTACACGCATTACCAATCGGACGGGTATCCGAGGACATAGGGAATGAGGAGTAGGGGGTAGTGGGCAGGAGACGTGGGAAGATGGCGGTTAGGAAAATAGAAGTTAAATACACACAGGAAGGGTAATTGACCCCCAATTCCCATTTCAAGAGTAAAGAGACATGGAGATTCCTTGAGCGAATATACACTCGGTTAGGGAATCGACCGATCTAACTTTACCGACAACATATGTGTAGAAAGAAATTAAATTAACATTATTTTTAATTTATAATAGAAAAAGTGTGTTTGGCATTTTTTTTTATTTAATTATTATTATGACTATTCCCCAATTGGATGTGAAAGATATGGAGAATTGAAGGCCACTGTCTATTCTATGTGATGTGAGCTTGCTATTGACCGAGCCAAGTGTAATAACCAAAATTGTTAGTGTTGCTTTACTTGGCCATCTTGTGAAGTGACAAATTCTTGCAAAGATTTGACAGAGTGATGCAGTTAAAGCATAAGAAAATGACTTCCACATACAGATATAGATGCTAAGAACCGTGAATGCCTGCCATAGTGCCATGTTTCATGTTTCCCACTGAATTTCATTCTTAAATAAATAGTACATTTCCTTTGACAGTTAACTTTATGTTAGATGGATATTTATATTTATGAAACAAGTGCTAAATGTTTAATTCTCCTTAAGTAAGATTTTAAGTTTGAATCTTGTAGATGAAAAAAATTCCCGCTGAAATAGCTAGTCCCACAATAATGTAAATATTCCCAGCTCCAGTACAATTGCCTTATGTGGAGGATACATGTGGTTTAAACCAAAAAAAGATGAATATTTATCAAGTGTCCAAGAGTTCTCACAAAATGTTGCCATTACATTATAGGATGATTCTAAGGTGGATTAAACAAAATTTAGTCCTCATAGTCTAACCTACATATTACTTAATTATTACTAAATGTGAATGAATAGTTTTATTTTTTATTAATGATTCTTATATGACCATTTTAGTTTAATTTAAGGGAAAATAAAGATTAATAATATAACTTGTGTTAGTTTCGTTGAGAATCTATCAATTTAAAGTTGGGGAACTTCTACATTGCATAGTATTATTGATTTAGATCATTTTTATCTTTTCAACCAATATTTCATAAAAGTAACTAAAAATCGATTTTAACATCAATCATTGATAAAAATAAGCGTTGATTTTGATTTTCAGGAATTTAAATTACTATATTATTATATTCTGGATCACATGGACCATAGTCCACTCTAAATAGACCCTTACATGGATAGCTAGCTAATAGTATGGTATCCTTAATATTTAAAAGAAATAGTAAAAAAATATTTAAGAAATAAATTATTTATATTTTTTAAAAGAAGAGATAAATTTAAATTATGAAAGTAAAACTTTTTAAATTGAAAAATTACAAGAAACAATTAAATTACATAAATGAAACCACCGAGCATGTGGATCGGCTGGTAAGGGGTTGTTCCAGCTTAACCAGTGGTCTCGAGTTCGAGCCCTGAGAATGCAGTCGTGTTAAATACTAGGAGGAAAAGTTTTTCTGCCCGTAGAGATCCTACCCGACTCGACAGGATTGCCTCCCGTGAGGATACCTGTGGTCTTGCACAAAAAAAAATTACATAAATGAAAACATACCATCATTTTATTGATTTGATATGGTGTGTTAAGATTTAAATTTATAAATCTTTAATTTATAGTTATGAAAAGTTTTGATATATTGATAATTAATTTTTTATGATTAACTAAATTTAAATAATAGTATTTAAGAATAATAAAAGTAAAAAAAGTGAGATTTCTAATGTAGAAGTAAAAGAAATACATAATTAACAAAGATCCTCATTCGGGAGTGAAAACATAAAATTAATATATAGGGATTGAGATTACAACCATGTACTATTGGTTTGAGTGGAAAAAGTTTGAATTCGTTATGAATGTGTTGGAATAATAATAATAATAATAATAATAATAATAATAATAATAATAATAATAATAATAATAATACTAATAATAATAATAATAATTAGTAATAATAATAATAATAATGATGATGATGATTATAATAATGATGATAATAATGATAATAATAATAATGATAATAATGATAATAATAATAACGATAATAATAATAACGATAATAATAATGATAATAATAATGATAATTTTATCAACATTGAATTTCATCAATCCAACCGTCATATTAACAGTTTTCATTGAATAGATCAAGCCTACAAAATTTTATAAAATTTAAAAATCATTTGATGTTTCATCAAATCACTTCAATTTAACGGGCAATACACTTTTTAAAATATAAGTAAATGTTCACTCTAAAATTACATATCTATGAATGTCCAATTAATCTAAAATTTGGTGAGCATAATCATCATATTAATATCAAATTAATCAACGTTAAATTTGTTAAATTCACATTCTATAAGAAGTTATTAAGCGGAGTAACTTACCCAGACTTACTCCTGGAGTAGGTTGAGATTACAACCATGTACTATTTGGTTTGAGTGGAAAAAGTTTGAATTCGTTATGAATGTGTTGGAATAATAATAATAATAATAATAATAATAATAATAATAATAATAATAATAATATCCAAACTCAAATCCCGGAGAGAGCACATTAAAAAATCTAAGGGCCTTCCAAAAAAAAATCTAAGGGACCATCCGAGTTAAGAAATGCATGTGACAAATCTGTTATATATCCGATTGACTACTATATGAATATAGAATACATAATAAGTAAACATTATATATATATAGACACACACAATTATATAAAATTTATAGTGAAATCAACGTTATCAAATAGTAGTAATTTTCATGGGGGATAAGTTAAAAATGTGAGTGTAAACTTGTTTTTATTAAGAAAATGTGAGCATATATCCTCACTCTTTTAATTATTGAATATGCCCCATAACTCAAACTTCTTTGGAAACCAACAAGATAAAGGGTGTTGTCCGAACTCCGAAGTCCCCACCCCTCGTTCTATTGTTTGCATTTGCGTTGAGTCATGAGTGTTTGTTTGTCCCACTCTCTCCTTTCATTTCACCATTAAATGTTGGCCGAACACTCTGAAATTTATGGTCACGCGTTCACACCATTCGTTTTGGTACTCCACCGAATACATCTGCATCTTGATTCTTGCCCCCAACCCAAATACCCTATAAAATAACAACGACTTATCACTTTTTCATTGCTCTCTTTTCTCCTTTCTCCGGATTAATTAATTCGTGCAGTATAATACAGAATTAAGCTAGCTAGCTAGGAAGCTAACATATATAGTAGGCAAATTAATCATGGACCAAACAACAAATTGCGAGCTAATTTGGTAAATGCGGCATCTTCATTCTGCTTATAGGAAGTGATTTTGAAAAAGAAAATTAAGTTACCTAGCTAGCTAGTTCTCAAGCATGATGTCTTTTTCCCCTTAATCTATAAAGTGGTTAATTAATCAGATTTCTAAGTTCACTGTATACATGCATATATAGTTCAATTTTTGGAAAGAAATCATTAGGTAGGCTAGCTAGCTGAGCAAGGCACAATATATATGGTCTGAGAAGAGTCTGACTCTGACTCTGATCACCATCACATTCATGCCAAATCTATTTGACCAAGGGGAAAGTCAGAGAGGTGCAATCAATGACATTAAAGGGTTTATAAATGGAATAATACTAAACCAAAGTACTATTGTTTTTGTGAATCATATATCTTCACATCACAAGAGAAAGATCCGTAGTTTTCTTTTCTAATGAAACGACAAAACCCATGTTACACAACGTTTATTCCTTTAAAAACTAAAGTAGGAAAATAAAAGGGAAATGAAAATGGGAAAAAACTACACTACTGTGACTTGGGTGCATATACTTTATTTTTATATATATACGATGATGATGATGATCAGAAAAGTTGCCATCTGCAATACAACAAAGATATAGGAAAGGAAATTAATTAAAACCACAAATTATAAGCCACTTGGGCTTAATTTGTTCAAGTAGGTGGATATATGGCTGGAGATGTGAGTAAAAATTATAGGTTGTATGTAATAATTTTTCAATTGACTATAACTATCACTAACCATTGACACATGCTGCAACCAAATTGTGGATCTGGCCATAATTTGCAAGTCAAACGCCAAAAGCAGAGTAACAATATAGTGGGACTGACTTGCAAACAATAGCAAAATATTTATTTAAGATTAGTAAATACATAGTGGGATGTCAATGTAATATGCATTAAACTTCTTACACGCTATATATTATTGCAAACAAGGTAGTGGTTGGGTGCTTGAGGAAAGTGATATAAACATCCTATTTTTAAAAAATGTAATGTAAAGTTTATCCACTGTAGCTCATGCCGAGAGATCCAATTGACCCTTTCCTTTTCTATGTGACGGATCCTGTACAAAAGTTTTTCCAATACGATAATTTCACACTCAAATAATTACCCTGTATTTCACATCTCTTCTCTTTTTATTATATTATTAATCATATTTTTATTTTCTTTATCTTTTTTTATTCTTTTCTATAGCTCTCTTCACATCTCATGTCCTCGCATAAGGCCGAACTAAGGGTAAGGCAGGTAAAACAATAACTTTAGGTCTATTGGGTCATTCTGTTTTAGTTGGAAACATACACATCATTGTCTAGACCACATCTTTTTCTTAAGGCTTCACTTTTTATTTTTTGATCTAAACCACATGTATACTCCATGGGGTCATTTTGCTTGAATTGAAAATATACACATCATGGTGGAGCTAGATCTTTTAGAGGAATTTTTTCTATATATACAATACTCTAACCCTACTTAAGGGGAGTCAAGCATATATTTTACTTCAATTTTTTAAAATGTTAGGTATATACTTGCGTCCCAAATATAACATTGATAAAAATTTTAATATTATCTCTTTTAATAAATTAAAAATAGTTATTAATTAATTGATAGGTAATGAAAAATTAAAAGTAAATAGTTTTTCATTTTAAAGTTAAAGTCTTCATGTTACGATGAATTTTTCTATTAAAAGATAGGTCCCTTAATTATATTCTAAAAACGTAGAGCTAATAAAATTTTTTAAAAAAAATGTAGGTGCTCATTATCTCTTATAAATATATTTTTATCTTATAATTCGTTTTAGGTTTAAATATTTTTTTGGATAAACTCTGACCCCACACTCCAAAAATGGAATGTCAAATTCGTATTTTCTAAAGTTTTAATATTTAAATTATCCCATTAATATACTAAATTATATATTTTATGGAAAATTGTATTCACTTCATTAATATAGAGGTGTGTAGAGGTGGAGATAAGAGATAAAATGAAAAAAAATAAGAGAAAATAGATATTATAAATTATATAATTAATGTAAAATGAAATAAAAAAAATAAAGAATAAGTTTTAAGAAAAAATGAGTGTATGAAAATAAACGTTATTCTATTATACTGTAATGTATCCCAACCGATAGGGACTAATCACTTCCGAGAAATAATCATTACTTAAGTGAGTTTTTCCCTTCAAACAAATTATCCAATTATATTTGTATTAGAAAAAGTATGCTATTAAAATCGAATTGGATTGGACTAATCATTTAACTGGTCTGGTGTATGGTTCAATCAGCTAGAAGAATCGGCTGGTTTCATAATCGGCTAGAACTAGTCAAATCGATGCCAGAGAATCGAATTGAACCGGGCATTAAAAAAATAATATTTTTCATAAATTTATTCATTTTTTATTTAATCTAAAATATTATTAAAATAAATAAAGATATTTTATAGGTTACACATAAATATTTATTATATAATCAATCATTATTAATTTTTTATCTTATAATATATATATAATAAGATTCTTTATATTAATTTATAATCTTATATATCTTGATTAAATTTATGATTTTATTACTTAAAAATATTATATAATATTAAAAATATATATTTTATCATTACCGATCCGATCATAGTTCAACCAACTAACCGTGACTAATGTCTTCACCAGTTCAATTGTTGGCCAGGTCTTAAAAACATTAAAAAAAATTATTCAGTTAAATAGTGTTTGGCGTTTGGCCCAAGAGTTACTAATCGAAAAAGCATTTTATTCTATTTTCCAATGTTTTTAAAACCGGGCCGCTAAGTTCACGGTTCGATGGTTGGACTGTGGCCGGATCAGTAATGATTAATATATATTTTAAATATTAGATTATATTTTTAAGTAATAAAAATCATACAAAATCAAGACATATAATATTATAAATTAATATAATTAACCTTATTATATGTGTTATAAGGTGAAAAATTAATAATGATTTGTCAAATAATAAATATTTAAAATTTTATCTTTATTTATCTAAAAAATATTTTAGATTAAATAAAAAATTTTAAAAATAATTTAAAAAAAAAATGACCGGTTCTCTGACACCAATTTTTGGTCGGTTTTCACCGGTTTTTGACCAGTTTCCACCGGTTCTGAAACCAACCGATTCTTTCAACATAATGGACCGGTTTCAGTCCGATTTTCTTAACATAGCTATTTTCTTTTCTTTCTTTTTTAGTGAAATTAAAACATAACACTTTTTTAATTTTATGTCCCATTTTATTATACTTTTAAGTTATACCAAAACACATAAACATCACTTAAGTGAGTTTTTCCCTCCTAACGATCGAATTATATATACACTTATATCTGTATTAGAAAAAACTATTCAATTAAATAGTGCCCATTACAGATATGCACATATTTTATATATCTCATCCTGATTTAACTTGTTTACCAAATACATTAAATTATTTCTTAAACATGAAAATCCCTACTAGGTGCCAAAACTCAAGGTTCCTTACTAAAGGGGCTACAAACTTACAACGGAAGATTTATGAGTGAGAAAGTCATAACAAATGGTACGAGAAATAAAAATTGCCTAATAATGAATTCTTAATTAAAAGGATATCTATTCAACTAAACACCTATTGCTTTAAGTGATAAAAAGATTGATTCTCTTCAAATAAAGTGTTGGGATTCAAATCTTATATAATGAGAAAAAAAATAGACATTAGGAGTCGAGGATTTTTGGTTAAAAAATTGCCATCTTCCTCTTTTAGAAAGCATGTCTAAAATAAATGGATTTAATTTATAGATAAATAATTTGTTTTAATTTAGCATAACCTGTCCATTCTGCCGACAAATCATGGTGCCATGATTAAAGACCAACCAATTTATCCATGTCAAAGATAGACGCAATCAAGGGAAGTATTCATAATATATGCATGGGATTGGAAATTTGATTGGTGATGACTTAATTCTGGATGTGGAGTACCCGTTAATTAATTAGTCAAGCTTTCACTATTAATTAGATCACGTATTTTTTTTTTTTAACTATATGTAGGGACTCAATAGCATAACCGCGTATAGCTCTAATCCTACTACTTCTCGCAACCGAATATGTTGAAATTGTGACCTTAATTTTAATCGTGCCTTTAATGGACTAGTCACTACTCACTAGTTAAAGGCTTTACTGTGTGTAATGTGCAGGTACAGTCCAAACATGATTCAAAGGTTCGCCCCTAGCCAGGCGAGACCTTGACCATTAATGTAAGTGTTTGACGATAGCATATCCGTTCAAACAGTGTGCAAGACAATTCAATTGCCATATTTTACATTATTATTACTTGCCCATGTATTAAGATTGTATACAGTTTTTCGTAAACTATAGATTATAGCTACATATAAAAATGTCCAGAGATATTTATAAGTTGAAGCTACATTGGTATTAATTGCAGACAAGGCAACTATTTCGTGCAAATTCACGTAGAGAAAGAGAAGTCAATCAAGAGTTACCTTCATAAATTTCCACCTGCCCATACATGGAATCATAGTCAATACAAACTTTGGAATTGGATCAAGTCAAGAAGCTAGTGGCAGGAAAATAATTATCGTTCATCATAATTATAGAAGAGCAACATAGATATAAATACGTCTCTGTATAAGAGTTTTGGTCTTTCTTGCCCATGATCTCCGGCGGTAATTCGCTGGCATGGTGGCTTTTTTTATAATTTATATATAATAATGGGTCGCAATTTGGTACTCTCTCGCTACAGAGGGTTTTGGTACCTTCTTGTCATTTTTTTATTGAATAGATCAAAACTACATAGGAATAAGTCGTGTACTCCGTCCTGAATTATTTCAAAGACATAAAGTAGATTTTAAATGAGACACATGTGTATTGCAAATGATAATGTGAAAAAAATGAGGAATACAATAAAAAATACATGATAATGATTATAGGGGTCAAAAAGTCTTTTAAAAAATTAAAAATACAAATTCTAATAGTTAAATATTATCCTATAAGTATAAAAATACTAAGATCATTTAAAAAAGTGAAGAAAAATTGATTAAATGATTAAAGAAGGTACCAAAACCCTCTCTCACCGGAGGGTACCCTAGAATTTTCCTATAATATAATAATAATTTTTTGTGTTAACTATGGTTATCCGGTATAACTAGGATAATCATGCTCGGGTAAAGCTGATCACCCCTCCCTCCCAAGAGTGTGTTTAATGGGAATAACTAAAATCTCTTCCCACAATCTACATCAACAACTGAGTCACAACTCTTTAGTAATCTATATATTATATATAATAGTTTTTTTTTGTATGAACCACAAATATTTTTATGGGAGACAATTCTGTACCGGGAACATCCACATTATAGTGGGGTAGCTCTTCCAGAAGAATTTTTTTTCCATCCACAAGACTTGAACCCAAAATCTTACTTAAAAAGAGGATGAGACATGTACCACTTGAATCAATTCTCGTTGGTTATAATAATATTAATAATAATAATAATTATAATGATAATGATAATGATAATTATGACGATAATATGCCAACACGCAGCCTCAACGTATGAGAGAAAAATAGATATGACATCATCATCTTCCCTATTTAATGTGTGTACAAAAATATACCAAGGAATTTTGAGCCAAACGCTTGGTTTTTTTGTTCATTTTTCCATGTCGCTTCTCTAATGATTTTTGTTTTAAATGAATTAGTTGAATATATTTAACTCATCTTGTCATAGTTAATTAAAACTCAAGATAAGCTTGAAGATATATAGGCCGGACATCCAAAAGAGATTCCCAAACAATGCTTAAAACCATGTCCATCAAAATTGGACTACCGGATTTGGACCTATAATTTTCAACAATGCTTAGGACTTGAGAATTGAGGAAAACTGTGATCAAACGATGTTCATGCAAGCAGCTAAATATTAGCTGGCAAAAGTTGGAACTTAAATTATATTTAAATTCTTTTTTTCTTTTCGAAATTGAAATCTGTAGATGGAAGTCTGCAATCACCATTTACTAATAAAATATTTACATCTACTGAGAAGAATTTGACAGCACACTGTTTAAAATGGTTGATTATGTAGGAGAATTATAATAAAGGTGTCAACTTGCACCATAAAGTATATCAAATTAATAAGTATTTGAGTTTGTACGAGAAGTTCTAAAATTTACGTAAAATTTTAAATATAAATTAAAAATACAAAGATTACAGAAAATAATAAAATACTACTTTGTTTTCACTTTGATAGTTTAATTTGTGTAGGAAATAGTTAAAATATTTTTTTAGTTTCACTTGATTTCCTGTTTTCAAAGATTTTTATAGAAAATAATAAAAAAATATTTTCACTATTTTCTATACAAATCTTTGAAAATAAAAAAAAATAGTATAAAAATAATGTGACACATTTTCATTATTAATAAAAATAGAAAAAAAATCATTTTCTCAAACAAACAAATCTTAAATTTTTTTAAAAAATATTGAAAAACTATATATGGATAAACTTATGTGTCTTAAGTGATGAATTTTATGTTATTACATACAATAATTAAAAAATAATTCGATTAAAATATATAAAAGAACATTGAAAAAGTAAACTTACAAGAAGATATTAAAAAACCTCTTTAATTGAATTTAATGATTTGTTCTAATACATTCAAACGACATAGTTTGATTTATGGTCGACGGCCTAGTTGTAATTGTAATATATATATATATATATATATATATATATATATAATGTGTAAACTTTGGAATATTAAAAAATATTTCAGTAAAATATGGAGTATTTTTCAAATTGACTTCCAAAAGAATACATGAGAATTATATGTACATGGATAAATGAAAGTAACACTACCCGTGATTGACATGATGAGCGGGGGTGTGATCATGTTATGAGTAATGTGGCCCAACATGTAAAAAAGCCTTTTTCTGTTTTTTGACAAACATGTAACTGCCAAGTTCGAGCTGTTTCGGCTTAACATGTAATGTAACCATGGGCTCATCATCACAAAAGGCTAATGAAAGGCCTTTGCTTTTGCCACCGAGATTTTTGCTATTCCCACCTCCATATATTTTTGAAAATTTATAAAACCCAAATCTGCCCTTCAGTTAAACGGTTACGGACAAGAGTGTCCGGGAATGGTTTCCGGACAGTCTTGTCCGGGAGTTATATTTTTTTATAAAAAATTGCTTACGAACAAGACTGTCTGGGAACCATTCCCGGACACCCTTGTGCGTAAGTCACATTTTTATAAAAAAATATAGTTTCCGGACAAGGCTGTCCGGGAACCATTCCCGGACACCCTTGTCCGTAAGTTATATTTTTTATAAAAAAGTGACTTACGGACAATAGTGTCCGTAAGATATATTTTATGGACAACCATGTTCGTAATGTGGGAACATTCCTTATTTATTTGGTTGGGAAAGGCCAAGGGAGAAAGAAGGGGGAGGGGGGGGGCGCTGGGGAAAGAAAGAAAAGGGGAAAGGGAGAAAGAAGGGGGGAGGGGGGCGCCGGGGAAAGAAAGAAAAGGCAAAAGGGAGAAAGAAAGGGGGAGGGGGAGGGATAGCGAGGGAAGATAAAAATGATGGGGTGGGAATAGCAAAAATCTCGGTGCCAAAAGCAAAGGCCCTAATGAAAACAAGGTCCCAGTGATTGACTATGGGTTGAGTAGTGTTACCCTGCACCTAACAGATTCAATCCAACAAAGTTCTGGATCACAAGGAAGCTGATTCATGTTATTCAACCATCTCTTGTTGACCAAAAAAACAAAAAACGTCGCACACTCTTTCATTTTTATTTCTTTTCCTTTTCGTTTAACCTCATTTCCACTTTAGTTCAAAAAAAAAAAAACCTCATTTCCACTTAATTACATTAAATACTATGTTTATATATTGATCATAATATATGAAATGTTATGAGAAAAATATATATTAATTCATCCAGTATATAACTATTACTATTAAAAGATACATTTACTAAATTAATATATTAATATTCAGTTAAATTTAAAATATCGAATATTTCAAGATAAATATATTAATTTTTTGTTATGTTAATATTTTCATCTTATTTTTTCATAAATAGCAGTTGTGAATTCGTAAAATTTCAATTAAAGACTTGTTTAAAATTATTTCTTAAAAGAATCATTTCTTTTTAAAAAAATATTTATAAAAAATTTTAAGATATTTGTCTAAATTTTTTCATGAAGTTGAATAAAAAAATAATCAGTTTTCTTTTTTTTTTTAAGAAGCAACTCAGAGTTGCTTCTTGAAAAAAGTAATTAAAATAAAAGCAAGAGAAAATTTTTTAGTAATGTGAAAGCATTTATTTAACAATATGAAAGCATTTATTGTGGCAAACAAAGTGTTTTTTATGATTGTAGTGAAACAAAAATTTATTTCTGATTATACAAGAATCTGTAAAGTAAATACAATTTTTTAAACAATTCAAAAAAATACTTTTTTAAGCACAAACAAATTGGAGTTTACTTTTTGGAGAAAATAAAATTGATTTTTTTAAAAAAATGGGGTTTTCGAAATTTTTAAATTATTTTAGTAAATTAATATACACATGTCGTTACTTAATCATTATTGCCCCTATCCTATTTTTATTTATAATTATAGATACATGAAAACTACAACTCTCTCGAGGAAACAATAGCCCATCACATATTCTAATTAATATCATTAACTGCTTTTGAATATAATACTCTCAATACTCAATTTCTTCAATAATTTAAATATAGATCTAATTGTTAAGGAGGAGAAATGAAATGACAAAAGATGGATGTCCTTTGAAACATTTGATAAGTCTCTTAAAGACATATAACGATCTAAAATGTTCAAGGACTCAAAAAAAATGAAGTTATTTGGAGGAAAGACATATAGTTTTAAATGAAAATGAAGCATTTAACAAACTTGATTAATATAATTACATTTTATATATTTTGTTTTCAACAATAATCTAACTTGACAAATCTTCTTATTAAGTATGATGAGACCTATATAAAAAACATTAAAAGTTTCGTAAAAAAAACATTAAAAGTATCCATCCATCTATCTATCTATTGGTCGGGATCAATTGACATCATGTGTAAAACTTCATGACTTACACTAATTAATAACTTTTTGTAGAATGTGAAATTGATTAATCCAACCATTGAATCATATTATATTGTAAAATTCACTTGAACATTATATTTTTTTTCCAGTGTACAAGGAAAGCAATGAGATTTGAACATTATATTAAATGCATATAATAATTATTATATTATCTATTAAATTATTCTACTAAATGCACAGTCAATAATTTTCTCAAAAAAAACAAATGTTTCACAATACTAATGAACAATAATTTGGTATATTAATTTCATTTTTTCATTAAAATCATTCATATATTCATTAAACTAACTAAAAAGGTATGCATAAAAACATATTTTATTCATATTATAGTGTTAAAATAAATCTATGTTTATGTTTTAAAAAATTGAAAACGTTAACCGTAAATTATGATATATTTTCCAATAGGAATTGGAGTTGGCGTCGGGATCTTTTTCAATGGGAACAGGACCAACTGGAGCAGCTTCTACTTGAATTATAGTCAGTTAGCTTTTCTGAAGCCCAATTAGATTGTTGGCGGTGGACTGGAGATCCTGATGGATTATTTTCTATCAAGTCAGCATACAAAGTCATTGTTCATGAGGAGGTATATTAAGATTTTTCAATGCATAATTTCCTTTGGTCTCCTTTAGTGCCAGCTAAGGTTTCTGCTTTTGTTTGGAAAGCACTGCGGGATAGAATTCATACTAAGCACAATTTAGTTAAAAGAATGGTCCTTCAAGAGTTTGTTGTGGGATGTATTTGGTGTGGTCAGGGTGTTGAAACAATTTCTCATTTGTTCTATGAGTGTGAATTTCCTTATAGAGCATGGATGCAATGCCTGCAGTGGTGTGGTTACCAATCTGTTTTATCTAACACTTGCTTGGAAAATTCTAACCAATTTGTGGGATTGTTAGATGGTAATGTCAAATCTAAGTTGCATGGTCTTTCGTATGGATAATAGTGATTTGGTCTTTGTGGCTAGTTAGAAATGAGATCATTTTTTTCAAACAAACAAGTGGAGTCTGCTGAGATTATAGAGTCGATTAAATTTAGAAATTGGAGGTGGTTAAAAGCAAAGGATCTCTTATTCTAGTACCCTTTATCTGATGTGATATACAAAACCATTATCATGTATAATTTCTCATCCTGGTGGAAATTAAACTCATTCTGTTGGAGGTTTTCTTGTGTTTTGGATTTTATTATTATTGTCCCTGATTTGGTTGTTGGGTTTTCCTATTGGAAAGCATTTCTGCAGTTTTATGTTATGGCCTCTGAAGCATGGGTACTCCAAAAATGGAGCCGTACCCGTACCGGGTACGTACCCGGTACTGGTACTTGATGGGTACACCACTGGGTACATACTAAAACATTTTTTTTGAAAAAAAAGATACACCTAGGTACTCATTGTATCCTATATTTGTGCCTCCAAACACCACCATTGCTGACCACCACCCCTTCCTCTGTGCGCCATGCGCTGCCATGTTTCGCAACATCCCTTCCTCTACACATGTCTTCCTTCGTATGTCTTTGTCTCTACTCATGTCGTCCTCCACAGCATTTTGGGCGTCATCCTTCCCCTCATTAGTATTTCACTTCTTTACATATAATTTTATTGGTCTTGTTTACATAGAATTAATGATAGAATTTTATTTTCATATATATCTTCATATAGAGAGAGAGACATACATACACACATATATGTGTATACATATATATATGTGTGTGTTTATTAACGTACTCGTACCCTAATTTTTTTAAAATCTTTATACCACGTACCTGTATCCGTACCCGGTACCGTACCCGTATCCATGCAACACAGGTTATGGCACAATCCTGCAACTTCTATTTATTCTTAAAAAATTTCTGCCCACTCTAAGGCTGTTGGAATGGGTCATGTGCTTTTACGATATCTGGTTGGGTGCACTACTGTTATTGATATTAATTTGGCTTAGATATTTGCTTGGCTAATTTGGAATCAGATTTGCATTATTGCAATTCTGAATGCAATTGAATTTTACCATTTCAATTAGCTTATTTGACCAGTGGGTTTCATTTTTTTGTCTTGGGCTGTGTTGTATTGGTGGTGTTGTTTTGATTGGGAGTTCACTGATATTGGTTTTTGGGGTCAAATAATATCATGAGTAATGTCTTATTGGGTTCAAATTCCCTATAATTTTTTATTTTTGTATTTGGAGTGATGTTCTTGTAACGAATTGTAGTACTCATTGTACTTTCTTTAATTCAATTATTTTGCTTATCCAAAAAATAAAATTCTTTCATATAAAACTTAAATAAAAAATAAAATGAATAAATCCATATTTAATATCTTTGGCACTCTTTTTTTAGGAAAGATAACCTAATATTTTTTATAATTTAAATTTTTAATGGAATTAATATATACATACCACCTGTTAATCATTTGTTTCATCCTCATTATTTCTACATATCATCAGTATTCTATCATTACTACTGAAAATAGAACGACTCATTCCGAAAAAATAAAACTACCCACGATATATTTCAATCAATACTTATAATTTTATAAATATTTCAATCAACTTTGTTTTGGTCAACTTAAAGATAACACTTTTTATTTTGGTCAAAACTATTTTTTTGGTCAGATTTTGGTCAAAACTTAAAGATACAACACTTAACCAATTAAACAAAACGCCCAATCACTTATGAGAGAAACCCAAGTTGATATATAGTTGACATATAGGCCCAAAACTCAACGTGGACTAAGATATTCATTGGGTTCAATCTCGAAGTAGCATTGCTACTCCCTCCCGGAGTCATTTATAAAAAAGAAATAATCATATTCACACTTATTAAAAAAGTTGGTTAAACTTATTTAATTTTCTTGATTTCATCTAAAAAGTAGTTGTTTTGCCTAAATATCCCACATGCAATTTTATTGAAACTTGTTTCAAATGGACATACTCTCTTTCTGTTGGTACATGACTCATTAAATAGAGTGGTTGAAAAATAAAATATTAATTAAATAAAGGGTATGAGGTGAAGTTAGTTAACTTTTGCTTATATTTTGGACCAAAAAAGAGAGTTAACTTTTGCTTATAATTGAGTCCGGAGGGAGTATTGCTTTTAGCAGCTCCTTTTTACTTTTCCCACATCCATTTTCTTTATTTTTAAAATTTCTTAACTATCCCCATCTCAAGAAATTTTTTACAATCCTCGTGTAGTAGGTATTATTCCCATTATAATTTTGATATCTATTCATGTACAGTTAATTTTACCTATTGCCCAATTTTATCTAAATTAAAATAAGAAATATTAATTATATATTGAGATAGTTATTAATAATTGGGGGTGGGTTTTATAAGAGAAATGAAAATTTGCTCCACACCCACTTCTCCCTCCCCACCACCACGGTAACCCTCCACCCCTACCCTTTCTCTCCCCCACCTACCCATCCTTTTCCCTTCTCTCTCCCCCACCCCGCCTCTTCCTTGTTTCCCTCTCCCCCACTATTTTTTTTCAATTCTACAATAATAAGTACTATATTCACTAACATGATGAAGGGTAATGACCAACATGATGGTGGAAGATACCGAGTGATAGTGATACGGGGCAATGGCGGTGAAGGGTGCCGAGTGACGGTAGTTGTTGAGGTGTTGAGATGTAATTGAGGAAAGTGTCAGGTGGCGATGACGGAGGGTGTTGGGTGGTTGTGGAATGTGGAGGGTGTCGAGTGGTGGAGGAGGTCGAGCGACAATGGTGGTAGCAAGTGCGGCAACTAGGGATGACACCCCATTATGTCCTTGTCCCCATATCTTATCCCCTTTTAGGGTAAATATTTCCCTCATTCTCATTCTCCACATCCAAACGGGGACCTCATAATTGTAAAAAGAATAAAAAATTTAAAATATAAAGAACAAAATAGTAAAAATAATTAGAAATTAGGATATTGTAAAAATAGAAATTATATATTATATATTATATACTCCCTCCGGTCCTATTTATAAGAACTTTTTTAAGGTGAGTCTTTGTCCTTTTTATAAGAACCTTTTCAGATTGTCTCATGCATTAATTATTCTTTGACAAAAATACCCCATTAGTGGAGGTAGGTGAGTAATTAATTAGTAGAGAGAGTGTGACACAATTGAGTAGTTAAATAGAAAGAGAAAGATAATGAGTCTCAATAAATTCAAGGGTAGTTTAGGAAATATGCTACACATTCAAAACAAATTTATTGTAATCAACTAAATTAACCAACTTCCTTAATTCGTGTGAAGTAGTTAAAAGGTTCTTATAAATAGGACCGGAGGGAGTATATATCATATATAATAAGTTTTGGGTCCTGCTAACGAGTGCTCTAAGGGCATTGGTTAAGGAACCATATATAGTAGGGTCTTTATCGAAAATCACGACATTGATTGCATTTACAGTATTAAATGTTGCACCGTCCAATAAAAACTTACTAATTTTGGTTTTTCAATCAGTGCCCTTAGGACACTCGTTAGGAAGTACAAAATTGTCATCCCTAGCAACAATGACAATGGTAGAGGATGTCAAATAATAATGATAGTGCGTGGAGAATAGTAACAATGCATGATGTTTTAAAAATTAAAAACTATAATCATAAATCCATTTTTTTCAAAAATTAACTAGAATAAAATTATTTTAAAATTGGGTTAAAAACTATTTTAACCTTATGCCAGTTAAACATGTTTTATTTTGAACTTACATTTAAAAAATTTTAAAAAAAAAAACTCACAACCACCTCAAAAGGGTTTTAAATTAGTTAATCTTTTTAAAATTTCTACATCAGCTACTTTAATTTTTTTCGTGAAATTTTTTTAATTGAAATAAAAAGAAAAGAAATTAATATTATTAAAATTTTAATTGTATAATATTTTAAGGAATTTAAGTGCATGTCATTCTTATGTTATGAGCAAAATCAATAATCATGCATGCGCACATAATCATAGGAAGGAGATGATTTGAGTTGGCAGGACCAAACAACACTGATCATAAAATATAATATAGACACGACCTAGAAAGCAAGATAATAAAGTGAACAAAAGGGCCTACCTTTTAGACAAATTGTTGTAAAGATATAGAGCATAAATAAAAGTTATGATAAAAGGATGTAGAAAAACTGAAAAAGACTATGGAGTCTAGCTATCCAACCACATCAATGAAAAAAATAGTAAATATATGAATAAAAAAGGGAAAACTCAGTAATTTCTATTGGTACAGCTGGATATTTAATAACAAATTAAATGAAAAGCTAAAAGCCACTATAAAAGGCTGGTGGATATCCGTGATGTGTTCGCTTGCTTTATTCATCGTGAAAAGGACGAGGCTGTTTCCATGCATGACTCATCAACTAATTGCAAACAAATTAAGAATTGGGGAAAAAAAGATTAGTAGAAGTCAGTTTGTTAATTTTTACACTAAAAGCATTAGTGATGAAAGTCTCTTATAATTCTGGAAAAATAATCTTAAAGAAGCATCGTTTGTTGTCAAAATTAAAGTTATTTATTAATTTGTTAAGTTTACAAAACAAAGTCACTTGACAAGGTTGATAGTAGGTGATACATGTTTAATTGCTTAATTGCTCGTGAGTAAAGAAATTTAGTTTAAGTCTTGTGTATAAAATATTTTAAGAAAATACCATCATGATGTAAAAGATATCATCTTATATAAAATTGCCTCACGTGGAGATGCTTTAAGGTTAAAAAAAAATAGAGACTCGATTTCGATTTTTTTTCATAATATCATATGTATTTTCTATGAAAACAATCGTATTTGAGACTAGAGTCTCGGACATATTGAAGGGGCAAGCATGGGCCTTGACTCCCTCCCTCACTATATTTCATACATATTATATACAAAAATAAAAAATATTATCAATATATATGTAATAATTGAAAAAATTAAATAAAATGAGTGTAATACATTTTAATTTTCATTATATAAATTTTATTTAATATTTATTATTGAAACTTAATCTGTTTAAGTGATTTTATCAAAAAATAATTAATTTGATACATGTGTTATTATTCATAAATTTTATAACATAAATGTATTATATGTATAACTTACATAAAAGATATGATGGATTTCACTATTATTTAATATTATTATTAAAAAAATCCGACTCACCTTTATATGAATCATGGATCCGTTCCTGGAGTCGGTTAGGATCTTTATGGGTGACAAAACTCGCTTTCTTAGTATTTAACACAGTTGTATATACCATACTCAAACTCAAGATCACTAATCCTTACCAACTGATCCACATGCTTGGTGGTAAAAAAAACTTGATTTCTAAACGAGGTAAAAATATATTTGTGAAAAAAAAAATTAACTCAATCTACAAGTTGCATTAAGAAAATAGATAATATATTAATCCAGCCACTTCGTCAATTTGATTGAAGGGTTTAAGTTTAAACCGTTATTCAGTCACCCAAGTCAACATCACTTTCTCTTTAGGTTTTAAATTGGATCTGGTTTTTTTTCTCAGTGAACTATTTTTTTTTTTCAAGTTTTGGTCCGTAGTCAAAGTTAAAACGGTGGGTAAAAAAGAATACAGAAAGACCAGAAGTTATACTGTATTGGACTTTCTCCATGAAAAGAAGACGGCGCGGCTCCGTGTTTGATTGCAACTTTGCATTGAGCCCAGCCCCGAAGTCCACAACACCATGTGATTGAAATTTGAACATCATATATAAATATGCTCAAGAAATTCAAGTAAACTATGTTGAGGAGAGTTTTAAAGATTCGATTTAAAATCATTATTTACATATTGTTCCATATGTTTTCCTATTTATTTTCATTCTCTTTTTGACATCATACCTACCAAATTGTCAAGTATCTGTAATCATTTCAATTGTTCTCTTTTATTACATACAAGAGTTTGAGTAGAGACTATAAATAGCGAGAAAAATTAGTATAACATGATATAGGTGGTAACAAAAAAAAATTAAAGTGATCATTGCAGTTTGGATTAAATACTCTTAAAAGAAAAAAATTTGAACCGTGCTAATGAGGACATCCTTAATTAACAACAAGTTAATTAGGTTAAAATTCTTAAAAATATATATGACGTTAATCTTGACATATCTTGATAATATAGTAAATAATTTTAGATCAATGTAAAATTTTATAAATATGATTTATATAATAACTTTCAATCCAACGATGAATTTTAAAAGTACAATTATTTAAAAAAAGTTATTCAATTGTGTATACTTGATGCAACTCACACTAGCTAGTTTTAGTTTTATGAATGTACATAATAGTTTTGTTACTGCTATTTAGATTTTAAAAACAAAAACTGAAAATATCTTTAGACTGTTTCTATTTTTTATTTTTAAACTAATGAATTTTAATTTTTTTATTTTTAAACTAATGATTTTTAAAACAGTTAATGAGAAAATAGTCACTCAGATATCTTATTTTTAGAACCCATTTGAAACATTTCTTATTTTCAGTTTTTAAAATTTGTTTGAAAATTATTTATAATTTGTTTTATGTTGTATTTTATTTATTGTGAAAATATTTTTAAATTAAGAACTGAAAATAAAAAATAAAAAATGTCTTTAAACTGTTTTCATTTTCTGATTTTTAAATTAATTATATTCAAAATAGGTAGTAAAATACTAATCACCCAAAACATGTTTTTTTTTTTTCAAAAACTAAAAACAGCATTTAAAAACTAGAAAAAAAATATAAAAACAGAAATCAAAGAAGGGTTAAAACTTTATGCTTTTCTTTTCCAAACTAACACCACGTTTACTTAATTTGGAAAGAGCATACTAGCATGATTACATTGATTAACCTCCCATTATATCAGAAGAAAAAAATTTAACAAAAATTAATCTCATACTTGGTAAAAACTAGATGATAAGTTAATTGTTACTCCTTATTTTATAAGTTAATTTATTGAATTAAAATTATTTTTTTTGGTATAGAGAGAAAAGAAAAGGGAAAAAAAAACAGAGACAAAAGAAACTAGGGTCTAATATAATGAACACCCAGAGCGTCTCCAATAAGCAGAGAGCTCATGTCCGGGATTGGAGCTTCATGGAGCTTGAGAATATCGTCTTCGCGAGCACCCTTCTTTGCGAGAAAGTCTGCACATATATTTCCTTCTCTGAGAAAGTGGTGAAGAGATATCTCCCAGTTTTTATTGAGAAGCTCTTTAATTTCAGAGATGATTGTAGCAATCTTATGAAAGGTAATATCTTCTTCTTTGATGAGATAGATAGCATGTGTTGAGTCTGTGTAGCAATCAACATTTGTGAACTGATTACTCCAAGCAATTTTGAGACCATTATAAATCCCTAGGAGCTCTGCTGTGATATTATCTGATATCCCTATATTTCCATGGAACCCTAGGATCCAGGAGCCATCGGAGTTACGAAATAACCCACCAAACCCAGCTGGGCCTGGATTACCGAAGCTGCTGCCATCGCAATTAAGGGAGACGGCGTTTTAATCTGGTCGAATCCACACCACAAAGCGCTCAGAGGTAGGACTCGAAAGTTTATCGTTGCAAGAAGAAATGATGTCTACGATGAGATTGCAAATTGTTGAATCATCTGGTTGCTCGAAGGGTGTTGTATGCCTCCTAAAGTTGTCTGATTTCGCGCGACCCAAATGCACCAGAGAGCTGCTGGAAAATGGATTGGATTGCTGCCACAGTTGTCACGGATCCAGCTCCGGAAATCTGAAGTAGTGATTGAATGTGCAAGCTGCACTCCAAGTGTTCGCCAGAATGCCTCAATGGACTTGCACTCCCTGAAATAATGAGAAAGGGATTCAGGATGCTCATTACAAAGCGAGAACAAAGGTTAGAATTACCTAGCCCACGAGCTGCTCGAATATCGTTCACAGGGAGAGCTTCATGCCACATCTGCCAAATGAAGAATTTAATTTTTTTCAGGTAAAGTAAGTTTCCAAATCCATCTCCAATTGCTATTTTGTTGAGTTGTGAGACCATAATTGTTGATCCAATTGTATCCTGCCCGCCGCTGTCTATTTACCATTTGGAGAATTTGTCCAAATTAATTTATCCTTGATATGGTCATTCAAATGAATCTTTTTTTTATGAATTGCTTGTTTGATATAATCAGGAATAACAGTAGCAATTTGATGTAGTCTCCAGTGCTCATCCTGCCACACATCTTTAATGCACAAGTTAATATCCTGAATATTAACATAATCAACTAATTCACATATTTTTCACCATTCAGCCAAGGTTCATAAAAGAAAGAAGTTAACCCTTCTCCTAGCCGAAAGTCATACCCCCGAGTGAAGTTTTTCCTTAGCTTTAGACATAGATCGCCAGACATGGGAACCTGTAGTATTAGAGTTATAAAGGTAGGAATTTTGGATATCATACCTATCATGCATAATCTTGACCCAAAGTTTATCTCTATTATTGATCATGTCCCAAATTAATTTCCCTAAGAGGGAGATGTTTTGTTTTCTAGAAGATCTTATAGCTAAGCCACCCTCACTTTTAGGTCTATTAATTTTATTCCAGCTAATAGGGTGAAACCCACGACCTTCATTATTCCTCCAAAGAAAATTTCTAGCTGCACTATCTATTCTATTACAAATCATCTCAGGCAGCCAATGGATTTGCATAGGATATAAAGGGATAGAAGATAAAAAGACTTAACTAAAGTTAATTTACCAGCTCTATTAAGCATGTTCTTTTTCCAAGAGGCAAGTTTATTATTGATGCTATCATTGGGAGAATTAACAACTGTATCTTAGTATATCTCAGCTGTATATCCATATATTTGGAATTACAGAATTATCTTCTAAAATATCTCTTGTAAATAATTAGCATATCTTGTACATAATTAGCAGCTGATTTTTAGGGCAAATGATTAGGAGAATATGTTGTATATAATCCTTGGAATATCAACGTGAATGACAGAGTTGGTTTCATACTCATTCTTTATGGTATCAGAGCAGGAAAATAAATCCTCCCTGATATTACTCTATTTTTTTTCGTTTCTGCCATAGCTGGAAAAGACAGCGACGTTGTCAAAGATAATGGGAAGAAACAGACTTCTAAAGACGGTGAGAATGGGAAGAAGCAGCCTTCTCTTTCACCTTACTATTTGCAACCCTTCTGATCATCCTGGCATGAATATTTGTCTTATGATTTGAAGGGAGATAATTATCAAGAATGGGAAATCAGTATGCGTAATGCGTTTCGTGCAAAGCGCAAACTGGGTTTTTGGGATGGAACTGTGACAGAACCAACGGAGGATGCAAGCATCGAAGATTGGTGGAGTGTTAACTCCATGCTTGTAGCATGGATCATACAATCTATCGACTCTTCTCTTTGCTCTACTATTACTTATTATGATATAGTGAAGGAGCTATGGGAATGATCTACGCCAACAATTTTCGATTGGCAATGGACCCCGGATTCTTCAACTCAGGTTAGAATTGGCGCGTTGTGACCAAAATGGCCAGATTATCGCTGCATACTATGGACATCTGAAGAAGATTTGGGATGAGTTGTCCACATATCTCACAAAGAGAGCTTGTACATGTGGCAAATGTATATGCAATTGGGCAGCCGATCTGAGCAAGGAACGTGAAGAAGAACGTGTTCATCAATTCTTGATGGGATTGGATGATGATTTGTATGGAAACGCTTCGTTCCAATATTATTGCTCAGGATCCCCTGCCTCCATTGAACAAAGTGTATGCTCTGGTGGTGCAAGAAGAACGCCACAAGAGCATGACGAAGGGGCGTGAAGCATGAACTGAGGCAGTTGCTTTTACTGTACATTGAGGTGCTTCTAACACAGGTGGAACTAGAACACGTTCTGAGAAGGGGGTCTGCACAAACTGTAGGAGGGAAGGACATGAGGTCACTTCTTGCTTCAAAATTATTGGTTATCCTGAATGGTGGAATACTGGACGTGGGAACGGAAAAAAGCACTGGAAAAGGCAAAGGTAGTGCCACTGATTCCATCATAGGGCGTGGCCGAGGCAAAGCTCCTGTTGGTGTTGCTAATGTTGCACACTTAGCAGCACCTCTCTCTTCTAGTTCACCAATCTTGACATCCCAAGACAGAAGTGTTGTTGGTCCTACTTTGACAGACGATCAATGGAGTACCATCTTAAATATGTTTAAAATCTTTAAATAATAATTCCGCCTCCAATGAAAAATTGACGGGTAAGCCATTTTCTTCCTGGATATTGGATACGGGGGCATCTTATCACATGACTGGAGACAAACGCTTGCTTGTGGATGTCTCAGATATTTTTCCTTCTCCTATTATGTTGCCTGATGGGACACATACCAATGCTGTCCAAGAAGGGGCAGCAACTCTTGGTTCCAATATGACCATTAAACATGTTTTATATGTTTCCCTCGATTAACTTGAAATTTGATCTCTTTTTCTCAGTTGATTAAAGATTTAAATTGCGTAGTCACATTAACTGACAAACTTTGTGTGATACAGGACCGCACTTCGAGGATGGTGATTGGAGCTGGTGAAGAGAGGGATGGGTCTATTGGCTTCGCTCAATGGCACTGAATGCTAGAATATGTCATGCAACTGATGCAGATTCTTATCAAATGTGGCATCGACGTCTTGGACATCCATCTCCCCAAATAGTGGGTCTTCTTCCTGGTGTTAGCAGTAATGATTGTCGCAAAAATAAAGATGAACCTTGTGATATTTGTTTTAAAGCCAAACAGACTCGTGCATCATTTCCCTCTTAGTTCCAGCAATGCAATTGAATTGTTTGAGTTGATTCATTGTTATGTATGGGGGCCCGTATAATGTTCCCTCTTCATGTGGTGCCTCTTATTTCTAACAATTGTTGATGACCACTCTAGAGGAGTTTGGATTTACTTAATGACTAGTAAGACCAAGGTTGCAAAACTTGTTAAGAATTTTTGTGCAATGGCTCAAACTCAATTCAATAAGAAGGTGAAACGTGTTCGTAGTGATAATGGGAATGAATTTACAATCCTTGGGAGAATATTTTGCTACACACGGTATTTTGTTTGAAGCATCTTGTGTTGGTACCCCCTCAACAAAATGGGCGAGCTGAACGGAAACACCGACATATTCTTAATGTAGCTCGAGCTCTTCGATTTCAAGCTAATTTACCTATTGAGTTTTGGGGTGAATGCATTCTTACAGCTGGTTACCTTATTAATCGTACCCCTACTTCAGTTCTCCAAGGCAAAACCCCATATCACATCATTTCGGTCACAAACCCCAACTATGATCACATTAAATCTCTGGGTGCCTTTGCTTTGCTTCTCAGATTCCTCATAACCGCAACAAGTTTGCTGCTCGAAGTCGTAAGTGCATTTTTATTGGGTATCCTCATGGTAAAAAGGGATGGAGACTATATAACATTGACACTAGGGAATTCTTTAATTCTCGGGATGTGGTGTTTTATGAGAATCACTTTCCTTATAGTCATCATCCTACCTCTACCAGTTCTACTCATCCGGCGGTCTATGGCACGGATTTTGAAACCCCTACTTCATCATTGGACTCCACACTTTCGCCACCTATCCACAGATTGTGACGTCTTCCGCTGCACCTACTGCACTAACTCATGATATGCCCTCATCATCTAGTGGGACTGATGGGTTAGCTAATGGGGGCTTTGGAAGTAAGGGGGAGTGATTCTGTTGAGTTGGAAGGACACATTACTGCTCCTCTTGATGGTACAACAGGTCTCTCTTCTGCTTCAATTGATGGTCATATCCGACGCAGTTCAAGAGACCGCCAACCATCAGTACGATTGCACGACTACGTTTGTCATACGACGCGATGTCTAGACCTACCCTCTTCATCATCTACTCAATCTCCATCTTCAGGTACGCCTTACTCCCATAGTTAATTATGTGACTTGCAATAATTTCTCTGCTTCCCATACTCGTTTTTAGCCGCAGTAACTGCAGGGCATGAACCGACAGGCTCTTCTGAAGCGGTTTATTCTCCTTCTTGGCGTGACGCCAATGCGCAAGGAGATAGAGGCCCTTGAAAAAAATGGTACATGGACCCTTGAAGATTTACCCCCCTGGCAAGAAGAACTATTGGGTGTAAATGGGTGTACAAGATCAAATACAACTCTGATGGAACTATAGAAACGACACAAAGCACGTCTTGTTATTCTTGGCAACAATCAAGTTGTGGGTATTGACTTCAAATGAGACCTTTGCTCCAGTTGCTAAGATGGTCTCTGTCCGTGTGTTCCTTGCGGTTTCTGTTGTTCGTGGTTGGGAACTACATCAAATGGATGTTCACAATGCATTTCTTCATGGTGATCTTGATGAAGAAGTATATATGTCACTTCCTCCTGGTTTTTCTGGTGCCTCTCCTGGGAAGGTCTGTAGATTGCGGAAATCTCTATATGGTCTTCGTCAGGCTCCTCGCAAACTGGTTCTCTAAGCTTGCTTCTGCCTTGAAGTCATTTGGTTTTGTTCAATCCTATGATGATTACTCGTTGTTCTCTCTTGAACGACATGGTATCATTCTTCATATTCTTGGTATGTTTGATGACTTGATTGTGGCTGGCAATGATTCTACAGCCATTGCTAATTTCAAAGCTTACCTTAGCTCTTGTTTTCACATGAAAGATGTGGGAGTGTTGAAATATTTTCTTGGTATTGAGATTGTCCGCGGACCTGATGGTCCATTTCTTTCTCAGCGTAAATATGCACTTGATCATATTTCTGAAGCCGATTGCTTGGTGTCCCAAACCTTGTTCATTTCCCCATTGTCCAAAATCACCAATTGGCTCTTGCTAAAGGACCTGATTTTGCTCATCCGGATCGTTATAGACGCCTAGTTGGTCGCTTGATTTATCTCACCATCACTCGCCCAGAACTCTGTTATGTTGTTCACACTCTAGCACAGTTTATGCAAAGTCCCACAAGACGACCACTGGAATGCTGCCCTACAAGTTCTTCATTATTTAAAAGGCCATCCCGGGCAAGGTATTTTGCTTTCTAAGGACAAGCGTTTTAAAACTTACTGCTTATTGTGATTCAGACTGGGCCACTTGCCCTTTGACCTCGTCGTTCTCTTACTTGGCTACTTTATATGTTGGGCGTCTCTCCTGTTTCTTGGAAGACTAAGAAGCAGTCGACTGTTTCTCGATCCTTTGCAGAAGCTGAATACCGCTCTATGGCTACTGCCAGTTGTGAGCTTACTTGGCTAAAATCATTGCTTAAGTCCCTTGGTGTTCATCATTTGACACCCATGCGTCTTTTTTGTGACAGTCAAGCAGCTCTCCACATTGCCGCAAATCCTGTTTTTCATGAACGCACCAAGCATATTGAGGTTGACTGCCATTTTGTGCGAGATCAGATTCAAGCTGGCAACATCACTACTTTCCATGTTCGTACCAACCTACAGCTCACAGATATTTTTACAAAGGCACTGGGGAAGCAACAATTTCAATTCCTTCTTCGCAAGTTGGGCATTCAAGATCTTCATGCTCCCACTTGGGGGGGAGTATTGGGAGAATTAACAGTTGTATCTTAGTATATCTCAGCTGTATATCCATATAATTTGGAATTGTAGAATTATCTTCTAAAATATCTCTTGTAAATAATTAGCATATCTTGTACATAATTAGCAGCTGATTTTTAGGCAAATGATTAGGAGAATATGTTGTATATAATCCTTGGAATATCAACGTGAATGACAGAGTTGGTTTCATACTCATTCTTTAGCTATCAATTATAAAATTATAATCAGAATTAACACGCTTACCAACCTTGACAACAAAGCCCAAGTATTTACCTAGGTCATTTGTGAAGCGAATACCGGAGATGGAAGTGAAATTATCCTTTTTGATAGTCGTAACACCCTTAGTAGTAAAAGCTCTAGATTTGTGGATGTTAACTTTGAGGCCTGAAGCTTGGCAAAGGGAGGGTAGAATATCATTCATAAGTCTAACTTGAGAATCCTTACCTTTGAGGAATAAAAGAGTATCATCTGCAAAGAAAAGGTGAGATATCCTAGGACCATTCTTTGAAATTTTTAAAGGCTGCCAAGTACCCATCTCAACAGAATCATTAATTTTCAAAGCTAATCTTTCCATGATCATAACAAACAAGTAAGGTGAAAGAGGGTCACCTTGTCTAAGACCTCTATTAGGAGTAAAAGAAGGAAGTTTATTACCATTCCACAATAAAGAAAGAGAAGATGAAGTGACACAAAACATAATTAACTTGACAATAGGGGAAGGGAAACCAAAAAAACAAGGATTTGTTTTAGAAAATTCCAATCAACCCTATCATAGGCTTTTTCTAAATCCAATTTGAAAACCAGACCACCTTTTTCCTTTTTTGATTTATGCATATAGTGAAGAATCTCTTGAAGGATGATAGCATTTTCAGAAGTACCTCTACCTGGAATAAAGGCACTTTGAAGAGGCCCAATGAGATCAGGGATAAAAGGTCTTATTCTTTGAACAATAACTTTAGAAAGAATTTTATACATAACATTACATAGACTTATTGGTCTAAAATCCTTAAAATTATTAGGATGATCAACCTTAGGAATAAGAACAATAAGAGTTTCAGCTATTTTGGGATCAAAACAACCATGATAAAAAGCATCTTGAATAACTTTCCACAAATCATCACCCACTATGTGCCAATACTGTTTAAAAAAGATGGTGTGCAAACCATCCGAACCAGGAGCTTTTAAAGGTTTCATAGAATTAATAGTTGCAAAAACCTCTGCCTTAGTAACATGAAGCATACGCTTTTCCACACCTGTAGGAGATAAAGTAGGATAAGACATAGTAGTGAAGGAATTTGAAAGCTGAGGTGTTGTTGGTCTAAAAAGATCTTTGTAGAAGGTGATGGCCTCAAATTGGAGAATTTCTGGATCATCACTTCTTTCTCCACTAGGAAGAATTAGGCTCTGAATCTTGTTCCTTCTTCTTCGAATGATTGTTTGGGTATGAAAATACTTAGTATTTTTATCTCCAAACTTAACACGATCTTCGCGATACTTTTGATACCAGTGAATCTCTCTTGCTCCAAAACCTTGATATATTCCTTTTTAAGATCTTCCTGTAGATAGCACAAAGCTGCAATGTCTACTGTTTCCAGTTTTTTTGGATTCCTTGAATTCTTCTCTCTAATTTTATTTTCCTGATTTTCAAATGGCCAAAAATATTAGTATTAAAAGTAATTAATTCATTTTTTACCTCATTAAGATACTGCATGACATTGTTGGCCCGAGACCAGGCTTGGCTGACAACATTCATGTAATTCCGATGGCTAATCCAAAGTTGTTTCGAAGCGGAAAGGTTTGTTTCCTCTAATTCCTTTTCCACCACTTCACCAAGTAAAATTGGGCTGTGATCCGAGTGCAACCTGCAAAGATTCTGAACAACAGCGTTGGGAAAAGCTAGATACCAGTCTAGATCAGCAAGGGCACGGTCTAACTTTCTAGAAATGAGTCTGTTGCATTGGCATCTTCGTTGCCAAGTGAATTTACTTCCTATTATGTGAACACCAATGAGCCTGCACTGGTCAGTCATATCAACAAAGTTATCTTCCCTTGAGTGAATAAAATTTCCTCCATTTTGTTCAGAAGCTAAAAGAATCATTAAGATCACCTATAAGAAGCCAAAGGTGATTTATAAGGTTTCTTAAATTTTTTAGGTAATTCCTAAAATCATTTCTTGTAACAGGTGTAGGGCTAGCATAAAGCCTAGTGCAAACCCATTCCCGCAAACCTTTAGAAATAGAAAGAGTAATGCAATGAGGAGAAGTGCTAAGGACAGAAATAGAGTAGGTAAGGTTTGTTTTTTTAAGAGCCCAAAGACCCCCAGAGTGGCCAATGGCCTCAATAATAAAAACTGGTTGATACCCACACCTACTCCAGAAAACTTTAGTTTTTGAAAATTGAATATGAGTTTCCATGCAAAAAATGATATCAGGATTATACTTCCTCATAAGATCCTGTAAATGACGATGGCTGTTTTTGTTGCCAACTCCTCTTATGTTCCAAGCTAGCAAGGAGAGGTCCTAAAAGTCAGAATTCATTAAAGACATTTTTAACAAAGAAAGGATTAACATGAGCAAAGGATACTCCAGAAGCTAAGGCTCTTGAAATGATGGTGATTCCTGCACAAACTCGTTATCAATATCATCATCAAAGCTCTCATCCATATCAATTTCATCATCATCAGATTGATGATTCGGATCATCAGGTGGTATTTTCATCCTCCAAAATAATGTTATTGTGAACAATATTTGTATTTAATTGGAGATGTTCCAGGCGAGATTCTTGTTCTGCAATGTTGTTTGGTTTGATATTGCTTGTGGTAGCCACGTTAGTCTTGTCCTTAATGCTCTCATGGATGAGCTGGTTTTTGTCATTAGGTGAAATAGAAACTGTTTGTTGGCTTCACTTCTGTTATGGTATGCCTTAAATTTTGCTCTCCCTTTATTTGCATTTGCCACCAATTTGGAAATATCTAGAGTGACAGGAGGAGCCACACGTGCTCTCTTTTTTCTAACCCATTGTACTTTTGAATTTTGATTGGGATAATTGTTGGGCCCCTGTTGCGTTGAATGTAAATTGGTCTTCTCCGAAGAATCAAAGAGAACATTGAATGTATTTTTAGTATTGGTATCTCTTTTTTGATTCACTTGAATATTGAGATTCTTTTTCCCATTATTGGTTGGCCGTTTCTTGCGCGTAACAGTTAGCCATTCTCCATGTAATTCCTCCCCTGTAATTGCTACAAAATCAGGTGTTAGTGAATTACCATGAGTAGAAAGATTAACGTTGGGAATTGCTTGGTCAGCAGGTGGCGTGCCGCCATGTTCCTCCACTGTTGGTGGTTGTTGCACAGATTGTTTGTCACTGTTATTTTGTATTTTCCGCTTGCTGCATTCTCTACTAAGGTGTCCATAATAGCCGCAAATTGAACAAGGAATATGCAACCCTTCATACTCAATTTTATACCAATGATCACGAATTTTGACTTTGCCAACAACTGGTTGGTTGAGATTAATCTCCACACACACACGTGCAAACCTCCCACGTTCCACTTGTAAAGTATTTGTGTCCACCTTAACGAGGGTGCCTATAGCTGCAGCCATAACCAACAAAAAACTTTCACCATACCAAGCTAAATTAAGGGAAGGAATACGTACCCGGACCATAGTTGCATGAACCTTCGCTTCAGAAGAGATGAATTCAGGTGTCCATAAAGAAACAACAAGATAATGATCAAATAACATCCAAGGACCTCCCTCAATGACCTTCTCGCTATCCTCTTTACGATCAAATTTGACCATAAAAAATCCATTGTCCACGTCCATAATTTCAAAACCTCCAGATAACTTCCATAATTTAGGAAGCCTATCCCGCATTTAGGGGCAGACCTTTGTTGTGACAGGGGGGAGCCATGGCTCCCCCAAACTTTTTGAAAAATATTTTTAGGTATATATACAGTTATTAAATTTTGGATAAAATGTTTTTCGACCTTATTTTTGTTCAACTTTGATTTTCATCCCAAACTTTTAAAACATTTGTTTTATATCCTCACACCTTTTATACACATTAATCATAGTTCCTAACATAAATTAGCTCTATTAAGTTATTGACTTTATTGTTGAGTCTCATTTAATCCATGTAGAAGTTAAGTCCAATTATTAAACAATTGGATTCATCATTAACTTAACAAAATTAATTAACGTCAGAGACTATAGTTAAGGCGTTTTAAAAGTATAGGGATTAAAAACAAATGTTTTAAAAGTTAGGGATGGAAACATATTTTACCCTTAAATTTATATTGATGTATACGTGTTGAGGTGGATACATGCACCTAAAAATAAATGGAGGAGTAAGCGAAAATTTAGAATTGGATGAATGGTATGATTGAAAAGGAAAAAACAGGTAGAAAGAAAATGGAGGTGGAAAAGAAGATGTAAGATAAATAAGGTGTATGTTAATCATAACTAGTTTAAAAACTAATTAACACTTCATCAAATAAATTTATTTTAATGTATAATATACTTCTTAAAATATAAGTGACTATAAGATTATTTACTTATGAATGTTTGAAATTTCTAAAACTTAATTAGTGTGCTTGTTCAATATGTCAATACTACATTATTTAACAGTTGGATTGAGAAAACATAATGTAATACTAGTATATTAACCTACGCAATAAAAATTTAATTTATAATAAATTAAAATCTTTTAAAATAAAAAAAAAATTAGCATTTACTAATATATAAAAATTCAAATAGGAAGAGAGATCAAGTAGAGAGAAAATGTTAGCATTCAAGATTGAGAGGAAGAATATCACTCTTAAAAGTTGTATGTGGAATTTATCATGAAATTAGGTTAAAGAAAACGTGAAAAGTTATTAAGAGAGAAAATGAGGTGAATGAGTCTCACTTTATAAAGTAAAGTCTCAAATTTATAAAATAATTAATTATATATTTAATTTATATATATGTCAAAAAAATTATTCCGGCTCCCTCAAATATTTTGTTCAAGATCCGCCACTGCCCGCATTGTAGTATATCCAACATGCTTACCCAAAAGTTTGATAATCAGAGCATCATACCATGGTTCACACAAATGTGCAAAAACTGTATCATCAACATGAACGATAAGAAGTAATCTATTACCTCCCTCCAAAGTGATCTTTACCAAATTTTGCGCTAAAAGGCCAATATTTGGACGTTGCACGGGTGGAACTTTGTCTCCTAAAACTTTATCAAGAAATGAAATCTTCATTGGAGTCCTGTCGGGTGGATTTTCAGGTGGTACCTCTGGTGGAACCACACAGCTAGCTGAGAACTCAAAATTAGACATGAAACCCTAGAAGAGTTTTTGAGAGCTACCAAAAGTGCAATTAAACCTTCTTCATTTTTTTTTTGTGTAAAACTTTTTGATAAAACTAGTTATTTAAATAGTTGATAAGTATAAATGACACAAAATGATGTTACATAAATTTTATTATATAAATTCTATTTTTGTTTTCTACACAAAATATATTATTAAGTAATTAAAAATAATTAATAAAGAGAATAATTTACAAAATTTTTAAATTACTTATTTTATATATATTATATATATATATGAAGAATGTTAGGAGCACACTCTCTAACACACTCTCTAATATTGGTCCACATCATCCCATATTTTCATCCACTTACTTGTTTACCGGTCCATCAAGTTTGCATTTTTTCCATTTTTTATTTTATCAATTTTTTAAAACTAAAATCTTCACACGTGTGAGAGTGAGAGACGGGGAAGAAAGAAAGAAAAGAAGCTCTTTTTTTCTCTTTCTCTCTTTCATGTTTGGTTCTCTTTTCGTGATTCCTCTTTCATTTTTGCATGTAGCACTATTGAGTGATGCAGAACATATATTACTACTATTTTTGGGATTTAAACATCTTTTTTATTTCTTGTAGTTAAACATGTGTTTTGGATAATGATCACTACATAGTGATGCGGAAAATTCATGTAAATTGCCACTTGATTGTGAAGTTGCAGAAGAGAGAGAAAGCACATTAGAGAGAGAAAGTCAATTTTTTGTTACAAGGAAATTAAAAGCAGAAAGAACAAAGGAAAACCAAACTACAAAAGGCAATCCTCTTAAAGAAACACATCGACCTTTGGAGGAACTCCACTGGCTTCGACTTGAACTGGTGGAAGCTTCGGGACTTGCTTCTTAGGAGTCATGGTGAGGGGAATGAAAAGCAACAACCCATTGAAAAACAGATGCAAACAGGTAACTACAGTGAAGGTTTTAGTTTTAAAAAATTAATAAAATAAAATTAAATAAAATATGAAAAGACGCAAACTTGATGAACAAGTAAACAAGTAAGTGGCTGAAAATATCGGATGATGTGAACCAATATTAGAGAGTGTGTTTAAGAGAGTGTATTAGAGAGTGTGCTCCTAGCATTTCTCATATATATATATAAACTACAAGTGTTTATATTAATTTAGTATTTTTTAATAAATTAATTTAATTTAGACATGATATATAATTAAGCGGTAATGTTTTATTTTTTGCGTTAAGAGATTAATGTTATTAAAGTACTTCCATTAATTGCATGATACATTTATAATATGATTCCATTTATTTTTTAAAAATGTTGAAAAGAAATTAAGGGTAAATCAAGAAGTGTATTGAAATATCAAGGAAAAAATTGAAGAAAAATAAATAAGTCACAAACCATAAGTTAGAATCTAGTTGAAGTAGCTTGTAAGCTAAAACCTATTAAAATAAGCTAGTTTGTCAAACACTTTTATGTTGGTCAAACTAGTTTATAAACTAGTCAATTTTATGGTTCTTGACTCCAATTGGTTTATTAAAATATTATTTCAATGATATATTGATGGTTCCTAAATATTATTTAATTTATGTGGTCGATGGATATCGGAAGTCACATGAAACTGTACATATATATAGTGTACGGTATGGTTTGAACCATTATATGTATGTATAAGGACATAATTAAGGCAAACAAGATGTCATTATGTATTCTAAATCCCATTAAACTTGAGAAATAAGGAGAGGAAGATCTTATCTTGAAATTATAGTGATTCAAAGGACAATTAAGAGTATCAAATCAAGGTAAATATAATGGCTTCAAGAGGTACATTATCTTCTTTTTCTCAAACCACCATTTTTATCCCTGAAAGTGCAGACATCGGTCACTTTAGTCACTAAAGGTAAAAGAAACTCATTATTAAGTCCCTAAAATTTTTATCGTCTGTCACTTTAGTCCGTTTGTCACCTTATTTAACAGTGTTAACTTGCTGATGTGGCACGTTAAGTGTCAACTGGGTTGCCTATGTGTGGCCTACCTTAAGCACTCACACTCTCTTTAGGGAATAAAATGAAAGATTTAATCAACCTCCAAGGACTAAAATGAATGAAACTGAAGAATCAATTTTTAAAACTTTAAAAAGTTATTTAATTAATAGAAAGCTTTGTAAAAATAATTAATGTTGTATATTATTTTTTTACATTCTTTTTTTTCTCTAATTTTTAAGTCAAGCTAACAATATCCCTAGTATTTTTATGATATTTGAAACTAAGTATTTTTATGACGTATAAATATTTAATTAAAAATTATTAAAAATTGATTAATTGATAAAAACTATTTCATCGGCAAATAAAATAAATAAATTTTAAAGGAGAGTATGTATTTTGTACCAAAATAAAACTTTATATGTGTATTATAAAAATAAATATTTACATCGTATAAAGATAAAAAAAAATATATTAAAAAAAAATTATATTTAAATAATAAATTAAATATTTAAATTACATAAAAAGACATATTTTAAATTAAAATATATTAATATTTAAAATATAATAAAATATATACATCAAATGAAGATAACTATTAATTTGTTTTAATATATTTGATTGAGGCTTTAACACTCGTAATTCCTCAAAATCTTTTTCCCACTCTTCATTTTGACACACCACAACAACACTTCTATTGGCTCATTGACTCCCGTTATCCATGGCGTAAAATCAACGTCCGTCACTCCAAAATTTCGCCACCAGCTATTACAGTGATCTACGATTTCAATCACCAACCTATTGAGCCAAGACCCCTTGGTAGTGAGTCTATTTTTCACCACTGTTATCCTCCTTGTTCTTTATTTGACATTGGGGATGGTCATTTATTGGTTGAATTGTCATAAGTTTTCAGCAACTAAGACTCATCCCATAATGGACGCATTATATTTTGTACAGTGACAATGTGCGTAATAGGATATGGTATGTGGCATTACTCCCAATACTACAACCACTACGCCAATTTTAGGATATTAGAGCACTGTCTTTAGGGCGCTCCCGTGTTAGCTAGCGTCTGAAATGATCGTTTTAAAATCAGGACGCTCCAAAATTTGGGCGGGAGCGCCCTTACAGGTAAAATAGAGGGCGCTCCATCTGCGCGCCCTCGTTCACAGGGTATTTTTTATTTCCCTGCAATAGAGGGCGCTCCCTGGAGCGCCCTCCTTTAATTTTTTTTATTTTTACAGGGCGCTCGTTTTTGGTGGAATTTTTAATTTTTTTATTTCCATTTCCCTGCAATAGAGGGCGCTCCGGGGAGCGCCCTCCTTTACTATTAATTTTTTTATTTTTTTAATTTTAATCTCTAGAAATGAGGGCGCTCCCACATTAATATTTTTTGCTATTTTTTTCTTTGGTATAGAGGGCGTCCGTGGAGCGCCCTTCTTTTTTTTTCTGTGTATTTTTCCAGGGCGCTCCAAGGAGCGCCCTCGTTTCTACTTAAATTTGTGAAAACTGTTTTTTTTGTAGCAGAAATTAATGAGTCAAAGAGCCATTCTCTCCCGCGTTCTCACACGACTCTCTCTCTCTCTGTAAACCACCTACCCTTCTCCTTCTTCCTCAAGCTCATTCGTTCCTTCCGTCGAGCTCCACGGCTCCTTCTCCCTCAGTCAAGCTCCTCCGTCTCCCTCCGTCAAGTTCACCGTGTTCCTTCACCGTGAGCAACTCGTTCCTTCTCCGTTGTCACCTCTCCTTCTCCTCCGCAACTCCTCCTTCCCTACCGTGAGCAAGAGCCTTGAAGTGAGCAAGCTTCTCTCACCGTCCTCAACCTACCATTCCGGCGCGGAGTTCTCATTTGCTCCTTCCGTTCCGGAACGACGGCTGCCCTCCCCCTCACTCTCCATTTTGCGGCCACTAAGGGTAAGGGAAACCCTACCTTACAATTTTTTTGCTATCTGCACCTTTTTTTGCTTGTGCACCCTTTTTTTTCTGAACATGTTTTGTTCTGCTAATTGCACCATCTGTTTTGCTATCTCCACTCTGATTGTGCTAGTAAGTTTAAATAACATTGAAATTTGTATATGAAAGTTAACTATGTGAACATATTATTATTGAACACTTTTGGAAGAAATTATTGTGGTTGGAGTTAAAAATATGTTTTATAAATTTGGGGATGTTAAATAAATATGGTATATACTACCCATGCATTTAGTAATGTTATATAAATATATTACTCATATTGATCTCTTTTGGACTGGTAGCTGGTGGTTTAGAGTTAAAGTTGTTTTTCCTTAATTTGGGAATGTTAAAGAAATAGATAAAAGGCTGCTCAAATTTTTAGGACTACTAATTTTTATTACGAGTATATTTTTTGACTTGCTTTTTTTTCTTAAAGGTATTGTTTCCTAGCTGGTTATAATTCAACACTGCTTATTGGTGATTGACTTTAAATAGGTATATCCTTTATCATGTAATCCTTTTTCTGTCAACTATAATTTTTAGGTTATTTGTATGTACATGCATTAGCCTTAGATTCCTGTTTAAGGAGAAATTGTATATTATGACTGACATAATATACAATTTATTCTTAAATTGTCCATGGTTGGACAGTCTGGATTTGTAAATTCGTATTAAATATGTTACTTTATGAATTGTATGTTTTTGGTCTAAGTTTCATTTCAGTACGTTTTTCCTCTTGTTCTTCGAGTTCATGCATATATAATCTATGTTGATAGAATATAGAATATGGATCGTTCTTGGATGTTTGCAAACCGTCTGACACATGAGTATGAGGAAGGAGTGGAAATGTTTATAAAATTTGCCATTGACCATGCAACAAACCCTAGTAGAATTCTCTGCCCTTGTACGAAGTGTTTTTGTTCTAAGCGAGTTAGTGAAACAGAGTTGAGGGACCATCTTTTCTGTTTTGGAATTGATCAGAGTTACACATGTTGGACATTTCATGGTGAGATTAGGAGTGAACAAAGTGGTATGGGAGAGAATAATGTCAATGTAGAACCAAGTGATGATGACTTGGGACCGGGTGGGAGGATTGCGACCGAATTGATGAGATTCGAAAGGTGGTTGAAGATGACCTCAGAGATTGTCCCCAAATGTTTGATACCCTAGCCAGTGATGCTGAAAGCCATTGTACAACGGGTGCACCAAGTACACAAGGTTGTCAGCTGTGTTGAAGTTGTATAATTTAAAAGCAACAAATGGTTGGTCTGACAAGAGTTTCACAGAGTTACTCACCTTGTTGAAGGAGATGTTACCGGAGGACAATGTGCTACCTAACAGAACATATGAGGCAAAGAAGATGTTAAGTTCTATTGGGATGAGCTATGAGAAGATACATGCTTGTCCCAATGATTGCATTTTGTTCAGAAATGAGCATGCGTCATTAAGTGTGTGTCCTAAATGCAATTGCCTCGTTATAAGAAAGAGACTACACCAGCAAAGGTGGTTTGGTATTTTCCCATAATACCAAGGTTTCGAAGGATGTATCGTAGTGTCATTGATGCAAGGAACTTAACTTGGCATGCAAATGAACGAATCAAGGATGGCATGTTGAGACATCCCGCTGATTCTCCGCAGTGGAGGAGATTGATGATGAGTACCCCTCTTTTGGCGAGGAACCAAGAAATCTTCGCCTTGCTTTATCAACAGATGGAATGAATCCGCATGGTATCCAATCTAGTAGTCATAGCACATGGCCGGTGGTATTGATAATATATAATCTACCTCCATGGATGTGTATGAAGCGGAAATACATGATGTTATCTATGTTGATATCGGGACCCAGACAACCGGGTAATGATATAGATGTGTACTTGGCACCATTGATTGAAGACTTGAGGCTATTGTGGGATACTGGAGTAGAGGTCTATGATGGCTACAAAGAAGAATCTTTTCAGTTGAGGGCGATGTGTTTGGAACGATAAATGATTTCCCTGCATATGGTAATTTGTCTGGCTATAGTGTAAAGGGTCAGTGTGCCTGTCCTGTTTGTGAAGAAAATACTACTTGGATGCGCTTGACTCATTGTAAGAAGAATGTATTCATGGGTCATCGTAAGTTTTTGCCTTTATCCCATCGTTATAGGGGATGGAAGAAATCATTCAATGGCAACACCGAAGAGGGTAGGGCTCCTTCTCCATTGACTGGTGAGCAGTTGTGGGAAAAGGTGGGTAACTTGACCAACAACTTCGGTAAACCTTTTGCCGCACAACTCGTTACCGGAGGTTGGAAAAAGAAGTCCATTTTTTTTAGTTGCCATATTGGAAGACATTGTTTGTTAGACATTTCCTTGATGTGATGCATATAGAAAAAAATGTGTGCGAGAGTGTTATTGGCACGTTACTGAATGTCAAAGGCAAAACCAAGATGGGGTGTAAATGCGAGAATGGGACTTGTGGCAATGGGTATAAGGAAAGAATTGGTTCCAGACAAAAGGGGATCACGTACATATCTACCACCGGCTCTGCTTATACTCTTAGCAAGAAAGAAAAGGTAACTTTTTGCAAGGTTTTCTGCAGGCTTGTCAAAGTTCCAAAGGGTTTTTCCTCTAACATTAGAAATCTAGTATCACTAAAAAGAGCAAAGATTGATAAGGGTCAAGTCTCATGATGATCATGTTCTAATTGGGTCATTTGCTTCCGGTTGCAATACGCTCCATTCTTCCAAATAAAGTGCGTATTACAATTACTAAATTGTGTCATTTTCTTCAGAGCTATTTGTAGTAAGGTCATTGACCCTAGGAAGATGCCCATTTTGCAAAGACAAATAGTGGTGACACAGTGTGAGCTTGAAATGTATTTTCCTCCATCTTTTTTTGACATAATGATTCATCTCACAGTTCACCTGGTTCGGGAGACTGAATTGTGTGGACCAGCTTATATGAGATGGATTGGACGCCGGTTGGCGATACATGATAGATCTTAAAAGAGGTGTATGTTAAGAAATCCGCAGTCGTCCTGAGGGTTTGTATGGTTGAAAGGTAGCATAGTGAAGAAGCTGTTGAGTTTTGTAACAGAATACTTAGTGGTGTTCAACTACATAGGGCTTCGGTCTCTAGGACATACAAAAGCTTACAATTAGGAGGGATTGGGCAAGCGAAGTCACTAAGCATTCAAAGAGAGGAATGGGTTCAATTACACCTTTATGTCTTGCATAATGATGATGAGGGTAGGAGCCGTATGTTGAAATTCACAAGGAAATACTTCGGCAGTCTAATCCTAATAGAGGAGACAATGGATCACAAGAGAACACAATCGAAGCTTCATCACATGGTTTAAGTTTAGGATTTTCATGACATGAACTACAATAATTCTTCAGTCTCTACTAGGCTTAAATTTTTAGCATATGGTCCGAGTTTTAATGTGATATCTTACAAGGCTTACATGATTAATGGCTACACTTTCTACACAAAGGACCATGATGATAGAACAACGGTTCAAAATAGTGGTGGTGACTTTAATTGCCCAAGCATTGCATATGTCAAGTGTAAAGATAGAAATCCAGTTTATGCAAATATGTCTTATTTTGGGGTCATTGATCGCAATGGGAATTGAATTATACTAACTTTCGGTTGCCTGTCTTCGGTTGTAAGTGGGGTCGACAATAATAGTGGTGTTCAGGTTGACAATCTTGGCTTCATGAAAGTTAATTTTAGCAAGCAGGGTTACAAGATGAACCATTTATCCTAGCTTCCCAGGCTCATCAAATTTTTATGTTAGTGATCCCGCAGACAAAAAATTGCTCCATAGTGATGTTAAGTAACAAATTCAATGACTCCCCAAATGTGGATGATGACCAACTGGAGGATGTGTGAAGATGATCCTTTTGTTACGACAACACACATATTACAAGGTGACTCCACAACAGATGATGTTTGTTACACTAGATCGGACCACGATGGGGGTATTTGGATCAACCCATCAATTCGTATTAGAAATTGACCCACAAGTTTCATACCAACCAAAAAAGAAAGAGAATGAGTTAGTTAATGTATGGCATGTTTATACTTATAAAAATTGCATTTTTGTTTATACTTTTAAAAGATTTAGTAATTAATCTCTTATATTTTTTTATGCAGCTGTCATGTCAAGCGCGGACGATGATAATCCTCAAAACATGGATAGAGAGCACCCGACGTGGGATTACAACAATGGCTCATGTAATCAAAGAAAGAAAACAAAGGAATAATATCAAGGTAAGCACTTAATTAGCACCATTGCTATAATTTATGCTTATTAAGTTGAATTATGTAATTATAAATTTAGTCCCGTTACTTAGGTAGAGTGGAATATAAAGCGCCAACTTGTTGGACCCGGTGGCACGACACTATCTAGTTACATTGGTGCCATTGTTCGTGAAAGGGTACAATTACAATAAGGTCATGGAGGGACGATGATTGCAAAGGATACAAGGAAATGATTTGGGAGGACATTAAGGTATGTACTATTTCCCCTTAATTTATTAATAAGAATTGGAGGACATAAAAGCACATGACTAACTCATTATCTTATTATGTTTTGTTTTATATGTAGTCCGCATTTGATGTTCAAGAATGTCATAAAGATATATTCTTATGTTGGCTGGTAAAAGACATAGATCTTTTAGGTCCACATTATCCACTCATTTATGCATGACGAAGATGGCAATGTCATCCACATCCTCCTAAGAGGTATGCGGAGCTAATATCACAGGAGCAATGGGATTATTTTGTTGCCCTACGGTCACAAGAACATTTCAAGGTACTATATTCATTAATACATTATTTTTTTAACATTGTCAAGTTAACCAACATTTTTACACGTTAAAGAAGGTTTTCAATATATTTACCATGTGTTATTCCAGGAAATAAGTGAAAAAAATAAGGCCAGAGCTTCTAATCCTCAATACCCATATAGAGGTTCACGTAAGGGTTATGCCAGACTTGAGCAAGAACTTGTAATTATTGTCGTTAACATTTTATCCCAATGTAGTTTTTTTTAGTCTGATTGTGTCTCAATAATACTTTGCAGTTACAACAAGCGGGGGAAGGAACCTCGGAAGTTTCAAGACATATGTTATGGAGAACCGCTAGGATTAACAAAAAAAAAAGATGCGAACAATGAAGGAGTGGAAGAGGTCTTCACACAATGTGTAAGTATATAGTTACTATCATTGTGTGTTAAATTTCATGTATTTCTTGATCGTGGAGTTTATATTTTTGCCCTTATCTTATTAGGAGGAAATATTGTCTCAACCTGCTGAGAGTAGGTACCTCTGATGATAGACAAGTTCTTGACCAAGTTCTGAAGAAGGATGTCTATAGGGGACGTGTTCGGGGTGTGGGCTTTGGTGTATATCCCGGACAATATTATAATGCTCCTAAACCCCAACCAAATGTAGTCTCTGAAAATTATCAAGACATCCTTGCAGAATTGAGGGAAATAAGAGCCGGATACATGAACATTCAACAACAACTTGATGAAACAAGAAGAGAGCTTCACGAAGTTAGGACAGAACGAAGTTGCAGAGATTCTACCTCTTTTAGTAGACCTGACTTGCCTGAGGTATTTTTTACTTCATAACAGTTATGTTTTTTTGGCACTACTATCCATAAACTTGATTACTTGTGTTAATTATATAGGGTGTATTTCAATGTATACTGTACTTGGGAGACTCGGTGTTACTAGTAGTGGGTAAGGGTCAAGCATGGAATATCCCAGGGCAGGACCTACACAATTCCCCACTTCCATCCAACTCAATTAAGGTGCTGGTTCAACTTGCTATTGAACCCCATGCGGCGCTTCCATGCCCTGACGCTTACGGGGAACTGAGCACTGTTGCTGATGCATTAGGGTGTTTCATCGCATGGCCATCTTCACATGTTGGATTGGATGCATTGGTATGTCTGTATTTTTATTTGTGTCAAAAGTGCAATTTTTATTAGTTCAGCTACAATATTAATACGTACAAATTGTGGAATTTGTAGCCTACACAATCTTCTGCCTTGCGTAGGGAGCCGAATGTGGAGACTCGTTATTCACCACACTCAACTATGCGGAAGTCTCCCGTTCGTGAATGCCCTCCAGAGGTGGTGATTTCAAAGCCTGCTGCATCTACCGAACGTCGTTGCAAACATTGGATACGTTACTACTCTGAAAGATGCAAGTAGATGGTGCTGTGATTAATTGCACGATAGGTTGCAGGCATTGTTAGTACTGATGTAAATGATGATATGGATCGATCCCGAATGTCTTCATTCGGTTTTTGTACCGTGAGTGATTGGATGCCACCGTGATTAATGCTCTATTGCAAGTAATTTCAATCCAAAGCATCTCATAGTTTGTTTATCTCATTTTTTTTTGCTTGGTTTGACATTATGTTCATTTTTTCGTATAGTTTTATTATATCATTCAGCCTTAGCTCATCTTATCGTACGGATCGATATGTTTTCATATCTCCACAACCACCACAACATTCAATGCGAACACCAAGCAACATAAGTTGGTGGGATCGGTGTTGTACAATAGACGCGGGGCAAGACAAATTGTTTCTGCTTCCATACAATCATGCCGGGTATGTGTAGTATATGTTTATGTCTCAATATTCTTGTTTTTTAAAAACCATTTATTTGACATATTTTACATTGTGGTTGTAGCCGACATTGGATTCTTCTTGCATTGAGTCTCAATGGTTTTTTGGCAAGGTTTACTTTTTGGACTCTTTGCGTAATCCCCCGGAACATTATGGTACCATCAAGGATATGATTAAAAAGTAAGTATTCCTTGGCTTACTATCACATTAACATAGTTAAGAGCTCTTATACAATTTACTTGTTATATTGCTTTAGATCTTTAAAAAAATATAGAAAGTTGAGTGGATTGCAGACACAGAATAGTATTCTACCAGATCCCACATGGTACCGCATTAAGGTAATATTATCTCTTTTGGACATTTTGTTTCTTCATTATTAAGCGTGTAAACATCACTTATTTTTAAATTAATTATACTTGTAGTATCCTACCCAAACAAACAATGACGATTGTGGGCTCTTCGTAATGCGTTATCTGAAGGAGATCCATTGATCAAAACCAACTCATAATACCTAGAGATGGTAATTATGACTTGTGATAGCAAAGTACTTTTTTGGACCCTCATTCACTAGTTTATATACTGAAATCAATTCTGCCTTTTACAAGTACTTTGCTCAGTTCCGATGCTCAACCTACACAACGGAGCAGCGTTGATACACTATGCCACAATAGGGCCTTTTACCACGCCCCAATGAACCCGGTTACTTTCGTAACCGGGGTTTAAAATGCAATAAGTAGACCAATTACCGCGGTTCCGGAAATCAAACCGCGGTGGTACTATAAATAAAGTTGTTTTTAACATTTTTTTTAAAATTTTAGTCACCAATTACCACGGTTGTTAACCGGAACCGCGGGTAAAAAAACACACCTTGGTCTTTACCCCGGTTCCTTTTCGTAACCGTGGTAATTGTGTATTAAACTAAACCGTCACCCCTTCCAAGAAAAACGTACCCTTCTTTCTGCCCGAGAAACCCTTCTTCCTCCCTCAGACCTCTTTGTGTCGCCGTCCCTGCTGCTGCCTCCCTCTCCGCGCCGCTGCCCAAGCTTTCTGCGACGCACCCCTGCTGCTGTCTCCCTCTCGAACGTTGGTTGCTGTAAGGGACCGACGAACAAGGAAACCCTAAAATCGAAATATGTTGCAGAATCAGAGAGAGAGAACGAAACCCTAACGATGACGGGGGAGGAGGGGGGTTGGGAAGAAGAGGGTAGTAGCTGAATCCCTTGGATGGCTAACGAAATCCTAAAATTTTAACGCCATCCATAGAGTAAGTTTTTCATTTTATTTCAAATCTTCAATCACCTTTTTCAGTATTTCATAGATTCACTCTGTGTATACTTGAATTTGATAATGTCTCGAGGAAAGAAAAAAACAATGTACAAACCTGTGCCAATGAATAAACCAAACAATGTCAATAAAAAAGCAGTTAGTTCTTGATGGATAGGGGAAATGACTAAAGTTCTTCCACTGGCAATGTCTTGTTCAGTGATTTTAAGTTTTGCTTGCATCAATGTTGATAAGGAAAGCTTTTCACCAACGAGTCACGATGATTTTGATAATGAGGATGCTAATAATTTAGAGAGAAAACCGAGTGAAGAAAACAATGTTTCCAATGAAAATCATTCTGTCAAACCACCCATGCTAATAATAAGGATGACTTCTTACATTTGCATTTATTTCAGTGAGAAATTAACTTAGTATGATGTTTGTCTTCTATTATTTATTTATTTATTTTCATACATAAGTTGATTTTCTTTTAGTTATGCATGCTTGCATTTATAGTTTGGTTCCTAACTTCTAAGATGATTTTTCATTGTAGTTGAATCTTATGCATCTACCTGATGTTGTGCTCAAGGATTAGCAATAGTGGCTTGTTCACTATGGCACTGTTGCTTACTGAAAAGCTAATGCATTGCTATACCTTTTAGTTAGATCATAGACTAGTTACTGAAAATCTGTGAAGATGCTTCCGTAGTAATTTATGAACCTTCAAATTTGGAAATTTTAATGTGGATAGGAGAGGTGAGTTACTCTCTATGCTTACAGTGGAGTAAATATCTGAATGATAATATTATGTATTGGAATTGTATGATGCATTGTGTGCGTGATTTTTTGTTGATATCGTTTTCTTTTCTCTACATGTTCGATACTCATGAGCTATCAAGTTTAGTTTTTACTGTGTGATATGTACATGGCAAAAAATGCTCAGTGTCTTAATGGAAGTCTATGGAATTGCTTTAATATTATATAATATTCTCTAACTTTCCAGAATAGTATATGATACCTTATCAAATATCCAACTGAAATGGATTCCCCTTTAGCCATTTAAGTCATGCTTGTTCTTGTAGGGGTTAGAGAAGTGGCATTTATCTTTGGAAGATGAGGAGAAGTTATGCATGCATAAGTCTGGTCTTGTTCTTTTCCCAATCAAGAACTAAAGAGCAACTTATTGGCTAGATTGCTTTCATCTAGCTATGAAGCTATTGAGAAACTTGTAAGTCTTCTTTTTCCCATCTTTCACATTATGTGATTTTAACCGTTTGCCTTCTGATGTTTTCCAATATGTTCTTTCTGCATTGTGTATTGATTCACCTGTGTTGTTAGTTTTTAAGTTTTTTCGGGACATGAAATCAAAATTAGTTTTTACGTCTTTTTTTTTATTTGAATGATTGAATAGTTAAGTTTATCTCCTTTCTTTATTTTCGTTAGTCTATTGAGTTTTCTAACATTGGTGATGTGATTTCAAATTGCCGAGCAAGCAGTCAGTGTGATCAAGTTCAGCGAAAAACGGTTTTATAGTTTGTTGTCTAGGAAGCTTAGTATTGAGGCCTCTTTGCAGATTGCTTCCACAACAGTTAAAGTTCCTCTCTGTTTGGTCACTTTCTTTCTCTGTATTGAATTCAATTATAACATGTGCCTAAATAACTACTTAATTATCTACTACTTGAAATTCATAGAGGATTGGCATTAATTCTGAAAAATCAACCATCCTCATGATCAGGTATGCTTGTCAGATATTATATTTTTATTTTATAGGCAAAATCAGAACACGTGTTTATTATATATATATATATATATAAATATAGACATACAACGTTACGTTGATATTCTATTATAATATCATTATAGTTCTATTATAATCTAAATACAAGTATCAACGTTGTATTCCTATATATATAAAGTTGCCATTGAATTTGCTTGGGAGCATTAAAACATATTTAAATTCATTGCATCATCTGTGTCCAACTCTATCACAAGCCATAAACAAACTTCACTTCGCCATATCTCCAAGTTTTCCAACTCTTCAATTCATTGCATGACCTTTGTTTCCAGAGATGGAAATGGGGTGTGGTGTGAAAGACCTCGTGTGGACTCAGGTATATCAAAGATGCCAGAGATCAGACACAAGACTTGGTGAAAGGCTCTATTGTCATTGTATGACTTTCTTGTTCCTAAAGGAATTTTATATCTATTTAACTGGATCTGCAAAGTATAATCACTTGTTGTTAGAAATTTTTCTAAGTTTTTTATTTGTATTTATAGAATAGTAATGTTTCTATTAGTATAAATATTATTTGTATTTATTGTTGTCAACTCTGACTTATTGATGGGGTAAGTGATGTAGGTTATGGGTAAATATATACAACCAACCTCCTTGAGAATGCCATTTGGTACCATTCGAACCAAGTACCAAACCAGATTTTTTTTTACTGCTTGCTTTACTAATGGGAAGTAATGATAATTTGTTTAACTTCCACATTTCCATGTTGAATATCATATTTGTAGTTTGCCTTGCCAAGACCATAGGTAGACATAATCTTTAAATCGTAGTTGCTCCTTTGGTTTTGAAACCTTGCACATTGTACTGTTGGTACTGTTTCACATTAGAGATACCAGCTTGCTTCCTTCAAATTTGTTTTAGATTTTTAACTCCAAACATCTACCTAATGACAAATGGGTAGAAATACTTGCGCTTGGGATTGACATAAATTGTTCATCTATCTTTGTAGGAGTTTTAATATGACGTAGTATATGAATAAATCATCAGGTATTAGTGAAATTTAGGTGCTTGGATTAGAACCCTGACAATCCAGCTCAAAACAAAATATCTTGTTCTTTGTTGTCAGTTTTTTAACACATCATGAGTGAAATGGCATCCACCTTATTCCAGCGTGCAAGTAGGAGGTTGCATTAACTCCAGAAAAAGAAAGAAAACGATTAGAAGTAAACAAAAAAAATTGTAATCCTTTAACTATGTGCTGCTACCTGCTAGGGGCTATATTTTTCTGGAAGATCTAGAAATGCAGGTATTAAATCCTGATCCTCAACATTTGACTCATAAAATATCTCAGACAATCCCCTGACATATAGATTGCAAATTTTTGCTGATTAGCCCTGATGTGATGCCTTCTCCAAACCATTGATGTGTTTTTGAGAGTTTGCTTCTTGATATGCGATTCTTCTACTTTATGTAGGTAATGGAATTTATATGTAACTAATTAAATTGACTGTTTCATAAGCTATTTTGAAATTCCAAATAAAGCTATGGATGATTTACTCCCCACTCAAACCCATCCCTTCTGTTTTCCTAGAATGGTTTTTAATTAGTTTCTTTCTCCAATGTTTCAATCAGATTAAACAAGACTCTGAAGGAGCAGAGGGAAGTATCCAAATTTCAGAGGATGAGCTTACATGTACCATATGCTTGGACCAAGTTAAGAGAGGGGAGCTTGTTCGTAGCTTGCTATGCTTGCATCAGGTTCATGCTCTGCCCCTTTTGCTTTCTTAGACTTTCTTTGAAAATTAAAATTATAATTTAGAACAATAATCTATGATTATTAGTACTTGTCTCTCTAGATAGTAATCTTTGATTTTTAGGACTCTTCAACGTTATTACAATAATGCTTACATGGATGCTGAGAAACAAGATGCAATCAATGTGTATGTGCTGCAGTCATGCATTTTCTTATTTTTATATATGCCTCTCAAGTTTGATTTATTTCTAGTGGTTAGACTTATAGCATGTCTGCTATCTTGTTTGTTTGTTGTTTCTGTTCTCTGCCTCATCTCTGTTTTAGGGAGTTTTTCTTACACCACAATAGTAATTTTTTTTTATAATGGAAAGGAGGATAACAAAGTGGAATTCATCTTAAACACTGCAAAAGAAAAAAAAAGTGACAATACAACAGATTTTTCAATCCCAATGCATGTCTTGCTGTCCTCTGGCATTTTAGCAGCTTGTACAATTGTACTTTTATGATACATTTCTGTTTGTAAAGATGCCTTTGTGGTCTTAACTGATTATTCTTTTCTACTAATGATTATTCAATCCCAATCCACAACAGGGTAAGCCTGCTCTATGGGAGTTGGATTCAGATCAGCACTATAATACAGGGAGACATGGAGATGATGATGCAAGGTATTTGAATATAATATATGGGGAATAGAATACCTTTTGTTTTCCTAACCTTCTATGAATTGGTCCTTGATTGAAGATCTTGTATTGAGGTTTCTCTGTCTGGAATTCACACAGTCCTTCTTTCGCTTCCATATTTTCTATATCATGGTCTATGCTACGAACACCAACATGGTTACATGGAGATTTTGAGATAACAAAATCTAAAATAAAATTTGATATAGGTGAAAGGTCTAAGGTTAAATTGTTGCATTCAAGAGATATCGGGTGAGAAGCACCCAAAAAAACAATAATGGGAAGGATGAATAGGTGAAGAGATGTGGTACCCATCCAATAGAGGGATGGTCTTTCAAATCAAGGGCAACCTGGTGCTATAATCTGCAGAATTAAAATTGGCATGAAACCTGGACGGGTAGAGCTACCAGCCTATTTATTTTAGGGGGGAAAACCATAGAGGTACCAATATTTTTTTCTTACATTCATGAACACTTAAAATAGACTAGACTATTTTCTAGTGTTTCCTCTTCAGTTATAATTTTTAGTTTTTTTCATTTGAAGAATTTTTTGAGTATTTCTTCTACTCTTTCTACCTTTGTTATAATTTTGATAACTATGTCCATGTTCTATAATCTATATCTTGAAGGTAGATGTATGTTAGTTTAATAGGATGGTACTTGGAACCCAAGGGTTAGTGGTGATGGAGAATATTCTAATTCAATAGTAGGCTAAGTGGTTGTCTGTATACGACAAACGACATTGTTGTTTCTGACTCCTGTTCAATCCATATGATTAGCATTACATTCATTTACAAATACTACATAGTTACCAGATGTGAAATAATAATTGTTGTTGCTGACTCCTGTTCAATCCATATGATTAGCATTACATTCATTTAGAAATACTACATAGTTACCAGATGTGAAATAATAATTGTTGTAAATGTTTCTATGCTGAGTGATGTATGCTTGTCAATTGGATATGCTTCATGCTAGATATTTATGTATGTGGAGGTATCTTACCATGTGTTTTTCTTGGTTGTTAACAATGGCATGGTTAATCCATGTTTTAGGATATGGCAGGATTGATAAGCAAGATAAATCGTTCCTCTATTGGCCATTTTGCGTCCATGTTATTCCCTTCCTTGTAAGTTCCTATCTTCTTTTATTATGATTGATATTCTAATGTTACTTCCATTCCTGATGAAAGTGAGTTAATTTTAATTGGATTTTTGTGAGTTAATTTTATTCAGGGGTTTAATCATATCGAGTCTTTTCTATTGGGATTTTGGGATTTTTAATAAAACAGATAGGCATATAATACGAAATAGCTACGAAAAAGGATTTTTTTACCGCGGTTCACAAAGCAACTGCGATAAAAAAGTGTGCAGAAATGTCACGTTTTTCAGACTTTTTACCGCGGTTACTTTTCGGAACCGCGATAAAAAGCCTATCTCAATTACCGCGGTTCCGAAAATTAACCGCGGTAATTGCCTTTTTATCCCACCGCGGTAGACCGCGGTCACAACCGCGGTAAAAGGCTTTTTTGTTATAGTGATGAGGTTCGGGAAGAATGGGAAAACCATGTAATTACCAGTTATTTGTAATTGATTTGTACATTATGAGGGTAAGTAAACATGTACGTAATGTGAAAATGCTAAACAAAGTTGTATATCAATGACTTAACTAACGGGTTCAGCAAAGTAGATATGATCACTTTTCTTTTTGCAACTTGAAGAAGAGGCCTGTTTGTAATTTGTGCACCTTTTCATATTACATTCCTGACTGGTTTATCACTATTTGACTTATGAATTCTGGCTGCTGGTATGGTTTTGTACAGCTGTTTGATAAATTGGGAAATGTTGAATAAACAGAGTAAACTATGCCAAAAATTTTTTAGTTTAGAAGACTTATAGTTGTTAAGCATATATATGAGATGCATGTTTATTTACCAACTGAGTTGATTCTTGTGAGATGTCATGTGTTTTCGTTATTTCTATATAGTTGTATAGGTACTTCATACTTTCACCACTTATATCTTGCACAGGAAACTATTCATATTATGACAAGTTTGAATTCTTATTTCAAGTAGATAGTGTGTTGTTTACTAAGTGTTGTTCATAGTATGACTAAGTGTTTGAATTTTAAGGAATTAATATGCATGATTTTGGATTAAGCCATTGGGATCAGACTGAAATAAATATGTAGAATAAATATGCAGGTTAAAGTAGATTAAAAAAACAAAAAATTGAAAAAAAAAGGAGGGCGCTCCTAGGAGCGCCCTTGTGTGAAACAAAAATTGAAAAAAAAATAAAAAATGAAAGGAGGGCGCTCCTTGGAGCGCCCTTGTTGTGAAACAAAAATTGAAAAAAAAAACGAAAGAAGGGCGCTCATTTTAAAGAACCAGGACGCTTCCTTGGAGCGCCCTCCATAAGTACGTCTTGTGCTTATGGAGGGAGCTCCAGTGTGCGCCCTTTAAGGCTGCACGAGAGAGCCCTCTTTTTGCTTCTATCAAGGCGCTCCATTGAGCGTCCTCGTTTTATTGACCAAACAAGAGCAGATTCTATTAGTGCACACGGGAGCGCCCTCTAAGGCCTTTTTTGACACAGTAAACAACAAAACTTTCTCTTTATTGTTTTTGTTGTTGGGTTTTGTTTTTATTGGCATATTGCTGAGTGAGATAATTAAGTATATTCCTGATGTATAAGATATTAAGGGTAGTAAAAGGTACGGTACCGAGAAGAATGAGATCTCATATATATATATATATATATGAGTCAGGATCTGTTGACACCATGTGTCAAACTTTAAGAGTTACACATCTTAATAACTTTCTATAAAATGTAAATTTAACCGATCCGACCGTTGAATCACATTATATTACCTCCATGATCATGTATATCAAATTTCAGGTAATTTGGAAATTCGTAGGTATGTTATCTTATCTAACAATGGACTTTTACTTATATTTTAAAAACCTAATATACGTTAAAATAAATTAGTTTGATGAAGTATCAATTGGTGTTCGATTTTTATGAAATTTTATAAACTTGATCTACTTTATATGAACTTTCAATTCAACAGTCGGATTGGTCAAATTCACATTTTATAGAAAGTTATTAAGAGGTGTAACTCTTAAAGTTTGACACCTGGTGTCAACGAATCCTGACTAAATATATATATAATTATATATATATATAGGAGGGTTCAACTTACACCCGTGTAAGTTACATCAAGTATTACACCGTTGATAACTACAAATCGAATGTGATTTTTAGTAATCTAACCATTGAATTATGTTTATTATCATCGTGATTATTTTTGTCAAATTTCGTAAAATTTTGGGACTATTACTTAGATAATCAAATGATGCTTTTTTCATATATTTCAATGTAATATGATGTTAATCTTGAGACATCTCAATGACATATCAAATAATTTTGGATTAATGTAAAATTTTATATGTATGATCTATATGATAGCAACTTTCAATCCAACGGTGGATTACTTAATATAATGATCTGTTAAAAAGTTAGTTCAGCGGTGTAATACTTGGGTGTAACTTACACGGGTGTAAGTTGAACCCTCCTCATTTATAAAAATAAAAACTAATGGAGGCTCCCATCAAACTATTTATTTTAAACCTATAATATGTTTTTAAAATATAAGTAAAAGTCAAATATTAGATAACATATGTACGAATGTCCAAATTATTTGAAATTTGATATACATGATCAAGAAGGTCATATAATGTGATTCAACAGTTGTATTGTTAAATTCATATTTTACAAAAGTTTATTAAGAGTGTAACTCTTAAAGTTTGACACTAGTGTCACTGAATCCTGAATTATATAGATATAAATAAAGTTTAACGTGAAGAAGGGAGGTGACGATATAGAATAATGTGAAATATATATTTTTATGTAATTCAAATATATATGTTTATGATTTAATATTAATTTATTTTAATATAAAGTTTATCTTTATTAATGTTTAAAAATCGAAACTGGTGATTAAATCAGTGAAGCTGGTCACAGTTCAATGGTTCAACCGGTAAAAATTAAATATATATTTTAAATAATAAAATAACATAAAATTATAAAAAAAATTAAGATATATAAAGTTATAATTTAATATAAATAACCTTATTATAAGTTTTACAGGATAAAAAAGTTAATAATAATTGTAAAATAATAGATATTTACGTGTAATCCTTAAATATATGTATTTATTTATTTTAAAATATTTTAGATTAAATAAAAAAATTAAAAAAATAAAAATAATAATTTTGAAAAAGAATCGGTTCGCCGATTTTTACGGTTTTCACCGGTTCTGAAGAGTACCGATTTTTAAAGGTTAATGGACGGATACCAAGTCAGTTCCTGGTCGAACCGGCCGATCCGGTCCAGTTTTCCAAACCATGATCTTTACATGATGTAAATATTTATTTCTATACAACATGTTTATATAAGTTTATTTTGTTACAAAATGCAGACTCTCCTTTAAGATTTATTTAATTTTTTAACCATTCAAATAATTTTTATCAAATAAATTAATTTTTAATTTAATATTTATATTCGTAAAAATACTTTGTTTAACATACAAGAGATAATTGTTAACTTGATTTCAAAATTATAAAGAAAAAATAAATGTAAAAAGAAAATTATACGACATAAACTATTTTTACAAAGCTTTTATCAATTAAATAGTTTCAAAAGTTTCAAAAACATTAAAAATTTAAATATCTCTATGTTAAAAAATTATTTCAATTTCATTCATTTGAGTCCCTAGAAATAAAGAAAATTAACCCTTCGTTTTAGTCCATGAAGAGAGACTAAATGCATAAAGTAGGCCACATATATAGGCACTCAGTTGACACTTATTGTGCCACATAAACAAAGTTAACATTATTAATCAACTGAGGGTGACAGAGAGACTAAAGTTAGACTTAAAGACTTATGAGTTTCTTACCTTTGGAGACTAAAGTGGACCGACACCTACATTTACAATGGACTAAAATGATATTTACTCCTCATATTATTTGGTGTTTTTAAATACATGCAACTATATCCCAAGTATGTGTTCATGATGTGTTAACGGGAATCAATGTGTTCCAATTTTATCTTACAAAATAAGTTTAAACTAATTTATTAACCTTATCAACACATTCAAAATACAAGAATACCTTATAATTAAAAAAAGGAAACAAGTAAAAAAAAAACAAATTAAAAAATCACGTAGACCAAGACCTATCTCCTTAGTCTTAGACAATATTAAGTAAATTAAAAACACCGTTTATGTACTTGAAAGATATAAGATTGGTTAACTTTAGTTTTCCTAAAAAGTTTATAATATTCATCGATTTATATATTTTTAAATATTCTTTCAGCAATGAAATGATAAATTTTATCTTTCAAGAGTTAAAGTGACAAACTAGACAAATTGATAATTTTACCCTGAAAACTTTACTTTCTCTTCCGGGGCCCTCAGAAATTTCAAAAAAAGAAAAAGGGAAAGTATAAGTGGATGGAATGAAATTGACAGAAATACTAAAGAGTTGTCGTTGGCAACGCAGACTGGATCTCGGGTTCGATCCTCACTAAATACATTTTAGGGAGGGGTGATGAGCCTTAACTATGACTAAGCCCCGAACAGGATTGTACCTGGTAACAGGGGATACGTATATTAACAAAAAAAAATTGACAGAAATAAGGGGAGCAGATAAATGATCATTCTATTTTTAAAGACTGAACATTTTGTCTACCCCTCTGCCCTTTCTCATAGATAGCCTAGCCTTTACAAATAGAAATAGTAAATGGGATTTTAACTTGAAGTCTCTTTTGAAAATTGAATGAATTAACCAGCGTGTGCCCACGCCACTAAATGTCAATATGCCAAAATGGATGAAATCATAAACTGGTGGTCTCCAAAGCTGCTGGTCCTAGCTAGCTAGTCCCACTTGTATCAGACTACCAGCTAATACAATATCCTTACCAGTTGTTGCTACAAGCAAAGCAAAGCAAAGCAAATGTAAGTGGAAACGCATACCTCGTGACAAAATTAAACGAGAAGCCACAGTGTTCAGGTAAACTCAACTCACCTTGCAGTTATTATTAATTATAAGCCAACACGCCAGGAATATCTCTATTGAGTTCACACCAGTATAATATTTCTTTTTTATTATGCTAATTATCCGCTATATATTTCCTTAAATATCGTCTGTCTTTTTTTTGGGTTGTGTGTAGGTTCAGAATAAAAGCCACTCCCCAAAAAAAATTACCACACATTTAAACAATACTTAAGTTGCTTTATTTTATTTTATATATAGTAGGAGTAGAGTCAAAACAAAGAATGCATTATTTATAAACAAAGAAAAAATTAATTGCTACATATATATTGTGTGAAACAAATTTTATATGAAACTATAAAATGATATAATATAAATTTCTTCAACATTAACAAAGTTGATGTATAAATTATATAATAAATTAAAGCTTTGAAAGAGTAAAAAAATATTATATATAAACTAAAATATATATAATATTAATAAACTAAAACGTTAAGAGGTTCACAGCATCTTACTGGTGCCTCCATATGCTAGTTATCTTCCACTTACCCTGGGAAGCGGATATCGGTTAGTGAGATGTTGGACAGATTCTTCTTTAGTAATTTCTTTAATCAAGGAGAGTTTCCTTATTTTTCATAAGTTGGTTGGGTTGATTCATAAAATTCAGCAGCTCATGCAAATGGATTGGTCATTACAAATTGCATCATATTCTTAAGGAAAATACCAATGTGCATATGCTTTTTTAAAGAAGATGCTCACTCTACTCTCAAGCAAAGTGGTCTCGCCACTAGGGATGAGTGTCTTGATCTTATTTAAGCTGATGCTAGAGGAGATTATTTTCCTAAGCATAGGTCAATATTGTTTAGATTGTAGTTTCTGTTTTTTTTTCTTTCCTTTACTTTTTTCGTTTTCTTATTGTTAAAAAAATAGTTATCTTTATTATATCAAATATCAATATTAAAGGTCTATTTTAATAATTTAAATATCTTAAAAAGATTTATCACATAAACATAATAATATGAAATTTTAAATAAAATAAATAATTTTAAAAAGGTAACATTTAATTTTAAAAAAATATAATATGAATTTTAAAACATCTCAAACACTTAAAAAAAGTATAAGAAGAAACAAAAATATAATATAAATTTTAAAAATAATTTTATAATTATATTAATAGCAATTATAGAATTATTTAGTTATAATTATTATAAAAAATATAAATATTAAAGGTCATTTTAATATTTGAATATCAAAAAGTTTTTATGACAATAAAAATATAATATAAAATTTGAAAAAATAAATAATTTGAAAAAAAATCACATTATCTCATAGTAATAGTTTAATAATAATTAATATTCATGTTTCAAAAAAATAAAACAATAATTAAAAGATAAAAAAATGACTTTTATTTTTTAAAATAAATTAAAAATTAATATAAGAGTCTATCGGTTAGTCCTTACGCTGCTTTTTGACTCATAATAAATTAATCGTCGACACAAAATGGATTTGTGGACTGAATAATACAAACTACCCGAAAAAATGTGAGTTAAACAGGCTGACTTGGCGGATCTAACTAGTTATGCCTTCAGAAAACTGAAATCAGACATTGTGGGGTAATTTTGACAAAAAAAAAAAAAAGACATTGGTGGGGGTAATTTGCTCAACTTTTTTTTGAGAGCCAAGAGCATTCTTGGACTCATAGTTTAGAAATTAATTCTTTTTTAAGAGATCACCAAAAAGATATAATTCCTCTGAAGTGCCGGTCCGGACAAACATTTGTAACGTGGTTTTGTAAAAAACGAAACACACTATAATATTATTGGACAACTCCAATTATTATTTTTGGTATTAAAATTTTTTTTAAGCTAATGAACTCAGACCCTAAATTACAACTCAACCTTAATGAATTTAGGTTGCCCAGCATGGTGCCATCTTGCGTTCCCCATCATGTCATCATATTCAATGGAATATAGAAGCATTTTAATGTAGTTGGAATTTGACCAAAGTTCGGCATCATGAAACATATACAAATTATGACTCCGGTTGACTTCCCTGTTTAGCTATAGGCATTATGGATTGAAATCAAGCAATGATACAACAAAACAAAACTTCATTAATTTTCAATGACTGGTCGACGTAGAGTGTCTCATACTGGAATTGCCTACGTTAGCTATGTGATCGATCGGCACATGGATTTCATTATTCCTTTTAGGGAGGTGAACACGACTAAACTACCATGAACCTTGTCCTGGTGGGGTACGAAATTAATGTTTAGGTATGGATATATGAATGATTTTTGTAAACTTCATTATAAACAATTTAAATTTTGTAAGTTCGGTTAAAAATCATTTTAAATTAAGGACCCTCAATTTGGTCCCTGAAAGATTTAAGATCGGTCATGTTAGTGCTTAAAAGATGGAAATTACATTTTCGTCCTGAAAGATAAAAAATCATTTAATTTAGTCCTTTTTAGGGATTAAATTGACATTTTAAAAAATCTTTTAAGGACTAAGTGAACGAATTATCTTTCCGAGACTAAATTAAATAATTTTTCATCTTTTAGGGATGGAAATTGTAATTTCATTCTTTCAATGACTAATATGACCGACACCAAATCTTTCAGGGACCCAAAATAAAGGTTTATTCGTAAATTAAGTCATGTTTGAAAATTTATATAATATGGCATTTTTATCTAATAAAAAGTTATATTTTTATTAACAAATTTTTAGAAACACATTTTATTTTTGCTAAAAATAAAAAGTTATTTTTCTAATAAATTACATATGTTCTTATAAAGCCTAAATTCTACTCGGATGGTACAAATAGGCTAAGTGAAGAAGCTAGTGTGTCCTGATGTTGTTTGTGCCCCTCCTTTTATAGGTGTTTGGGGGTATCTTCTATATATGGCATGATTTGTTGATTGGGAGACAACATGCGCTGATTCTGCTGTTAGGCTGCTTATTATCAGCCCTTTTCCTTATATATTTGTATGATTCCCTCCTTTAATCCAGCCAAGGATCTTGCTTGGATGTGTCATGTCAACCCCTTTCCGAGCTCATCTTGACCGACTTGTTCAGATAGGGAGTACGAGCTCAGCTTGGTACGTAACATAAGCCTCCCAAGCTACGAAGTGTTATTCAGTGAAGTAGCTTATCTGTTGCATCTATGATGCTTGATCTGCTATTGGCCGAATTGCTCCAATCCGAGTTCACTCAAGACTCTGTTCGGTCTTAACTGAGCCATTCTTACACATTTTGTCAGCCGTTGCAGTTGAATGTGGACCATAGGATAAGTTTGATCTCCACCATTTATACATGTAATAAACGCGCCTTTTGGGCTTCCTGACTCTTCATCTTCGTGCCCCTTCATTTCCTTAACGTTTCGCACCCTATATTAACCTGGGGATCCCTTTTTTTGTTGCAGAATTCATTCGTGCCTTCTTGCATTTGCTCTCTGTCGTAAACCCCCTTACTCTTTGTCGTCAACCTCCTCACGCTCCCAGGTACACATTCTTCTCACCGTTCTTTTATCTTGCTTCGTTTTTAGCCATGTCTGTTCAAGGAGAGACTTCTGAGTTTTCCGGTGAGGGTTCTGATGGGGGGAATTGCCATTTTCGTGCACGATCTGTTTCTGTTTTAAGTTCTTCAGACAATACTGAGACCGATCCTCTTAGTGAGGATTTAGGTGATGAAGTTAAGGTTGTTGGGGTCTTCACATTATATCCCTGTTTAGTTGATTTGTCCCGTGAAGAGGGGAAGGTTCTGGTGTTGTCTCAAACAGAGAAGGAGGAGGAAGAAGAAGTTCTAAATATCCGGGGGAGGGCGAATTAGAGGGTTACATCCTAAAGGTTGATGAGGGTGAGGGAGAGGAACCAGGTATGATTTGAGGGTTTTTCCTGGGGTAACGAGGAGGTTCGGGATACCTCTTCGGTATATACTGACGAGCAATCTCTTCAAAAATTCATTATCCGAGTAGACGTCACCCGACCTAGCACCAAGGGCTCCATAAACTGTAGCTGGTGTAATCCAGGTGATAGGATTTGTCATAGGCGTGCTGCTAACTCGGTCCATGATGTTGTCTATATGTTTGACAAAATGTTTAGTCAGTTCAATGTCCGAGTTCCCTTTACTAATTTTGAATGTTCTCTTCTCTGTCTTCTGAATGTTGCTCCTACCCCAGCTTCACCCTAATTCTTGGGGCTTTATCAAAGGTTTTGAGATTTTATGTCAATTTTTTGACATCGTTCCGACCTGTCCCAAATTCTTCTACTTTTTTCAAGTGAAAATAACTCGTCCACTGGGCCTTATTCCTATTAATAGTCGATCAAAATGGAAGATAATGGGAGCCTATACTTCATCTCTTAAAGAATTAAGGACCATTTCTTCTGTCTGTTTAGTGAGCTAGGCAACGAGTTTTTCCTTGATGATAACAAAAACTTTACCTTTCCAATTTATTGGTCGCCGTGTCCTTGTGCTATTATCTCCTTTGAATCTGATTTCCTCTCACTTGAGGAACTTATTGAGGTAACTTTTCTGAAAGAAGCCACTGGATTGAAGTGTGCTAACTTAATTAAGTTAGAGGACAAGCCCACTGCCCTTAGAAGATATATTGGTATGACCTTGTTTAACTTCTTTCTTTTTTAAACTGTTTTATGATATGCTAAATGCTCCCTCATTTCTTTTCTTTGAAGAAACTATGGCCACTGCCCTGGATAGAAAGACGTTGGCCCGTCGGCTTGCAGTTCAACGGGCCAAGAAAGCGAAGGCAGAGGCGGCTAAGACCGAAGCTGCTAACGCCGAGAAGACCACAGGAGGGGCCAACTTTGGTGTCAAGGTGTCTAATCCATAGATGATATCTTCAGAAAAGGTCCCCTCTTCGTCATCTTTAGAAGAAGTTTCCCGAAAATGTCCGCGGGAATCGACTCCATGTTTAGACGTAGAGAAAGATGTTGGACCTGAGTTACCCACCAAAGGCGTTGGTGTTCAGGTGTTTCAAGATTTTATTGGATCGGGACCCACTATCTGTTCTTTGTGGGACAACCGGTTCGACGTTCACCAAGTCATAGATAATAATCTCCTTTTAAAGAGTGATGTGAAGTATTTGGACAAGTGGGGTCCACGCTCTGGTCACCTAATGCTTCAACATATCGGTGTTAGGACTGCTGCCTTAGCTCGGTATCTGAAAAGGCAAGATTCTTCCAATTCAGCTCGACAATCTGAATTGCTTAAGTCTGTTGACGACCTACAAAAGCAGCTCGTTGGATATGAAGAGATGAAGACTAAGGTAGCAGGGATGGAGGGCCGAGTTGTTCTTTTGACTAAGGAAAATGAAAACTTGAAGGAAGAGAGGAGACTCTGTCTGTAGAGGTAAATACCGAGAAGACTTCCAAAGAGAATACCGAGAAACTGCTTTCTGAGGCTCTTGCTGATAAGAAGAAGGTTGAAATGGAAAAAGACAAGATTGAAGCCGGTGCAGCTCATACTTATGATCAAGGTTTCTCCCAGGCCTTAGATCAGGTGAAAGGCTTTGTACCCCGACTGGATATTTCGAATGTGATGTATTGAAAGAGGTTGTGAACGGGGTTTTGATGGAGATGGTACTGGATGATGGAGGTGGTGGATCTAAGAATAGTGAGGCTCAAACTGAGCAAGGAAATTTAAATGCAGGAGATGCTGATAATCAGGCTACCCCCTTCGAGACGAGCTGATGATGAGGATGGGGATGGTGCTTCGGGCGGACCAGATGAAACCGAGAAGATTCCTACCGATCAAGTCTAGTTGACCTGACTTTTTATGTTTTGTCTTTATGTAATTATGACTTCAAAAAAATAACTTGAACCTTCATCTGTTTTGTATATCCGCACGTTTTTATTTTTTCTGCACCGTCCATGACTTCGCCTGTTTCCTAACATAAGTATTAGCGTTATTATCTCTGTTTTTTGTTCCGTATTTATTGCTTTTTCGTTTCGTTTGCACTATAAAAGGGGGAGATTTCTCTTGTTTGCATCATATTGGTTCTTCATAAGTTTTCTGCCATGGCCGAGTTGTTTGCAAGTTTGAAGGATCTTCTAATATCAGTTAATCTGTTTGATCCGACCCATGACACTGGTTGGATCAACAGGTTAATTGATGTTGGAAATTTCTTCTTGGATCAGACCGATTAACTGAATACAGGGGGAAGAATGTCAAATTCTCTTCCATGTAGTTTGGCGTTGTTTCTTCTTATGCCAGAGATGGGGGATCAAGTTTGTGAGGAAACCCAGTTTTTGACTTGGGTTTTCTTGCACCTTCCTTCTTGGCTTTTTGATCCACCGAGGACGCTCATGCAAATTGGTGATTGCATCCTTCTCAAGTCAGGGGGAGGAGGGCTCTCTAGGAACTGATCTCCGGCTTTGGAGTGGACGTCATCAATGTTTGCTAAGAGTAGTCTTCTGGTGTAACCCAATTGTCCTCCTGGGTAGCATTAACTCCAACTTCTTTTGTTTTTATAGCGATAGAAGTTTTGTAGTTTGTTGTTTATTTCGTAGGCTTGTGGGTGGTTAGTATGAAGGGAATTAAGCATGTGGTCAGGGTGCAGCGGAAATAAATGGATTCCCTCCCTTGTCATAATCGTTTTGCGAAAACACGAATCAAGGCATAAAATGTATTGAAACGAAAGGTCGTACCTTATTAGGATTATAAACGAGGCAAGTGTAGCCGCGTCTCTATTGGTATCCACGCCAACAGCTGGACTAGGATTCTCTCCTCAGCTCTGCTAGTAGCTTTAGAAAGTAAGAATCGATTGCTTATGTGTCTCAGGGTAGTGCATCTTATGCTCTATTTATAGAGTGGTGGCTAGGGTTTTATCCCCCACTCACTTAACCCTCACACTTATGGGCCTGGCCCATTATGTAATAATTCTAATTAAATTAAATTAGAATTATTATCCTTTCCTAGTGGCATGTTGTATGCGTGTGACCCAATGGGATTTTAATATTTGGTTATAATATTAAAATAAAACTCTTTTATATTTAATATCATAAATAGTGAGTGGTATCTAGCAACACATCACTATCCAAATATTACAATTATCAATATTTTTGATAAATCCTATTTTATTATAATAATTTATATGCTCTGTCCCTTTGTCCAAATATCTAATTGAACACATGGGATGGATTGTGTCAACCTTGTATAGTTCAATTTATTATATTTTTTTGATCCCCAAGTAGACTGTACAGAAAATAAATATCTCATATTTATTCTCCTGAGCATGGCCATGCATTTTACAGTCTCACTTTATCAAGAGGCCTATAGATATAACTCCCGTTACATAGGAGGGACAAATCCCATCTAGGGCACTCACATTCCTCCACATAATTTATTATATGTCCAAAAATCAACTTTATGATTACCTTGTTATAGGTAACGTTTCATGATAATTAAAACATATAATTCCTTATGTAGGAATCGTAGTGATTTTCAGGTCGAAGGACTTCATATAACATTTATTAATTTAAGAAACGTCCATGACACTTGTAACAACCCATGCAACGTTCTTAAGGTGGGTCTGTCCAGTACACCATTACTATTAATGTGTACCTATGTGAGCACATGATATCTCATATCCATGATCTGTGAGATGTGATCATCAATGAACTCACATACTAGTCTACATGCATCTTTGTCCTAAGATGATAATTGACTAGGGACTATTTAAGAATAGTTCTTCATAAGATCTCACAATCAAGTCATCTACTTGATTTATTATGAAGTTTGAGTTTACTATTCTAAGGACAATAATTATATTCTAAAAGAATAAGTTTGCCTTTATAAAATAACATGATACAAGTGATGGATATTCATAAATATATAAGTCTCTAGTGCATATTCCTAACATGGTAGTCTTCTAAAAAATGACCCAGTGTAATATCTAAATTTTCATGATACCGAGGTGGTACTTCCTTTTAATAACTTGGAGAAAATACTTGACCGGAAACAATAACCAAGTGTTGAACCTGGATTTTTAAGGTAGTGGAACGAGGTGATGCCTCCTTTTAATAACTTGGAGAAAATACTTAATCAGAAACAATAACCAAGTGTTGACCTAGAATTAAGAGGTATCAGCTAAGCAAGCAGAGGTGACACTCAATGGTGTCAGCTCGGTGGAACGAGGTGATGCCTCCTTTTAATAACTTGGAGAAAATACTTAATCAGAAACAATAACCAAGTGTTGAACCTGGAATTAAAAGGTATCAGCTAAGCAAGCAGAGGTGACACTCAATGGTGTCAGCTCGGTGGAACGAGTGATGCCTCCTTTTAGTAACTTGGAGAAAATACTTAATCAGAAACAAAAACCAAGTGTTGAACCTGGAATTAAGAGGTATCAGCTAAGCAAGCAGAGGTGACACTCAATGGTGTCAGCTCGGTGGAACGAGGTGATGCCTCCTTTTAATAACTTGGAGAAAATACTTAATCAGAAACAATAACCAAGTGTTGAACCTGGAATTAAGAGGTATCGACTAAGCAAGCAGAGGTGACATTCAATGGTGTCAGCTCGGTGGAATGAGGTCATGCCTCCTTTTAATAACTTGGAGAAAATACTTAATCAGAAACAATAACCAAGTGTTGAACCTGGAATTAAGAGGTATCAGCTAAGCAAGCAGAGGTGACATTCAATGGTGTCAGCTTGGTGGAATGAGGTGATGCCTCCTTTTAATAACTTGGAGAAAATACTTAATCAGAAACAATAACCAAGTGTTGAACCTGGAATTAAGAGGTACCGGCTAAGCAAGCAGAGGTGACACTCAATGGTGTCAGGTCGGTGAACGAGGTGATACCTCCTTTTAGTCTTTTTGGAAAATAATTTCAACTCGTTACCCCCAGGTGTTGGACTTGATTTTTAGAGTATGAGCTCGTTACCCTGAGATGTGACTCAGTTTTTAGAGCATAATTTTGGCGAAAGAACTCTTCCTTTGGAGAATAATTTCAACTCGTTACCACAAGTGTTGGACTTGGTTTTTAGAGTATGAGCTCGTTACCCTGAGATGTGACTCAGTTTTTAGAGCATATTTTTTGCGAAACAACTCTTCATTTGGAGAATAATTTCAACTCGTTACCCCAGGTGTTGGGCTTGGTTTTTAGAGTATGAGCTCGTTACCCTGAGATGTGACTCAGTTTTTAGAGCATATTTTTGGCGAAACAAATCTTCCTTTGGAGAATAATTTCAACTCGTTATCCCAGGTGTTGGGCTTGGTTTTTAGAGTATGATCTCGTTACCCTGAGATGTGACTCAGTTTTTAGAGCATATTTTTGGCGAAACAACTCTTCCTTTGGAGAATAATTTCAACTCGTTACCCCAAGTGTTGAACTTGGTTTTAGAGTATGAGCTCGTTATCCTGAGATGTGACTCAGTTTTTAGAGCATATTTTTTGGCGAAGCAACTCTTGTTTTGGAGAATAAGATATTATGAACATAAATGTATTTTTATTGGTTTGTAGTCTGAATCAGGTCTCGTTAAAACCTTTCTTGGCAAAAACCCTCCTTAGGGATAAAAAACCAAGATAGGAAAAAGAGTACCTAACCTGACTGTCATCATACAATTTTACTTAGCTGAAATAGAACCTTAAATGCCTAGCATTCCAAGTCCTGGGGATATGCTTTCCTGATAGATGTTCCAACTCGCACGCTCCAAAACAGACTTCTTTTTTAATCTTGAATGGTCCTTCCCAATTTGGAGCGAGTTTTCCATGCCTAGGATCTTCCCGTGCATGCTCAATTTTTCGTAGGACCAGATCTCCTGTTATGAATCTTCGAGGTTGTACTTTGGAATTATATCTTCTAGCTAACCGATCTTTGCAGGCTTGTTCCCTGAGGTGGGCGACTTCTCGTTCTTCCGCTAGCAAATCGAGTTCATTTCTGAGATTTTCTTCGTTCTTTTCAGAATTATATTCTTGTACTCAAGGGCTTATAAAGGTAATCTCTACAGGGATCATGGCGTCGCTTCCATAAGTTAGTCGGTAAGGTGTTTCTCCTGTTGCAGATTGAGGTGTGGTATGGTATGCCCAAAGTACCATTGGTAATTCCTCAGTCCATCTCCCCTTTGCCTCTTCCAGTCTCTTCTTTAATCCATTGAGGACTATTTTGTTTGCTGCCTCGGCTTGCCCGTTCGTCTGTGGATGTTCTACTGAAGCTTTAATGTGATTTATGTCGTATTCTCTGCATAAGTCAGTGAACTCTCTGCAATCGAACTGTTTCCCATTGTCAAAAATTATTGTGTTCGGGATGCCATGACGACATATTACCTGTCTTTAGACGAATTTGCTTATTCTTCCTGGTGTTATAGTTGCCAGTGGCTATGCTTCTATCCACTTTGTAAAATAATCAATAGCAACAACTAGGTACTTGACCTGTCTAGGGACAAGAGGGAAAGGGCCGAGGAGATCTATTCCCCACATTGCGAATGACCATGGGGAAGTAATACTGTGTAGTTCTTCCGGACTCATGTAGTTTAGCTTAGCAAATTTTTGGCAAGCATCACATTTTTTGACAAATTCTTTAGCGTCTGCTCTTAGTGTTGGCCAATAAAATCCTGCTTGTAGAATCTTGCCTGCTAGTGATCTTGCTCCTCCATGACTCGCGCATACCCCTTCATGTACTTCTTTTAGGATGTAACTTTGTTGTTCATTCGGGATGCACCTCAAGAGTGGAGATGAGTACCCCCTCCGGTAGAGTTGTCCATTTATAATAACATAGAAGCTAGAATGATACAAAAAATTCCGTGCTTCAACCGGATTTGAGGGTAACCTCCAAATCTTCTTCAATGCTTGGTTTTGGTAGAGTCTCTTGTATAACTGTTTTATTGCATCCGGGTTTCTTTGTGCTTGCCGGTTTTGATAATAGGTCGGCCCTAAGGTTTTGCTCCCTGGTTATGTGTTGTATTTTGAATTCGGAAAAGTTAGAAATCAAAGCTTTAACTTTATTTAGATACCTGGTGAGTTAGGGATCTCTTGTTTGGTATTCACCGCCGACCTGTCCCGTGACTAGTTGTGAATCACTAAATACCGATAGGGAAGCTGCTCCTACCTCTTTGGCTAGGAGTAATCCTGCAATGAGTGCCTCATACTCAGCCTGATTGTTGCTTGCTTTAAATTCGAAGCAGAGGGATTGTTCTAGGACTAAGTTGTTTGGTCCTTTCAAGATGACGCCAGCTCCGCTTCCCTTAATATTTGATGCTCCATCTATGTAAAGAGTCCAGGGTTGCTGTCCTCGCTTTTCTTCAGCAGGTGTAAGCTCTACCAAAAAATCTGCTAGGGTTTGTGATTTGATAGGTCCCCTTGGTTGGTAGTTTATTCCGAATTCTGACAATTCTACCGACCATTTGATCATTCTTCCTGCCAACTCGGGCTTGTGTAAAATTTGTCTTATGGGCTTATCAGTTTTCACAACTATTTGATGGGTTTGAAAATATGGTCTGAGTCTTCGCGCTGCTGTTATCATGGCCAAGATTACCTTCTCAATTTTCTGGTATCTTAACTCAGGGCCTTGTAGAGCTCTGCTGATGAAGTAAATCGGCCGCTGTCCTTCAGGATTGTCTTATACCAGCACTGCGCTGATAGCCTGCTCGCTCACTGCAAGGTATACTAGGATCTCTTTTTCAGGGTCCGGTTTCTCCAAGATGGGAGGTTGTTATAAGTAAGTTTAGATATGTTGGAAAGCTTGTTCACATTCTTCAGTTCACTGGAATTTACTCCCTTGTTTGATAGATTGAAAAAGAGGTCTTAACCGTTCCCCAGATTTAGATAAAAACCTGGATAGGGCCACCACTCTCCCAGCCAGCCTTTGTACGTCCTTCATGTTGGATGGGCTTTTCATTGTCAAGATTGCTTGAAATTTCTCTGGATTCGCCTCTATTCCCCGGTCAGTTAACATGAAACCAAGGAATTTTCCAGAGTGAACAACGAAAGAGCATTTCTCCGGGTTGATTCTCATGTTGAACTTTCTGAGCTGGTTAAAAATTTCTCGGAGATCATCAATATGCTTCATGTCTGTTGGGGTTTTGACCACCAAGTCATCAATGTAAACTTTGATGTTACGTCTGATCTGTTCTGCAAATACTTTGTCCATCAGTCTCTGATATGTCGCCCGACATTTTTCAGTCCAAAAGGCATGAATTTATAACAGTAATTGGCCATATCAATGATAAAAGTTGTTTTGTCTTCGTCGACTGGGTTCATTCTGATTTGATTATAACCCGAGTAGACATCCATAATGTTGAGGTACTTGTATCCAGAGGCTCCGTCAACTAGGTAATCAATGCTAGGGAGAGGATATGCATCTTTAGGGCATGCTTTATTTAGGTCAGTGAAGTCAGTGCACATTCTCCACTTTCCGTTTGATTTTTTGACCATGACGACATTTTCGAGCCATGTTGTATATTCAATCTCTCTGATGAAACCAGCCTCTAGCAGTTTCTTTGATTCTGTTAGTGCTGCATTTCTTCTTTCCTCGCCTAGCCTTCGTTTCTGGCGTTCCTTTTCGGATGGGAGACTTGTTCCAATCCGAGTTATTTTTGTTGGGCTATCGCCGATTTGAACAGTTTTTATCTCTTCGATAGGTTGGGGTCTTCTCTCCGAGAAGTCAATCCTGGGGTCCAGCTCGGTTGAGTTCGATTCCAGAATTTTTGCCGGAAGGCCTCCTTGTCTCCAGGCTTTTTACATAACAACGTCGAGCTTCGTCTTGTTCGGCTCTCATTACTCCTATCTTTTGGTCATCAACAGGAAATTTCATTGTTAAATGAGGAGTCGAGACGATCGCTCCTAACGCGTTTAAGGTAGGTCTTCCGATAATGATATTATAAGAAGTAAGAGCATTAACAAGCAAATATTTTACATTCACGGTTTTATAAATCCCATCGGATCTGAAGGTCGTTCTGAGATTTACGTAACCTCTTACCTCTACCTGTTCTCCAGCGAAACCTACCAGGCTTCCATCAAAAGGGTGGATGGTGTCTGTTGGAAGAGACAGGTCTTCATAGGTTTTCCAGAATAGGACATCGGCAGAACTTACTTGGTCGATTAAGACCCTTCTAACCGAGTAGCCTTCGATGTTTATTCGGACTACCATATGGTCGTCTTGATTCATGTCTTTTAAGCCTGCAAAATCTCTGTCAGAGAAGGATATGACAGGGTGAGATTTACCTGGTCATTCACGTTCTAATTTATTGACTGAGCAAATCGTTCTAAGGTGTCTTCTTCTTGACGAGGATGTTGATCCTCCCCCTGCAAATCCTCCCGAGATGGTATGTATGGATCCTGCTCTTCGTCGAGGAGTGTTAGGTCCTGGGTTTCGATTGGGTGACTCTTCGCGGCCCCATCTTCGATCATAATCGACCCGAGCTGTTTCTTTTTTGTTACTGCTCCTCTCGTCATACACATATCTCCCGAGGTGACCAAGTCTAATAAGTTGTTCAACTTGATTCTTCAGGGTCCAGCAACCACCAGTGTTGTGTCCAAACGCGCGGTGAAAATCACATCTCTTTGTTCGGTCTACTCCTTCGGGAATATCCTTAGGAGGGGGTGGTAGATTAATGATTCTAGAGTTGTAGACTTCTCGCAAAATCTGGCTCCTCCTTGCATTTAAAGGGGTGAAATGATCAAAGATCGGCGCAGGTCGAGGAGGTTTATTCGACCTCCCACCCTTCTTTCCTGTCTTGTTTTGAAATGTGAAAGTTCCCATGTCTCTTGGTTGGTTATGGGGTGTTTTATTGGTTCCTCCTTTTTCGAGAGGTTTAGTTAGCATTGCTCTCAGACGTCTCTTGGCCATTGCTGCTTCTTCTGCATCTATCTGTCTTGAAGCCTTTTGTCTGAAGTCGGCTATGTCGGTTGGTTTTGACTTGGCCAATTTGCCAACAAACTGGCCTTCTTTCAGTCCATTGATGATCGCTCTGAGGTGAATCTTGGGATCTAATTCTTTGACTTGCATGGCTTCTTTGTTGAGCCGGTTGATGTAATCTTTGAGTGGTTCATTATCTCCTTGTAATATGCTGAATAAGCTATCTTCCGTCTTCTTGAAAGGGCAGCTCGATGAGAACTGATTTTTGAATGATGTACTGAACTCATCGAATCCCCTTATGGAACCGTGAGTTAGGGTTGAGTACCACTGCAAGGCAGGACCTGTCAAAGTCCCTGGAAAAATCTTACATAAGATGGGGTCAGTAGCTCCTGTGGTAAGCATTACAGTGTGAAATCGGGTCAGTAATACCATCATAAATAGGTAAATCGGGAAATTTAAAATATCTAGGTAATGGAATAGACATAATAAAATCAGAAAAAGGATGAAATCGTGTATCTGTTTGATTATTCAAATTGATATGCGGTTCAGAGTGTTCGGAAGGAGTTGGGGATTTCGAAGAGTGGGTATCGTCCTCCTCTTCCTCCTCGTAAGTCCTGTTCAGCTATTCTCGCATAATTCTATTCTCTTCCAAAACTCCTTGGTTCTCTTGCCTAAGTTGCTCAAGTTGCTGAGCAAGTTCTTGTAGTGTTGGTCCGTCGTCGTCATTGACATTCAACCTTGTTTTCACCATTGCTGAAATTGTTGTGGTGCTCTGAGAAAGTTTTACCAGAGCCCCACGGTGGGCGCCAAATGTTCTTACAAAGCCTAAATTCTACTCGGATGGTACAAATAGGCTAAGTGAAGAAGCTAGTGTGTCCTGATGCTGTTTGTGCCCCTCCTTTTTTAGGTGTTGGGGGTATCTTCTATATATTGCATGATTTGTTGATTGGGAGACAACATGCGCTGATTCTGCTGTTAGACTGCTTATTATCAGCCCTTTCCTTATTTGTATGATTCTTTCCTTTAATCCAGCCAAGGATCTTGCTCGGATGTATCAGGTCAACCCCTTTCCAAGCTCATCTTGACCGACTTGTTAAGATAGGGAGCACGAGCTCAGCTTGGTACGTAACAATATCAAACACAATGATTTTAAAAATTAGACCAATCATTGAATCAATAAAAATATCGACTGATATACAGTGGTGGATCTTGATCAAATATTTTGGGGGGCCATATATAAAATTGGGTTTTAGATTTAGAAAGATATACTCTATATCTGTCTCACATGAAGAATTGTTTTTTTTTTCTATTTGGGACTGAATATGATTTTAGTCCCTAAAGTATGATCCAAATTTGGTTTTAATCCCTAAAGTTTAAAATCATTTTTTTGAGTCCCTTATGTTCTGAAATCAATAAGTTTAGTCACTCCCCTTAACAACATTAACTTTGATGTTGACATGGGAAATGGATTTATGTGTCAGCTTGTTTCACTCACCTTAATAAAAATGATTTGGAAATTGAATAACACCTCAACTCTTGATCTAGTCATATTTCATTTAGGGTTTTATTAAATGTAATGAAATTATTAATTTAAAATAGAAATTACAATTATCATTTACTATGATAAAATTATAAAACGAAACCCCAATATGTTTCTACCAATTGCCATCATTTTCATTAAAGGTGACTGGACAAGCTGACATAGAAATTTGTTGGCGATGTTAGCATCAAAGTTAACGTTGTTAGGGGAGGGACTAAACTTACGTGATTTTATAATACAAGGGACTCAAACCAACAGTTTTAAACTTTAGGGACTGAAACCAAATTCGAGTCATACTTCATAGACTGAAAACATATTTAACTCTTCTATTTATCTGGCTCATTTAGAAGTTTAAGAAGGTATTAATTATATTTTTCTACTTTTACCCTTAACAAGAGAGATAATAAGTAAAAAAAATTAATGAATAAAATAGAGAGATAAGGGTAATATTAGGAAAAATACATTAATTTCTATGTAAATCAACACATTTATTATATTTTTAATTTGTGTGTTTTCATGTAATGGTACAGATAAATAGAAATAAAGGTAATAAATAATAAATGATGTATTTTGAATGAAAAAAATTAGTCTATAAAATTATCACACACATATAAATTTAATTTTATTGGATGCATATACAAAATTACATGTATCTACTAAGATTTTTTTTTTTTTTTGGGAGAATGGCCCCCTTAATCCCTAAGATTCATCATTAGACTCATAATTCACTAACTCAATTATAATTGAACCATAACTGAATCTAATAAAATATTATTTTTTAATATTTATAATATATTAAATAAGACACTAACATAAAATAATAAGAGATTAATTCAAGTAAAATTTTAAATTAATATAAAATTTATATGTCTAATAAGATATAAAAATAATAAAAGGATATATAATAACAATCCATACTTAAATCCTCGGGTTTTTATAATTTGGTGTTAAACCTTTAGTTGAGTAAAAAATAGTTAAATTAAAGAATGATTCTTTATCATTGATTTTTTACATTGGTTTTCACCGATTTTTTATACTCAACAAGAAAATTGGTGATTTTTTTACCATTTTTCTGAGCTAAAACTTGGTCTATAATTATGCGTTTTGCGTAATCAAACAGACATTTGTTAAGATTGTGTTGGAGGGAAATTTAAATTTGCAATCAGAATAAAAGAAAAACAGATAGAACAGACGCAAAATATGGACAAAACATAACAGGATGCGCATGAATTGCTAAAAATAAAAGGAAAATTGTGCAAAATAAATGACTGAAATGTAAAGGGGATAAACAAAAATTAAAAGGATGGGAAAGATAGAAAGTAAATGGCAGAAATATAGAGGGGATGAGCAGAAATTAAAAGGATTTTGGGAAGGGCAGAAATTAAAATGGTAGAAAGTAAAGGAGATGAGCAGAAATTAAAAGGATGGGGCTCGGCAGAAAATTAAAGATAATTGAATATGAGAATGTGAATTGAATTAATGTAGGTGAACTATGTTTGGAAAATGAAGACAACAATGCCTCCACTTACCACACTCCACTGAAATCAAACAAGCAAAAAAAGCAAGATCAGTGTAGAACAAGCAAAAACAGTTATCAGAAGCATTAAATCGACACCTAACAGGTGGGTATTGCGCGACCCATAGTAGCCCCCATACTACATCGATTCAAGCAAACAAGCAGGCAAGCAGAAGCTGTGGAGCAGCAGAAGAGCACCTCGGGCTTAGAACAGTCCAATAGTCCAAGAATTACACAAAAATTGAGCTTGACTACAGGAAAAAATAAAAAGAAATGCAGAAAATTTTGCACCTCAAACAGCCTAAAAACCGTGCCCAAAGTGATGGAAAATAGATCCAAAATGCTCCAATTTCGTAGAGCTCTGATTACCAATTGATAGCAGTTGCTTTACTTGATCTAGAAATTGAAGCAGAGGGCCGTGGGTGCAGTTAGAAGTCAGCGCACAAAATGAGAGAAAAAGGAAAAATGGATGGAGATAGAGGAGTGGTAGATTGCCACTGTAGCAAGCAACCCCTTCTGCAAATAAGATCAGTGTTAGACACCACCAATTTAGGGAATTGGATAAGTCTCTGAGTGGTTTAGGAAAGCACCACCAACCCTTCTCTGCTCACAATTGAGGAGGAAACTCAGTAGAGTAACATTACTAAAATCTTGAATGAAAAGGAGGTGGCCTCCTATTTATAGGAAAATGAGGTGGCTAGGTGGGGAAGGAAAAATATAAGAGAATTAAAATCTTCCTAACTTGGGTGTTGAACCCATGACCTCTAAGACTAAGTAGCATGGAAGCTACTAACCAATAAAACAAGCTAAAAAATAGTGCCTACTTCCTTAATCCTAATTAGGAAAAATACAAATAAATCCTAATTACAATTATTATTAAATGTTCCTAATGACACGAGCTTCATGTTGACTTTGACTAATATTGACCTTGAGGAAGTTGACCCAAGCTTGGCCCAGTTTCATGCGCCCAGACAAGTTTATCTTCAACTTAGAATTCCTGCTGCCAGCTCAGAGCTCCACTGGCAGTTGCCATCAAGAAGTAATGGGTAGCACAATGAGGCGGAGGCATCACATTTTTTATCCTTCTTTCGTGCCAATAACGTGGGTAGCGGGTAGCTTCACTACGTTCATTGGTGCTTACAGTTGAAGACACTTACAACATTCTTGCTTTCAAGCAGGCTTCTCTTTTTCAATCAATAGTATCCAAAGGTGATTTTTTTCTACCATCGTTCCTCTCTTTGAAGGCTTCCTCTGCTGTAGTTTTTTTTGTTTCTATCCACCCATTTAAATATATAATTGCTCCATCCATTCTCTCCTTCATTAGCAAATATATAATATTATTTTGTTTCATTATGGCATTTCTTCTTCATTAATAAATATATTTTTTTGTTTCAATAGGCTTGGATTGTTGATAAAGATTTGTGATGGATTGGACGCCTAGTGTTGGCAAGGAAATTGATGATCCTGAAGAAGCCTGTCAATTTTGGGTAAAATACAGTTCAAAATGGGTTTTGGAGTTATAAAAAATCACTTCAACAAAAATAAAGAAGATGGTTTCATTACATCTTGTAGATTTATTTGTTGTAAGGAGGCAAGAAGAACAAGAATTCGTCTTTGGTTAAAAAAACCAAGGCTGATCCAAGAACTGAGTGCCAAGCAAGAATAGCACTTGTTGGCTACACCAAGTCAACAATATACGATATATAATTTTATCGTTATAACAATATTTATGTTACCTTTCTTGATTATTTATTAATTTTCCTCATGTTCATTGAAGGTTAATGAATCTTTAAGTCAAATGTGTAACATCCCAAAATTTGGATCTAGAAAATTTAGGGGAAGCTTAAGACTGCAAATCCTATCGAGAGAAGAAAGTTAGAGGTAAAATGATGATTTAGGGGTTTGGGTGAGTAAGACAAGAATTAGGAAATGTATTATGAACTAGGGGTTTTGAGAGGAATTAGAAGAAAACCAAGTGTCAAGCCAAACATAACCGCATACTGAACTTAGGAGAATCTCACCCTCAAACGAAAAGGATTGCAAGGTTTAAAGATGAGGGAGAAAGTAGGAGCATTGAACGAGGGAATTAGATTAGGGAGGAAGGAATGTAGTTAGAGAATTAACAGTAATGAGGGAAGAGGTTTAGATGAAAGAAACTAAGTTAGAAAGGTATCTTGTGAAAAGAATTAGGAAAAGAGAGACTTAAAAGTGAGAATTAAAACTTGTATTTATCTTATGTCTCATGTCTACAGAATTGATTCATATTCAATAAATTAACGAATTCATCTAGAATTCTTTCTTCTTGCTATCGAAAAGCATTTCGAATTCGAATATGTATCTAATATAAATGCTACTTTATATTTCGATGCATCGACATCTCTATCTTCAAACTCGAAATAATATAAACTCTTCAAATTTTACTAAGTTAACTTGAATCTTGATCAATAATAATTCTTTCGAATCTCTCTTCATATGCCTTTGCATTCGAAAATATTAATCTCTTATAACTTAGTAAAATTTTGAGTTTCACCCCAATAAATACCCCTTTAAAATATTAGTTTCGAGGAAACATACCAACTTCAACAGAAACTAATATTTTAATAAAACAAGGAAAAGTTGTTAAAAATTATTTTCTCTTAACAAACCCTTCGTCTTCCTTGCCTTCCATTGGTCTAAGTGTAGCAGTACAAGGACTTGAAGCAAGTATTTAGGCCATTTGAAGGAATGTCCACCTGTCTGAAGTCTTTTTAAAATTTATCAACCTTTTGAACAACTTTTAATTGTGCCTTAGAGTCACCATTTGAATGAATGTTTTAAACAATTTTAATTTCATGTAGAGTTGGTTTGTATTGCTTTAAGTATTTCCCATTTATGCTTAGGATTCGATTGTCACCTGATAATTCTATAATCGAATATGCGTTATTTAAAAATACTTTTTCAACTTCGAACGATTCTTCCCAATTAGAGACCACTTTCCAAATCGTTTAGATTTCTTATCAACAGGTAAAATCACTTTCCAAACAAGATCTCCTTCATTAAACAACTTAGATTTCAATTTTCGATTATAAACTCGAAATACTTGTTCTTTTTGCCTGATGATATTTTCTAAGGCTCTCAATCTAACCTTATCCAACTCATTCAGTTCATCCAACATCAAGTTATAATAATCTTGACTAGGCAAATCAAATTGTCTTTGCAATCTGAATGATTGCAAGTGAATTTCAACAGGTAACACTGAATCATAACCATAAACCAATTTATAAGGTGTAAATTTTGTTGCATCTCGAGGAGAATTTTGATATGCCCACAAAATTTGACTTAAAGTTTTATCCCAATTTCGAGGTCGTTGGTCAATATGCTTCTTAATCAAGGAAATAATTGTTTTATTTACAGCTTCAACTTGTTCATTTGTTTGTGCATAGTAAGGGGTTGAAGTAAGAAGTTTAATCCAATTTTCTAGTGCAAACCTCTTAACTTTTTGGCCTGTAAATACAGTTCCTTAATCAGTTGAAATGGATTCAGGAATACCAAATCAAAAAAATATGTTTTCTTGAATGAAATTAATCACATCTTCTTGAGCTACATCCTTTAATGGGATGACATCTACCCACTTTGTAAAACCACTATAATGTATTTATGCCCCCTATATGATGAAGGATGAATTTGACCAATCAAATCAATAGCCCATCCTCTAAAAGGCCATGGCTTTATTATTGAATGTAACTCACTTACAGGGTTTTGTTGTATGAAGCCATGTTTTTTACATTCCTCACAGGCCTTCGAAAAATCATTACAATCTTTGGCCATTGAAGGCCAATATAAATTTTGTCTTTTCAAAACCCATTCCATTTTTCGATCTGCTTGATGTGCTCCACAAATCCCTTGATTAGTATCAATCAAAGCTTGATATGCTTATGATTCTCCTAAACATCGAAGTAAATTGTCATTAGGAGCTTTCTTATATAATTGATTAGCCAAAATTACGTAATGTAAAGCCCTGTACTTCAGTTTTCGATCAACTGGTATACTTGGATTTTGCAAGTACTCAACTAAAGATTTTCTCCAATCATTGACATCTAAAGTTTCAATATCCAAAACTTTGAAATCCATTATTGGCATGTTTCTCTTTAATTGAATCAATTCTTCGAATTTAGGATCACAAATTTTATAACCAGAAGCGATCTGTGTCAATTCATTAGCAATTTCATTATCAATTCGAGAGATATGTTCGAATTCAACTTCATCAAAATACCTTAGTAATTGAAAAGCTCTTAGTAAATATTTTGACAATCTAAGGTTCAAAAATTTATACTGCTTAGTGACTTGTTTGATCACTAATTGTGAATCTCCTCGAATCAAAACTTGTTTATCTTTGAATGATATAAAAACTTCTAATCCTAATAATAAAGTTTCATATTCAGCTTCATTATTCGAACAATCCATCCCCATTCGAAACATTTTTTTTTTTTGGTAATCCTTCAGGTGAAATTAAAAGAATTCCAATCCCAACTCCTGCTTTATGTTTCGATCCATCGAAATAAAACTTCCAAGGTTTTAAACCCACGAAGTCCAATTCATTAATTCGAATGGGAGGATGATCAACTAGAAAATCAACGAGTAAACCCTCAAATCACTCCCTAACATTTTTAACGTCGTGAAAATTGGTCCCTAACTTACTTAAATGACTACGTTAGTCCCCGACTTCCTTTTCCGTCATGCAATTAGGTCCAAAAGGCAAACGTCCGTTAAGTGCTTGATGACATGTCACGTTATCTGCCATGTTGGACTGCTAAACGACAGCGTTTAAGGCTGACTAAGCTCACATGGACTTGAAAAGTCAATTTTACCCCTCATTCCTTAACCCAGGTTGATTTAGATAGACATTTAGGTAGAGACGCTTCACTTCTCTGTGTGTAAGAGCTCTTGTGGAAGGGATAAGCTCCTCCCAAGCAGCCTTATTATACTCCTCCATGATTGAAGCAATGAGAATTCTGTCTGGATACTCTTGTTTCAATTGCTTAAATTCTTTCAACATAGTTTCAAGTGGCCGATCACTGATAAGTTCTATATTCTCCTATGGATTTCTGTACCCCCATTGAAGGCATATTTTAAGCTACAAACACAACCTGGAGTGCAATTGCTCAACGATTGAAATATTTGATTGCCATGATGGATTCAGACACTTCTAGTGTGCTAATACATGATTTGGTGTTTGATATAAAAGGGAGAAAAGAAGGGAAGGTGGTAATGAACGAGTGGTTTTTGGTATAATGTAAAGAACATTGTTGTGCAAATATTATAAGCCATTTGAAAATGTTGTTCTTGCTTGTAATTATGTCTTGTAGAAGCTTTTGGGGTTCTGATGAATGGATTTTTATGAAAAGAAAGCATAATAATATAAGAACAATAAATTTGTAGTTTATAAAGACAAGAGTGTTAGAACCACAAGAAACACTAGAAGGGGGGTTGAATAGTGTTTTAATCTTTTTGAATAATTTTGGAAATCCTGAAATAAACCAAGGCGTTAACTAAAAAGTTCAAAACAAATCTTAAGTTCAGAGTTTATTAAAATGTGCGGAAGCTAAAAACAGTAAAGATTGATAATCTTTTTACTGAAAGCTTAAGATCGTTTTGATTAAAAAACTTCTCAAAGTATCTTTTGAAGGTTATTATACAGAAGCTTTTCATAACCTTTTCTGGACTTCTTCAGATGAATGAAGATCGTCTGAAGTTGTTTAATAACTTCCGAACTGAGTTCTTTTCAAACTCACCTCAGAAAGTTATTTAAAGGTTCTTCAAAGTGCATTCTTTATAATGCTTCAAATTATATGAGAGATACTTGATGTTATCGTTTCTTTGAAAGCTCATTTTATTGAAATTGTTTTACTTAGAGTTTATTATGAAAAATACTTTTCAATCCCCTTAATAAATACGAAAACTGAAAGTAAAAGAGTTTAAGGGAAAGAAGACTTAGACAAGAATTTATCCTGGTTCACCCACTAATCCCGTGAGCTACATCCAGTCCCAGGGCAAACCACAACTGGATTTTCCACTATCTGAATCCACAGATACAAGTATTATTCACAGCCTCTTCAGGCCAACACAAGTATTACTTTGTTTTCAACTGCCTCTCCAGGCAACTCATGCAGTATTCTTTTACAGACAAGCCTCTCCAGGCTCAACAAGTCTTCTTTCTTACCAAGCCTCTCCAGGCTCTAAACCAAGTATTCTTTTCTATCAAGCCTCTCCAGGCTCTACCACGAGTATTCTTTCTTCCACCAAGCCTCTCCAGGCTCTCAGACACTTATCCAAGTGTAGAGTATTCTTTCTTCCACCAAGCCTCTCCAGGCTCACAGACACTTATCAAGTGTAGAGTATTCTTTCTTCCACCAAGTCTCTCCAGGCTCTCAGACACATAGAGTGTTTACAATTTAAACTAAGTTTAAGTTTCCATGAAACATAAACTTAATCTCTTCCTGTACTAGAGGTTAACTGAGTACTACTCAGGATACAATGAATAAGTCTAAGTACCAGGTTAAGACAGTGATACAAGTGTATAAGTTTAAGTACAATCCTGTCTCTAATATAAGGAATAACATCCTCTGAGAATTGGCTAAGTAAATACTGAATTTAAGCTTCAGCCTTGTTCTCTAACCATTGGTTTCCTTGGGTTACATTCTCACCCATTTTGAGGAATGACCAAGGTATGTTCATGGTTTCCAACCATTCTTAATTGATCAACACTGGGTTGGTTGTCTTTCGACCAACATGGTTGGTTTTTCCTTTTTTTTTCAACCAGCATCTTCAAATTCAATCTTGAGGCTATTTATATTGTTCTGATGAAATATATCCGTTTGAAGATGATTCATAATACCGTTGAGATGTTGATGATGTGGCTCATATAACCATTGTGTAATAGCTTCTCAAACGGTTGCTTCTTCTTAAGCAAAATAAGTGTTCAGACGATCCTGTTCTGACACTTGTTTAGATAAGCTCCTATGAGAGATTTTATTGATATTGTTATGATAATTTTCTCTTTTGAATTTCTTTTGATTTCCACAGCTTTCTTCTGATTTCTTCTGATTTCCATAGGAGTGTATATGAGGAGATGTTGGTTGAATTTGTCCTTTTGCTTATTTAGTATATACTCCTTTTTCATTTGTTCTTGACATTGTTTCTTATTTCTTCTTTGAGTGAGGTGTCTTGTTCAATAGTTGCTGTTGCAGTTTCCTCTTTGAATAAAGACATATGATATTATAGCCGTTGAATCATATAGTCTTAGCTTCTGTATTGATTTCTTTTATGTTGAAATTTGTTCCATGCATTCAGAAAATTTTATATGTTCAGACAATTGATTTCTTCAATCTTCACATATACTCAAATGCTTGCTTTTATCTCGTTGTAATTTCATCAGCTTCAACATGTGCTCATCTTATAATTGCTTCAAGCTTATTTCAATTCTCCAGCTTTGAAATGCTTTCAATAAGCTCTTTTCTTCTGATAAGATATTTCTTCTTTTCTTCAGACGATTGCAGCTCCATTTTCCTTTACATCTTCTTCTTCTTCTGAGATTTAGATGAATAAAGATATTGAATTAAATGTATTTTATTCAAACATCTTTCTAGTTACTTTTACTTAGTCTTCTGATACATTCTGGGCAGCAGCAGGTGCAGGTGCAGTAGGTCTGCGCATGCAAATCCTTTTGTAGCAGGTGCAGCAGACGTTGTAGAAAGTCTTTGCAGAGTTTCCTTATTTATGCAAGACTATGGTCGAGGTAGAAAAGCATGTCTAGCTTTTATACTGAAATAAGTGTAGTTCATTTGGTAGAGTGTTCTACACTTAGCAACGTCTCCAAGAAATCAATTCTTGATTCTGTTCGTAGACTGCTTCAGATTATCTTCATATCTTTAGATGATAACTGTTCTTCAGATTTAGTTAAGTCTTCAGACGGTGTAAATGCTTCAGATAGACGAGCTTTCTCATTTCTTCTCTTCTATATTCTTCAGACGATAGTTGAGTCTTCACTACTGTCTTCAAGTCTTCAGATAGTCTTCATGTCTTACTGTCTTCAGATAATCTTCAGATCTTCAGATGGTCTTCATGTCTTCAGATAGTAGGCTTTGCTTTGTAGATTTCTTCTTTTCAGATTCTGCATTTGTTCTTCTGATCCTGGTCTTCTGATTCTGATTCTCTGATAATGATTTCATTCTTCTAATCTTCTCTTCTTCTTCTTCTTCTAATGAATATTCCAACCTGAAACACAATTCAACAAACCAATACCTTTCTCAGTAGAACTTGTTTAAATAATCTTATAATCTTATTTGTTCTTATATGTTCTTATATAGTCTTATTTTTTAACCATTATATTCTTATATAAGCTTATTTATTAATCATTAAAACTTAAGGATGTTAAGTCTTTGAGTCAAGTTTGAATGCTCAAACTGATTTGTAGACTTCACAAAGAGGGCAAAGCTTTAATATGTAACACTCATTACATTGGTTGTGTTAAAAGCCAACATCAATTAATCAAAGTGACATGTCTTGTAGAAAACTGTTTCCCATAATCATTCTCTCATCATTTTAGCTTACAATTTATGTTCAATGACGGTTTTGATATGTAGTTCTTGGTCCATGTGGAAAGCATTTTCTCTTTTTTTCCCAAAGTACCACAGAAAAGATGCTCCTTGGGGGATATATATCAAATATTTTGCCAAACCCCAATGACACTACTTTAAACTTAATCCAGTGCACTACTAACATGAATAAGTTCCACCTTAAACTTTGAATTTCCCTGGCCCTTAATTAATTAATATTTGATTTAATATATAAGATAATTTCTCACATGATCAATTGTATACAAGATTCCACAAGGATATTTATTTAAGCAACATTGTCGACCCTTTTTATCTGTTCAATTTTTCCAATTGATGGATATAAAAAATAGTACATATAATTAAACATTTACTTCTGACAAGGCATTATCTGATTTAAATTTTTAATTTGTACATGGTCATTGAATAAAAGTATATCTCCATTTTATATATCTCCATTTTATTTAAAAGTATATCTCCACATCAAAGCACTTTTATGCTTTTCCATTTTATATATATCTCCCCAACTTTTGTTCCCTTATTAAATACCACAACACCAAAGCTAATTAAGCACTACACTTGCACTCATAGGGAGAGAAAGAAAGAGAGGGGTAAGTAAGAATCTTGTTTAGCTTCTTCAAGTTACTATCTTTTCTTTCTTCAACAACAAACACCATGACAGGGAAGAGAAACCAGAGTAGCCCTGTGGGAAGTCCAACATCAGGGAACATCTCAGATAGCTCTTCAAAAGAGCAATTGCACACCAGGTTGTGTTTGTAGCTTAAAATATGCCTTCAGTGGGGGTACAGAATCTAGAGGAGAATATAGAACTTATCAGTGATCGGCCACTTGAAACCATGTTGAAAGAATTTAAGCAATTGAAAGAAGAGTATCCAGACAGAATTCTCATTGCTTCAATCATGGAGGAGTATAATAAGGCTGCTAGGGAGGAGCTTATTGCTTCCACAAGAGCTCTTACACACAGAGAAGTGAAGCGTCTCTACCTAAATGTCTATCTGAATCAACCTGGGTTAAGGAATGAGGGGTAAAAATGACTTTTCAAGTCCATGTGAGCTTAGTCAGCCTTAAACGCTGTCGTTTAGCAGTCCAACATGGAAGATAACGTAACATGTCATCAAGCACTCAACGAACGTTTGCCTTTTGGACCTAATTGCATGACAGCAAAGGAAGTCGAGGACTAACGTAGTCATTTAAGTAAGTTAGGGACCGATTTGCATGACGTTAAATGTAACATCCCAAAAATTTAGAAATCTAGAATTATATTAAAAACAATAATGATAATAAAATAAAAATACTTATAACTGTATTTCGATAATATTGATTATAAAAAGAGAATTTTTATAATAATAACAGACTATTTATAAAATAATATTATAATATTAATGATATAATAATGGCACGATAATATGAATACTAAAAGAGAGATATAGAATTTGATATTAGAAAATATAATAATTGTTATTAATATATAACATGATAATAATAAAATTATTAGAAGATAAATTATATTATTAATGTTTCAATTAACCTTAATTGTTATAAATATAGTAGTTATTATATTATTAATATTAATATAATAATATCAGAACCGATTGAGATATCCTTGAGAAAGAGATATGCTTTAGCATTTTAATTTAAAGATCATATTTCAAAATAAGAATGATGACATCACAAGAAGTAGAGATAAGGAAGTGAAATCAGTTAGGATAAGGATTAATGATAAGATTTGGATTTTAAATTTGAATGTAGATGGATAAGGAAAAGTTTAAGAGGCAAAAATAAGGTTTCAGCTATCAGGAAATTCGCTCAAGCGAATGAAATTCGCTTAAGCGAAAAAGGGGGGTTTTAGAGTGCTCTATGGACGAAATTCGCTCAAGCAAAAGTATTTTCGCTCAAGCGAATTTCAAATGGAAACGTGAATTCAAACCATTCGCTCAAGCGAATTAAATTCGCTTGAGCGAAAAGATGGTTACTGCACTTTTAAATTTCGAACCCAGTCAGTTTTCACTCATTATCCCATCCGTTTCTTCGCACTTTTAGAGAGAGAAAGAGAGGTTCTAGTGAGAGAACACCCCTGGGACGATCAAGAACGATTCCTACACTCCAAGAACGAATCTTTCATCAATCTTTCCTCCGTCAACGCCTTCTACTCCTCATTCATCCTTCATTTTCTCGACTCTCAGGTCGGTGTGACTCTCACTTGTTTGTCTTGATTGATGCCATAACATGACCCCTATTCTTATTTCCCTTTTCTTCTTGGAATGATGATGTATTTATGAGATAAACTTTGGGAATATGAATGCATTGATGATTGGATGTATTGATTTGCAAAACCATAGGGTAGATGACTTGAATGATTATGTATGATAACTTTGAGTATGTTATTATGAAAGCATGGGCCTTTGGCCATCACAGTCATGAACTATTGAGCATGTTATTATGTAATCATGGGCCTTTGGCCATCACAGTCATGAATTATGAGTTAAGATATCACAGGGCTTATAGCCATCACAGAGCCTCCGGGCTATCACAGGGTCATTGACCGTCACAGGCCTTCGGGCAATTTAATTAAGAAAGACGAGGTAACCACATCGAACTCATGGCCAAGAGGGAGATGGGGTCCCCAATCACAGAATGGAATTTAAATGTTACTTAAGACTTAATCATAGGTAGCCCTGGACGACGGTCCATGGTTACATGGCTGAGCGTTCATCACAGTCACGTTACAGAGAAAAGACCTCGGGTGTCGGGTGTCGGGTGTCGGGTAACAACACCTCACAGTCATGCATTGCATAATAAACATTGTTTCAATGATGATATAGTATGTGTAATTCATTTATTCATGATGCTCTAGATAGATATGTGTAATTGTGATGATTCTTGATTGTTTCCCCACACCGCACACACTTGTTACGCTCACTGGGACGTTGGTCTCACCCCATTCCATAGGAACAATATTTCAGTGGTGCAGGATACTCTTCAGGATTATGACGAGCAGTAGAGGACTCATGGATGATCATAGCTTAATGTTTGGTTATGTTTGATGTAATTAACGTTGATTAGAACCATTACAGATATTAATTAGGATGTTCTTAGGAATTTATGAAGTTACTTAATGCATCGGATTGGAGCCTTGATGGCAAACTTGTATTGGTATTCCTTGATTTATGTATGTAATGTTTGGAGCTTTAGTAATTGTTGGGTACTCAAGCCATTGTGTTGTATATTGATATGCGAAATGAACGAAATGATTTCACGAATTCGGAAATAGCTCTCCCAACAGGCATTATTTTTGAATTTAGAAATGAGGACGTTACATTAAAAATGTTAGGGACTGATTTGGGGGCCTTTCACAGCTTTTAATGGGAGATATGTTAGCGAAAATTCTGTTAAAGCTAACGCCCATTTACCGACTCTACTATGAATAATAGGTTTCCATAATATGTGCTTTATTATATCATAATGAGAAATTACATAAATGTCAAAAGGTTTTACATAGTACTTTAACCTAGTACAAGAAAAGTAAAGACATAAACATAATTTCTCGATAGCACAATATCGAGTCTCAGCATCATTAAGAGTTCGACTAAGATAATACACTGCTCTTTCTACTGCATTTTCATCTTCTTGAGCAAGCATACTTCCTAATGTCTCTCCAGATGCAGAGATATATAACTTCAAAGGCTTTCCTTGAATTGGAGGTGTCATGATTGGAGGATTTGTGAGAATTCTCTTTATTTCTTCGAATGCCACTTGGTGTTCCTCTTTCCATTCAAAATTTTCTTCCTTTTTGAGTTTCAACAGAAGGGAAAACACCTTGGTCTTGGCTGAAAAATTTGCAATGAATCTTCGAAGAAAATTGATTTTACCCAATAAAGACTGCAATTGCTTCTTGTTCGAAGGAGGAGAAGTTTCAAAAATTGCCTTTGCTTTATTTTTATCAATCTTAACTCCTTTTTGATGAACCAAGAAGCCTAGAAAATTACCTGCAGATACACCAAAGGCATACTTAATAGGATTTATTTTTAACTTATGTAATCTCATCCTTTCAACTGCTTCTTTCAGATTCGAAAGATGATCATTTTTTTATTTGGATTTTATTACAACATCATCAATATAAACTTGCATGAATCTACCTATTAAGTCATGAAAAATAGAATTCATGGTCCTTTGATAAGTAGCACCAGCATTTTTAAGGCCAAAAGGCATCGTTACCCATTCATAAGTGCCTATTGCACCAGGACATTGAAAGACTGTTTTCGAAATATCCTCTTCAACAATTAAAATCTAGATGTATCCTGAATAACCATCTAACATACTTAGTATTTCATTACCTCCTGCTGAATCTACTAACATACCAGTCACGAGCATGGGATATTCATATTTAGGAGTTGCTTTATTCAAATCTCTAAAATCTATGCAAACTCTTAAAGAACCATTTTTCTTAATAATTGGTACTATATTGGAAATCCAGTCAAAATACCTGGCAGTTCTAATGAACTTAACTTTTAATAACCTCTCGATTTCACTTTTGATCTTCAAAATGATTTCAGGTGCAAATCTTCGAGGTGCTTGCTTCACAGGTTTCTTATCAGGAAACGTAGGAAGTTTATGTTCCACAAGTTCTTTACCTAAACCAGGCATTTCATGATAGTCCCATGCAAAACAGTCTTTATATTCTTTAAGTAATTCGACCAACTTACACTTTTAAATCTTCTGATAAATTCTTACTCACAAAGGTTGGTCTTGGGTTTTCGACATCTCCCAAATTCACTTCTTCAAGTGGATCTTGAGCCTCCATCTCCTCAATTCCATGAGACAAAGCTCTTTCAAACTCAAGAGGAGTATCATCATATATGCAATCAAGTTTTTCAAAAGGTACCCCATCCTTTTCGAGTCTCATGTCTGAATCTTCTATGTTTTCATATTCAATATCTCGTACGGCTACTGAAGCCGTTTCGAAATCCTTTTTGAAATCTTGTTCAAAATTAACTTCGATCTCGAAGATCGTTCTGTAATCTGCGGCCTCTAAGGCCACTTCAAATCTTCTCTCAGTAGTATATGCCGAGGTTCGAGCTATGAAGCTCGAAATTACTCTTCTTCTGAAATCCATCCAAAAATAGAGGTGGTCCCTGAAGGACCAGTTACACTTTGAATTATCAAACCATATTCCACATTGAAAAACGCTTTGTATGGAATTTTACCAGGAATAAAACCACGCTTTTCGATTGTACAAGGTGTTTGATTCATTATCCACTTTTCACATTTTCTTGCATTGACTGTGTCCGCTTCCACCTTGTAGTAGGTTTGATCAGCTTCGACATATTTTGGAATGCCATCATCATTCCATAAACACAACTTTTGATTGACAGTTGAAGGAACCGCCCCTACTCCATGAATCCATTATCTTCCCAAAAGCACATTATAATTTGCTTTCGAAGGAACCACCACAAAAACAGTGGGTCTTTTGACTGATCCCACAGTCATGTCAAAACACAACAATCATTCAGATTTTGACGTCTTTCCACTGAAATCTGTAATTATCATGTTGTGTGGCATCAAATTACACAACTGCTTATTTGAGATCTTGACATTTATCTCTGGATGTTAACTTCCGATAACTGCTTGCTTGAGATCTTGACATTTGTCTCTGGATAGTAACTTCCGATAACTGCTCCATTTGAAATCTGATGAGTCTTTGAATTGCCTTTCAAAATCTGATAGGTCTTCGAATTCCTTTCCAGGTTTCTGACTTCATAAATTCTTCTAAGTTATCCAGAACGCCTTTCTTTTCTTGAGCTAGTCTTCGATCTCCATTTGAACTTCGAATCACGTCTTGAAACTTGATCAGACTTGAAATAATTTATCTTCTTTATTTCCATATGCTGTATTTTTCATTATGTATTTCATTCGAATTTCTCATGTAATTCGAATTGCATTCACATATGAATAAAAGACTTGTATTTATCTTATGTCTCATGTCTTCAGAATTGATTCATATTAAATAAATGAATGAATTCATCTAGAATTCTCTCTTCTTGCTATCGAAAAGCATTTAGAATTCAAATACGTATCTAATATAAACGCTACTTTATATTTCGATGCATATTCAGAGATCAACATCTCTATCTTCGAACTCGAAATAATATAAACTTTTCAAATTTTACTAAGTTAACTTGAATCTTAATCAATAATAATTCTTTCGAATCTCTCTTCATATTCCTTTACATTCGAAAATAATGATCTCTTGTGACTTAGTAAAATTTTAAGTTTCACCCCAATAAATATTTTTTTTAATTAATAAATAATTAAACTAAGCCTCTATGCACGAGTGTAAATACTAGTTTAATATACATTTGAAACCACTGACATCGAATTACTTACTCATTTATAATATAAGGAACCATTTATTTATTTTGAGAAAATACTTTTTTTATATTTTAGTTTTAATTATCAAAATATTTTCAGTTTTGATTATAAAAACAACATTCTATTTTTAAAACTTTATAAAGAAAATAATAAAAGTAACTTTATATTAGTTTCTTTATTTTCTATGTATAACTCTGAAAAATGAAATAAAATAAAAAACAAATTAACATTATTTATGTAAACTAAAAAACATAGGGAATTAAAATAGAAAATGTTTTTAAAAGTAAACGACCCAAGTTTTTTACAATGAACTTAAAGTCATTTCTTCGCATTTATAAGTAAGTAAATTTTCAAAGAAAAAGTTACACAGAGAAAATGTGAAGAAATGACTTGAATATAATAACTATAAAAAAATAAGAATTTTTTTAAATATTTGATTACCACATTGTACGTAAACTAAGGTAGATAAATAAATGAGTTTAATATATATATATATACACACACTGTCAGTGTAAAGAAAACTTTACACAGACATTCAATGGTGTGCTGCCACATCATTTATTGAATTTAATAACACATGAGATGTCATATTCATTAAATGGTGTGACGACACACCATTGGATGCTTGTGTAAAACTTTTTACCCTGACAGTGTATATTAATTAAATCCTAAATAAAAAGAGAAAAATATGTTTTCCGTCTCTATAATTTCGGTCGACTTTAGTCTTCGTCCCTATATATTTAAATCTTACGTTTTTTGTCCCTAAACTTTCTAAACCCCCAAACTGTGGTCTCTGTTGTTAGTGAAATCTCTTAACCTGATGAGTTGGCCAACACAAGTTACACGTCAGCTTTAATAGTTGGTCCTAAATAGCTAAATCATCTAATTAACTTTTTTTTATTAATTTTTAATTATTAAAATAACTACAATGACAAAATTAGGGTTTTCACATCAATAATTTTACCTGATAAAAACCTAATTTAATAATTATGGTTATTTTAATAATTAAAAATTAATAAAAAATTAATTAGACGAGTCAGCTATTTGGGGCCAATTATTAAGGCTGACTTCTGTTAGCTAGTTCATTAGGTTAACAGATCTCATTAACGGTATGGACCACAGTTAGAGGGTTTAGAAAGTTCAGAGAGAAAAAATGAAGGATTTAGGGACAAAGAATAAAGTCGACGAAAACTAATATCCACGAAAATTGTACTTTTACCATGAGAAAAATACAATTATGCTCTTATTTAAAAAAAATTGATATTCAAATATCATTTTAAACTTCAATTATTCCAAGTCAAGTCAATTAAATTTACTTGACAGACAAAACTATCCTAGCCTTTTGCCTTTTTCCCCTTCATTTATAAAAACTCCAACACCAGAATTAAACTCTAATGAATATGCATTAATTATGATATTTTTAATTATTTATTCATATTATATATCTACTATTTATTTTATAATTTAAATTTTTAAACCACATTCAATTATAATAGTAAATTAAATTATGATCTAAAGTCATACCAATAATAGCATTCATTATCCAAACTTTAATCTAAATCTCTTTCAAGTGACCATTTTAATAATATATAAATAAAATTATAAAATACTTACATGGTATAATTATTTAATACGTGATACAATGATAATTAATATAGTTTAATTTAATGATAACATTTCTAAAATTAATAGAAAACTGTTTGGTATTTTTAATCATATTATAGAAGTTACTAAAGACTAAAGTAACATATTATATTATTTTAATCATAAAAAAATATATTATATTATTTTAAGAGAAAAAAAATAAAAAAATTAATAAACATTATATATAAATTCTAATAATAAATCTTATTATAATTTATTACTCTCTATTAAGATTAAGATGAACCTATATCCAGTGTCCAAATCCATTTTTACTCTCTGTTATGTTCTTTTTGACCTCTTCACTACCTTTACCCTTTCTCTTTCTGCTCTGTCCATTCTGCTTTTGCAATGAATGCACCACTACCAGCCCCATCCATCCACGCTACCTTTCCTTATTAATACTCAAACGCTCTCTCTTTTTCACTCCCTTTCTCTTCCGCTCACTCTGATCCTCAGTCTCAAGATTTCTGCATTCTAACAAAGGTGATGAATCTCGTAGCCCTACCATTTTCCCATTTCAAATGTTTCAAAATTATCAACTTTTTTTCTTTGATTATCCATGTTTAGTTGCACTGGTTCAACTACCTTCATCTGATTATACCCATTGTGTATGAGTGAGTTTGCTTGCTTGCTTTGGACAATTGACAATAAAGGATCTGCATCTCTGCATGCCGAGTTTCTCTGGTTTCTGATAAATTTCCTTTTCTGCTTTTTTAATTATATTTTATTGTTTTGGTTATATGGTTTTCAGTTTTGTTACTAAGTAGGTTCAGTTACTTGGAGTTTCTTAAAATTCAAGAGAATTTCCGTTCTTTTTCCCCGGATTCTTTCAGAATCAAGTAGACATTTGTTTTTTCTGAAAAAAGAAACAGTTTTTATATGCCATATTCAGCTTTCACTTCTTCTCTTTCCTACTTATTTTTGGGTTGGCCTGCTCACAGTTCTTTGATCTGTTGTATAATGTTGATTTTTTTTTTTTTTTAATTTTGGTTGGTTTGACCTTCATTTTCACTGGGACAATTTACTTGGTAATTTGTTAATTTACTATTGTTTTTTTTTTGTTATGATAATTACGTCGCACTTACTTGATCTCCTAGACTCTTTTTTTGGTTTCTCTTTGATTCTTTGTTGACGAGATCAATAGTCTCTTTCGTCTTTTTCTGCTTTTGGGACTTTCACTTTATCTCTTCTCGTATTTCTGTGTAGTGGGAAACCAGACTTTTTTGTTGTTTGTACTGATTTTCTTGCTTTATACTCTCCCACTCTCTCTCTCTCTCTCTCTCTGAACTTTGTGTTACTTCATTTACCAAATTTTTGCTCAAAGGTAAACCAGGAAAGGGCATGGACAATCATATTTTGTAACTAAATGCTTTTGTTCATGTGTATTCATTCCCATTCAGATTTTGATCTCTTTCAGATTCGTGAGTGAGTTCAAGTACATTAATTTTATTTTTCGTACTCCTCTAACTTAGATGTTCTTCTTTCTTTCTGATGCTTTTGGCCAGAAAAAGGTTTTTTCTGAAAAGAATAATAGTTTTCTTCCTCTTTTCTTTTTCCACTTGTCTTTTTATTTTTGTTTAGAATTTAAGAGTGAGAATGAAGGCTAGAGAGAGAAGCTCTTCAGATGCTGCTGCTGGTGCAAGGAACTTGAATATACAATATGTCAGTATTTTGTTGTGGCGTGCACTTTGAGATTCTTGGCCTTGATATTTGTTTGATCTATGTGAGGATCTATGTTTAGTAAAAAGGAAAGACAAAAACTTTGGGACTTAACCCATTTGAAACATGATAATAGGACAGGCTCTCTTGTGTTCTGCTTTTGTGCTCTTGTTTGGTTCGGTTTTTAATGCGTAGTTTCTGGATTAATTAAATTCAAAGTCTCCATTTTGACGCTGCCAATTACCGGACAGATTTTTAAATTATTATATTCTTTGTTCACATGTTGGGAATTTTTTTATCCATATTACATAACTTGTTTAGTTGTTTTGCTGAGTTTTTGGTTTTTATCCCTATTGTTTTTTCATGTTGCGTTTGCTTGATATTTTGTGACCTTATGGCATATATTAACTATCACAGTCGCCTGTTTTCTTGTGTTCAGCTGGTTTCATTATCCATTGCTTCAGGCAGATTTCACATTTGACTATGGAGAAGGGACCCCATTTTTCTTCAATGAGTTGTAAAGTGGCTTATATTTTGACCTGAGAGAATATTTAGAGTGAGGTTGTTATGCTTAGTTGACCAGACTTGCAATCTCTGCAATTAATTTGAGATCTATAGTGCAAAGGGAAAGGGAAGCAACTTGACCTTATTTCCATCAGATGTGTGTGTATTGGAGCTGAGCAAATGGGTTGTTGTGTCTCAACAAGCAGTAGAAGTACTTGTAGCAGCAGGAGCAATGGAGAGGTGCTCTCTCCATCTTGCTTAGAAATTGGATTCTGTGGGCAGAAGAGGGCAAGGAGAACATTCTCTGATCATGTTATTTCTCTGCACCATTTACCATCCTTACCCAGCAGAATTTTCACTAATGGAAAGAGCCGGTCTTCATGCATATTCACGCAGCAAGGCCGCAAGGGTATTAATCAGGACGCCATGGTTGTGTGGGAAGTAAGTATGTTCATCTCATTTGGGAAGATGCATGAGACGCTCAATGATTGAAGATAGTCTTGGTTAATTTTAGACATTGACATCCTAATTTTGATCTGTATTTGTGTAGGATTTCATGTCTGAAGATATGATCTTTTGTGGTGTCTTTGATGGTCATGGTCCACATGGTCATCTTGTTGCACGCAAAGTGAGGGATACATTGCCTGTAAAACTACTTTCATTTTTGCATTCTGGTGAATCGAAGCGAAAAGGGTCAGGTAAAGCTTGCTTCAAAGGGAATGTAAAACCTGACAGTGGAGACTCTGAGGATTGCTCTGCTGAGGAGAAACTGAACTCTAAATGGAGAGAAGCTTTCATGAAGGCATACAAGGCTATGGACAAAGAGCTCAGGTCTCATCCAAATCTGGATTGCTTCTGTAGCGGGAGCACAGCTGTGTCAATAGTGAAGCAGGTAGTAGACAGCAGCATCTACACTCTTGTTTCTCTTTTTGATTCTTTTACAGTTTTCTTAACTTATCATCTTGCCAGGGTTCAAACCTGTTCATGGGCAATATTGGGGATTCTCGAGCAATCATGGGATCCAAGGACAGCAATGACGCCATGGTGGCAGTTCAGTTGACTGTCGATTTGAAGCCTGATTTGCCAAGTATGTCATATGGCATCATCATTTATTCTCTCACTATTGAATATATGGTTTTCTCCTGGTGTTAATTTCAATTTGGTTGGAAATTCTTATAGGAGAAGCAGAAAGAATTAAGCGTTGCAAGGGTAGGGTATTTGCACTGCAAGATGAGCCAGAAGTGCCTAGGGTATGGTTGCCTTTTGATGATGCTCCAGGATTAGCAATGGCTAGAGCATTTGGAGATTTCTGCTTGAAGGAGTATGGTGTGATTTCTATACCTGAATTTTCTCACCGGCTGCTTACAGACAGAGATCAGTTCATTGTTCTTGCCTCAGATGGGGTAAGAATTTTCAATCTCATATCTATTTCTTCAGTTTGTTTAATTTTGCTTTGCCATTTTGGGAATTGTTTTATTATTTTGTATCCCTCTATGACTAGTAAATTCCAACATATATGATCTGCAATTTTGAAGTTAGTTTCTGTTGGTTAATTCGGCATTGTGAGTGCCATGGAGAAATCATCTTACCAGGTCAAGCTGTGATGTGACATAAGAAAGTGTGGTCAGTGCGAGGAAATGTTTAGATTAATAATGAATTGCAGCATAGCATTAACCTTATGGTGATAGGAAAGAAACTGAGAAGTGGCTTCAAGAAACCAACCATTGAGTAGAATAGTGTGTTTAACAATTTGACAGAACTAATAACTTGTCTGGATGTTTATCAATCAGCAGCATAACTGTTGAATTAGTTAGCCTCTTGACAACTCAAGAAATATAATTTAGACATTGGTATCTTTGAAGCAATAAGCTTTGTTCAATATGAAGAAACAAATAACTACCCAAAAGTGGGCTAACTGATTGTAAAATTTTCTATTCTTGATTCTCTTCCCCTTCTTTTTTCATTCTGGCCTTTTATTTTGTTTTTGTTCTTTTGGGGGGGTGGGGACTGAGTAGAACCTCAGGACTTAGGAGCTTCACTGACAAATAAAAATCAGCTTAGTTTTGGCATCTTGGGTAGGCATGTCTTTGCTCCATTTGGCTAATATTACAAGATTGACATGCTGGTATCTGATTTTTCATGAGTTGAAAATAAGCAACAACAGATTATGAAAGGGCCACTACTTGGATTGCCAGATACAGTTTATCTTCTTTTTATTTTGTGGTATAAATATGTTTTAAGCACTAACAAATTGGTACATGGCCAACAATTTTTGTAACACTTTTCATACTGCATAACTCTGTCAAGTTTAGGTCCTGAGTCAAAGGCACCAGAGTTGTCAAGTAACTTGGTTTAAGTCATTTAATGCTATTCATATGGCAAAAATTCTCTCCAAAATAATGCTATTTGTTGTAATCTGAAAAAGCAATTAGTCAATAAAATCTTTTAGACTTCCAGCAGGTGGCACTTTATATGGTGAGAAAACTCCTGCTTTGCCAGTTTTCATGAGGATATAAATATGCACTGCCTAAGTGGTTTTATCCTCAAAACAGCTCACACCAACTATTGCATGAGACTGTTAAAGCACCGCATTGTTGATTCCCAGGCTTCCCGTGTCTGTCTTTCCTACTAGCATTAATTAACTGCAGGACAAGTAATGAATTTTCACATGACTTATGGGGACTTAGAGTTTCCTTTTCCCTTTATGCTACTTCTCTCAAAGACTTTTGAGTTTAACATTAGCTCCAAAGGCTTTCATCTTTCACTGATGGTAACTGATTCTCTTAGTGCTTTGTTCAGGTCTGGGATGTTTTAAGCAATGAGGAAGTGGTTGAGATAGTATCTTCAGCACCAACAAGATCATCAGCAGCTAGGATTCTGGTAGATTCTGCTGCTAGAGAGTGGAAACTTAAATACCCAACTTCAAAGATGGATGACTGTGCTGTAGTTTGCTTATTTTTGGATGGGAAAATGGACTCAGAATCTGATAATGAGGAACAAGGCTTTTCTTCTGCAACCATCCAGAGCAACCATTCAGGTAATCCAATTGAGTCAGATGATGGACAAAAATCTGAGCCATCTTTGCAAAGGAACTTCACTGTGAGATCCTCAGAAGAAAATGAGACTACTAATGGAGGAGCACTATCTGTTGATGTTGAAGATGGAACATCATCAGCTGATGATCAAAACTGGTCAGGTTTGGAAGGGGTCACCCGTGTAAACTCACTCGTCCAACTTCCTAGATTTTCTGAGGAAAGACCAAACTCTTGAATTTCTTGGTTTCATGGGGACTGTTTATTGTACACTGAATTCAAGTAATTAAGAAGAATTTTGTGGAAGTGATGTCATTTTGATGCTTGCTTTTTTGGGTGTTAACCACTCTTATCCGCAGTCATTAGAGGTAATCTTATTCGTGATTTAGTCACATTTAAGGTTCATCGCAACTTTTTAAAAGTGTGATGACAATCAAATCGGACCCGGATTTAGTGTAGTTGAAAGTTGATACATTTGGTGTTGTCATATGAAATTTAGGTCGTCTGATCTTAATTAGATGGCTCAGATGTCGAGTTGTTAAATCGGTATTAAAAAAGTATTTCAACATCTGAGTTGTCTGATTAGATGACCCGGATTTTATGGCAGCACCAAATACACTAAAACCAATTACACAAAATCCGAATTCAATGAAATCCGGGAGCTCTTTTCATAACTCTTTTTGGTGTGTGCTCTTTGGTTGCACTAATGCTAAATTAAGTTCACAAAATTTAATTGATTTCAGCACAATGCAAGGCGTTGATAACGTTTAACAGCCAGTTAGATAGTCTTGCCGTATGGCTAAGATATTCCATCAAATCTTGGTTGAGAATGGTATCTTTTTTAACACAATTGGAAGACATCTATCTAAAAAATTTGGTGTTGCCAGCTAAAGCTAATAATGTGCTTCTATTGTTTATTGTCAATTAATTATTGAGAGGTATGATTCGTAAACTGAATCATGATCAATGATGATAGGCCAAAAAAGGCTGCACTGGGGTCGCAATAGGAAGAAATTAACGTAAAAGGAACGTTACGTTACCTATATATATATTTTTTAGAATAAGCTTTTAAATCTGTTCGAAAGATTATCTAAAGACATATTATTAGTTTTTGATGATGTGAATATCCAGAGTGACAACATTTGAGTGTGACCTGTCTTGTTGAACTTCAACTCAACGCATTCTTTCAGATTCTGCCATTATTCATGATGTGAACTATGCAACTCTAATGATGTATGTTTATACTTTTTCTTCCTGTGCGAAAAAGCTGTTCCTACATATTTTGCTAACATTCCATCATGACCAGGAGACTATATTTTTCAGTTATCTTTCTTATATGTATACAGTTATAAGCTTGCATTTTCTCATGTACCAATCTGTTGAACTTCTTTTTGTGCTGACCAAAACCATTATAACCAATGTTATTAAACTCGGTATTATCATCAATTCGATTGAAGTACTTGATTAATGGGTCATTGATTCAATTGGTGAGTTATTAACTGAACCGGTTAAATCAATAAATAATATATATATATATAAAATTTAAACTCAATTGAATCTAAAATTGATATATTTTTTCAAAAAACTTTGTATTTTTTTTCTAGTTTACAAACAACAAAAAAAGACAAAACTAACTAAGCCCAATGAGTAAATAAAAAAAAACTAAGCCCAAAGTGGGTCACTCAAATTCTATTTATATGTTTAGGTTTTACAAAAGTATCCTTTTGGATTCAACTCCATGGATTCCCATTGGACCTGCTGAATACCAAGACTGCTGCCAAGAACATCAGTCGTTTTGGTGAAGTCCTAGAAGTGGAAAACCCTGAAGTGGAAGGTAGATTATTGAGAACCTTTATCAGAGTTAGAGCATTAATCAATATAAAAGTGCCTCTTGTTACAGGAAGCTGGGTCCCTAGAAAGATTTGCCTAATATCTGGATTTTCTTTAAATATGAGAAACTGCAGAATCTTTGTTTTAATTGTGGGGTCTTAGGCCATGAACAGAAAGTTTGCTCAAAAGAGAAAGTCATGTCCGCTATTGATCCAAAAATCCCCAGATTCAATGCAAGATTGGGCGTTCCACCAGCTAAAACAATATTATCCATTGCTCAAGAACAAAGTTTTTGGAGGGTTAAAGAAACCCAGAAGGAGAAGGTAGATTCCAGTAACCATAATAATTAAGAAGACATAGGGAGAAATTCTGCAAGGAAACCTGACCAAGGTAGTGGAGCTGGACGTGCCGAGCCTGAATTACATGTCCCACACCCAACAAAACCAACAGTTGTGGCAGCTGTGTAAGACTCAGGCCCGCACAACCAAAAAGGGAAAATGGTGGCGGACGTGGATGTACCAACAGTACGGAATATGAGGTTTTGTAGCTGTGAGGTTAGTCCACTGATTCTCCAACATCATGGTAAAGCGCATACACAGGATGCAGGAACTGGCCCACATAATCCCCAACCTGTCCAAACCCGTGTTCCTAAAGAGAAGGCAAATGAAGATAGCACCCTTGTTTCTAATGCTAGTGGGCCTTCGAATAGTAACCCCTCCACGGGCCCAAAAGGCGCTTCAGTCACTAAAATTGACCTTAAAGAAGGTAGAGTCATACCAGGTTTGGGCCCTGAAAACTTGGACCTGTTAAAAGTAGATACTGAATTCATTGGCCTCCGTAAAGACCCAGTGATAATGGACTTTCCTAGCCCACCTACAAACAGATATCAGGGAGCTAATCTGGATCCTACCCAGGTTCGCAAGTGTAGGAAATTCATTTCCAAAAAGAGCCCAATTACCAAACATAATTCAAGCCCAGGCTACTTTGTGGAGTTTCCTGATGATGAAGATGAAGACTCTCACCCCACTCACCCTCTAAAAATTCAGCAGGAGGAGGAATCTCAGCTTATCGTGGGGTGGAATAACTCTTTATCCTTAAAGAGGTATAGGGAGGAAGCCTTTGTGGATGCTACGTATCTCTTTGATGGGACTTGGGCACAACAAAAGAGAATTAAAACTCAGGATGTTGGAGAGGCTTTTATTCAGGAACTAGCTCATATGGAGATTTTGTACAATGAAGATCGCACCAAGGCTGGGGAGGCGGGCCTGAAGCTGCCCCACCCTTATCAATGAGCTGGACTAGCTGGAATTGTCGAGGTTTGGCGGCCTCCTCGACAATTCGAGAGCTAAAGGAGCTTTGCTCCAAATATAGGCCGTCTTTAGTTTTCCTTTCTGAAACTCGTGCAGTAGGTAATGAGGTGGAGAGAATTAAAAGACAACTGAAATTTGAAGAATGCTTCTGGGTGAATCCTAATGGTCTTTCTGGAGGGTTGTGCATATTGTGGAATAGACCCCTTCACTTAAATATTTTACTTAGCAGCCCCAACTTCATCCAGGCACAGGTAGAGGACAGGGTGGAAGTAAAGATCTGGGAGGTTACTTTTATTTATGGGAATCCACAATTTCAACAGAGAAGACACTTGTGGGGTAAATTACAAGCCATGAGATCATCCTCCAACAGACCATGGATTATGCTAGGTGACTTTAATGAGATGCTTCATCATTATGAGAAGGATGGTTTGCACCCTCTCCGTCAGCAACACAGGGATCTCTTTAGGCAGTTTGTTTAAGATATGGGTCTTATGGACTTAACGATAAAAGGCTGCAGGTTTTCTTGGTACAGCAATCCCCGCAATGGTTTTGTCACCCGTGAAAAATTAGACAAAATTTTGGTGAATTGGGAGTGGAGATCCTTATTTCCGGATGCAATAGCTATATCTATTCCATCAACCTCTTCAGATCATACACCGATCATCTTATGGCCCAAACCAAAATTGAGGAGTGGAAATTATTTTAAGTTTGAAGCGTTTTGGGAGGAGCATGAGGAATGTAAAGAGATTGTCCAACAAGCTTGGGATCAGGTTTCTATTGATTCTCAGGAGAGGGATATTTTTTTGAAGAAGGCCGAGCACTGTAAGTCTTCCCTACAGAAGTGGCATCAAAGAACTTTCAGGAGGCCTGACAAGCAGATTTCACAATTGAGCCAGGAGCTCCAGTAGATTCTGAATTCCAACACAATGGAGTTTGGCAACAATTGGGATAGAATTCAACAGCTGAGAGGTCAGATAGAGGCTTTACGGAAACAGGAACATTTATATTGGGCTCAGAGGTCCCGTATCAAGTGGATGCAGTTTGGAGATAGAAACTCCAAATTCTTTCATGCTTCCACCATCCAGAGAAGGGACAAAAACAAGCTGTTCAGACTTAAAGACAATGCAGGAAATTGGGTTCAAGGTCAGAATGATATTGAAAGGTTGGTCTTAGATCATTACAATGAGGTGTACAAAGCTGAACCCACCGAGGGGGTGAATGATTGCCTGCAGAACCTTCCAAAAAAGGTTACGTTCGAAATGAATGAAGTTCTTATGCGTCCTGTTAGTGCAAAAGAGGTTCAGGCAACTTCCTTTAGTATGGGGGCCCACAAAGCTCCGGGCCCTGATGGTCTTAATGGGCTCTTTTATCAGAAGCACTGGGAGGTGGTTAAAGAGGATGTTGTGGCGTTGGTCCAGGATTTTTTCTCTAATGGAATCATTAAGAATGAGATCAATGAGACTCTAGTGGCTCTGGTTCCTAAAGTTCCTTCTCTAGAGACTATTGTCCACTATAGGCCCATCAGCTGTTGCAATTACATTTAGACAATAATTCGTCTAAAAGCATTCATGAATGAATTGGTTTCACAATTTCAGAGCGCGTTTGTTAGTGGCAGACAAATCCAGGACAACCTGGTTATCACCCAAGAGGTTTTTCATGGGCTGAAAAATAGAAGAGGTGTTGGTAAACATCATATGGCAGTCAAATTGGATCTATCTAAAGCCCATGATAGGCTGGAGTGGGGTTTCCTTCGTCAAACTCTTCTAGTTTTAGGTTTCCATCCTTCTTGGGTCCACCTAATTATGATCCTAGTTTCCTCTGTGTCCTACAAATATCGAGTCAATGGGTTTGAAACAAGGAAAATCGTTCTAGAGAGGGGCTTAAGGCAAGGGGACCCATTGTCTCCTTACCTCTTTATTTTAGCAATTGATACACTCTCTAATCTACTTTCTTTTGCTAAGGAGAAGGGGGACTTGGTGGGTTTATCACTAAATCCCTCTTCGCCTACACTAACGCATTTGTTGTTTGCAGATGACTCCATTTTATTTGCCAGAGCAGACCCCAAGGAGGCTCTACAACTGACCAGAATTTTGAATGCTTTCTCCAAAGCATCAGGCCAAAGAATTAATTTATCTAAATCTGGTGTTATTTTTGGCAGTGGTGTATCTCAAGATGTTAAGGCCAGAATTTCTAACTTACTGAATATCCAAGAATGGGCCAATCCAGGAAGGTACCTGGGGCTTCCTGTAGAATGGGGAAGATCTAAGGTGAACAGTTTAGCCTGGCTGAAAGATAGGGTATTGCAGAAACTGGATGGTTGGAGGGAGTCTCTTTTAAATCAAGCAGGGAAAGAGCTACTTATTAAGGCTGTTTTGCAGGCTATTCCCTCTTATGCTATGTCTGTTATTAGATTCCCTAGGAAGATTTGTGATCAAATTGGCTCCCAAGTTGCTAAATTTTGGTGGAGACCTTCCGGGAAAAATAGGGGTATCCATTGGAAATCCTGGAAGTTTATGACCAACACTAAGAAGGAAGGGGGCATGGGGTTTAGAGATTTTTCAATTCTGAATTCTGCACTACTAGCTATGCAGGCTTGGAGGGCGTATCAAAATCCTAACTCACTATGGGCTACATTTTTTAAATCTCTTTATTTTCCGGATACTGATATCTTGCATGCCAAAAGAAAAAGAAGGGATTCTTGGGTGTGGGCCAGCATTCATCATGGGGTTGATATTCTCAGGCAAGGTGGGCGTTGGCTAGTCAATTCAGGAAAAACATCAGAATTCAAAATGATTCCTGGTTGAGTTCTGGGGATATGGTTCAGCTACTTCCTAATGTTGAGTTACTCACAGTGGCCGAGCTTATTGATATCTCTACAGGCTACTGGAATAGGACAAAGATCCTAGAAACCATCCCCCAAAATTTGTCCCTTAAGGTTCTGCAGACTCCAATTGGGAATCATCACAATGAAGATATCTTCATTTGGCCTGGTACAAGAGCTGGAGTGTTCACTGTAAAGTCTGGATACAATTTCATAAAAAATTCAAAGGAATCAATCACCCCATCTCCCTCCTCCTCTGGTCCAACCAATGGGGGACTGTGGCAAAAAATTTGGAGATTGAAAATCCCACAAAGGATTAAAATTTTTCTTTGGAAAACATCCCTAGACATCCTACCAGTCAAAGCTAACTTGTTCAGAAAAAGAATTGCTCACTCAGATCTCTGCCCAATATGTGGGGATGAAGCATAATCTATTGAACACTTGCTATTTTTCTGCTCATGGACTCATCCTATTTGGTTTGGCACTCAGCTTCAATTGATCCCTCAGAGGTCCTCTTTTTCCTCTTTTCCAGACTGGCTTCTTTCTAAACTAACTGAATTTCAGTCCTGGGATGATGGAGGGGATTTTGCTGGGATACTCCTCTCGTGTGTTTTATGGAAAATTTGGAAGGATAGAAACTCTGTGGCCTTTGACAGAGTCCCACCTGACCCGAGAGGTTCTCTAATTAAGGTAAATCTACTTGTTAAGAATTGTTTGGATGCAAAGGTTATTTCTAATCTTCCTACCCCCCTCCCACCCTCCTAAATCTGTTCATGCATGGAAGTGTCCTAGACCTAGCACAATTAAGGTGAATTCAAATGCACATTTTGATAATCTAAGGGGAGCAGGAATCATTGCAATTTTAGCCAGAAACTCAGATGGAATGATTGAATTTGGCCTTACCCGGAGAATCCTAGCTACCTCACCCCTTATTGCTGAAGCCCAAGCGTCCAGAGAAGGATTGCTCATGGCTGCTAATCTCCAATGTCCCAGTGTTGTGGTAGAAAGCGATTCACTCGAACTAATTAAAGCCTGCAGACAAGATATGAACATGGGTGAAATAGCGCATATTGTAAATGACATTATCCAGATGAGGCAACTTTTCTCTCACTGTGGTTTTACCTGGGCTGCTAGGAAAGCTAACCATGGAGCTGATTGTGTGGCTAGGCTGGCTGTAACCTCGTCGCTCCCTCCTGATTGGATTTGGAGACCACCTCTGCAGCTTTCTAAGATCCTAGCCGAAGATCTTCTTCATAATCGCTGATGTTTTCTCTGGATTGCCTCTTTGCTTGCGATGAGCTTTCCTCTCTGTGTTCTTTTTGGTTGTTTTTTTCTCCCTTTTCCTTTATGTCCGTTCGTATCTAGAGTTTCTCTTGCCTTAAGTTACCAGTTGTGTCAGAGTGCAAGTCTTGTTCAATTTGATGTAATTTCTTTGACTTTGCTTTACTCTTGGGCCATTGGGCCGCTTCTGTGTAACTTGTTTTCATTAATGAATCTTACATCATTGACAGAAAAAAGGTTTTTATAGAACGTAATTTAGAGGGGCTTCTACGCTCATTACTAGAGGAAGCAGCGCCGCAGGAGAAAAATAAGGAACCCTAGCGCCGCAGAGTTCGTCCCCCTTGGGGGCTCTTCCTCTCCATGGGAGGAGCTCCTCCCTCTGTAGGAGGGTTTCCTACTCACAATAGGTGAGTTTTTCTCTCTTTTTAGTGAGAGTTTTTATGTTATGTTTTTCGGTTTTGTTTTTCTTTTCTTATTTTCTTTTCCTTTCTCCATCCACTACCACCACCACCATCACCACCTCTCACTTCTTCCTTCCGGCCACCACCTCCTCCTTTGCGAGATTCTGTTAGAGTCATCATCTTGCAACACTGTTTTTACTCAGTCTTGTTGCCTTCTTTGCATTTCCACCACTAGAGCTCAATTTTGCAGCACTGCTTTACTCAGATTGACTGCGGTTGATGTTGTGGTTTTTGCTTGAAGTTGATGTTGAACATGTGCTGATCCGGAAGGAATTAAAAAAAAGAGAAGAAAAGTTCAGGATGTTTCAGAATTTTTGTAATAGGAGGTGTTTTTAGGACTGCTAAATTGTTTAGATTGACCGAGTATGCGTGCTTGATTTATTGTTTAGATCTGTAGTGCACTGTTGTAATACTCTCTATTTAGCATCCTTAAGCTTTGTATGTGTCGTTGGACATTTTTTCAATGAATGTTCTTTTGGCAAAAAAAATGTTTTAAAAGTTTTTACTAACAGCAAACAAGTATGATCCCTAACTTTTTCTTGTCTAACAAATTCATCAATAAGAATAGCACAGGCTTGCAACCATCCAATGACCCATTATCACATATAATTATAAACCTAACAAACCCTAATAAAACCTAACGTTTTTCACTTTTGCCGGTGTGTCGCCTCCTCACTTCTAATGTGCCAAGGGGAAGGGTATCTCACCTCAGCGACACATAGCCATGGCAGAAGGCCGGTGACACAGCAAAGGCTTGGCAACGATGATGACCATGGCACAATGAAGGCCGGTGATGAATGAATCAAACGCGAGCAATGGTTAATATTTCCTGATCAGATTTGTTTGGATTTCTCTGGGTTCTTCTATATCAACATGGATCGAGTTTCTCTCATCAGATTTACAATTAGAAGATTGGTTGTTTTTTTCTTGATCTTCTCTTTTTCTTCTTCTTTTTTCTCTCATTGTGTCCAAAGCGATGACCCGACCAGTTCATCTCAAATTCACCGGTTCACCAGTTTCTTTTCAAAACCCCCCGAGTTAACCAGTTTCCATCATTTTTACGCATCTTCGATCCAATGAGTGGCTCGAACCGACCATATGACTGGTTTATGGTCTAACCGGTTCGACCGGCCGGTCCGAGCCGGGTTTGATAACACTAATTATAACTCTTGAAAATTAATGTGTGGTAGGTATTTTTTCCCTAGGTAAAAAACATGGGAAAGATTAACTTAATGGTACCCACATGTCATTAATTTTTAAATAAAGGTCTTGTAAAATGAAATTATCTTTAAAATAAATAAATAGATATATATTTTTTAAGTTGAAATACAGAGTAATTTTAACTTATTAAAATTTAAAAATAAATATGTTTTTACTTATTCATTTTAAAATTAAAATCAATTTATTGCTTGCAGAGGCCTTCTAGTTCTTAGAGGATCATATTGTGTTTTTATAGGTTGCTTCACCTATAATTTAGAGGATCATATTGTATTTTTATAGGTTACAACAATACAACATGTAGAGAGTAAAGAGTAAAGAGATAGAAATATGAGATATGATACATGATTTGATGGAAAAAGATAAAATAAAACAAGTGTGTTGTATAAGTTGTTGTATGTTTTATGTTGTATAAATTTCATATCTCAGAGATATGCTCACTTCTGAAAGTGGAGCTTTGGGGTTTATATTATGACTAGAGCCATGAGAGAATAACAGTGGAGGTGGACTCATTGCTTTGAGATGGTATCGGGAGGGTGCTCTAATACTATTGCTATTAAAGGCTGATTATCTCTATGAGTCACTCCTATAAAGAGGTTAATAGGTGTACAGTTACCACCTTGCAAATTTAGGTTATTTGACTCCATAAGCATTCAACTGCTTGAGTCTATTCTTTCTTTCCTCATATACCTGTCAATTGTCAAGGGAGATTATGTTTCTTCTGTGTAGCTTTGTTTGGAAGTTAATCCCACTGAGAAATTAAAAATTGAAAGTTAATAGTAAAGTTTTTTTTTCTTCTTTTTTTAGTTCGAAAGGCAGGGGAATGGAGGCGGAGTCCATCCCTTGTTTGAATGTTATAGTTTGGGAATGAGAAGGGAAATGGAGGATTAAATTGAGAAAATGACAATTTTGTCCTTCTTTTTGAAAAATTAATATAGTGTCTTTTTTCCTATTTTTTGTTTTAAAAAAATCCCAAATGATATTGAAATTTTTTTATTTGTTTTGAAAATTCTCTCAAAATACATATTATTATTTATGTTGGAACCAAAGAATCACACACACACACACACTCACTCACACTAACACTCAAAGGCAAGAAGATAGATCTGAATGAAATGATTATTTCAATCTAAATCATCAAGTACAATAATCAAGTATTTATACTAACTAACAAATATCTCAACTAACTAACAACCTTTTGAAAAATTATGTTATTAACTAACTAACTAAGTAACAACTAACTAACAGATTTGAATTAATTACAACACTTCACTTTAATTCAAATCCTTAAAAGATACAACACGTAGCTCACTTCTTAATATCTCAAAACAACATGTCTTCAATGGTTTAGTAAGGATGTCTGCAACGTGTAATTTTGTAGGACAGTAAACCAGCTCCAATTTTCCTTTCTTTACTTGATCTATCAAGAAATGAAATCGAGTCTCTATGTGCTTGCTTCTTCTATGTGACACTGGGCTCTTAGCTAGATTAATGGTTGAATTGTTGTCAACCATCAGCTGAATAGGCTTCCTTACTCCAATTAACATTTCCTTTAATAATGATTCTAGCCAAAGAGCTTGACAAGCTGCATAAGATCCAACAACATATTCAGCTTCACAGGATGGTAGTGCTATCACAGGTTGCTTCTTTGAGCACCAAGAAATTGGTGCATTAAGGGACTTGAAAATATATCTTGAGGTACTTCTCCTATCAATTTTGTCCCCACACCAATAAAAATCGGAATACCCATCAATAGACTTCCTTCTGTTATTTTATTTGGAAACAACACTCCATATTCAAATGTACCTTGCAAGTACCTTAGAATCCTTTTTGCAGCAGCTAAGCGAGATTTCTTTGGATCATCCATGAATCTGCAACTTAGCCCAACTCCAAAACATATATCAGGCTTGTTGTTATAGAGATACCTCAAAGAACCAACCATTTGCTTGAATAAGGTGCTGTCAACTCCTTCTTCATCATTGTTTTTGTCAAGTTTCACATTCACTTCAACAGGTGTTATTGTACGGTTGCAGTTTTCCATGTTGAATCTTCTCAAGACTTTGCCTGTGTACTTCCTTTGATGCAATACAATTCCTTCTGAGGTACTCACAAATTCCATGCCAAGGAAATAAGTCATTCTTCCCAAATATGTCATATCAAACTCAGCCTTCAGGACTGATTTAAACCACTCAATTTCTTTAGAGTTGCTTCCTGTAACAATCATGTCATCCACATAGAGGCACATCAATAACAAATTTGTTCCTCCATCTAATACCTTTACATACACACCATATTCAACTGAGCACTTATGAAAGTTGTGTTGAAGTAAGAAAGAATCAATTCTCTTGTTCCATGCCCGAGGGGCCTACTTTAAGCCATACAAAGCCTTCTTAAGTGTGTACACCATCCCTTTCTTTCCTTTAATTTCAAAGCCAGGGGGCTGAGTAACATAGACCTCCTCCTCCAAAGGTCCATTAAGAAATGCATACTTGACATCCATTTGGAACAATGACCAAACTCTTGCACTAGCCAAAGCAACCACCGATATAATTGTTTCAATTCTAGCTACTGGTGCAAACATTTCAGAGTAATCCACCCTTTCTTTTTGCTAAAAACCCTTTGCAACTAATTTGGCCTTGTGTTTAGCAATTGATCCATTTGGGTTCTGTTTTAGCTTGAAAACCCACTTGACAACTATTGGAAACTTGTTTTGAGGTAGATCAACCAATTCCCGTGTCTGGTTCTTTTTAATGGCTCTCAGTTCTTCAAGCATGGAATCTCTCCAAGTATGTTCTCTCATCGCTTCTTCAAAATTCAATGGTTTTGCATCTGCTAATAGAGCAAAGTGTACTAGGTCACCTTCATCAGTTATTGCACTATTTGAATATAACTCATAATCAACAAAACTGGTTGGTAATTGTATCTATCTCTGTGGTCTCTATTGTTGAGTCTGAATTTCACAAGTATCTTCACTTTCATCTATGTGATTCTGCTCTTCATCAAGTGATGTTGTGTGAATTTGTTTAAGGCTACTGTTGTTGTTCTTCCAATCCCAACTTTCTGTTTCAATCACTATAACATCTGTGTTGATCTTAATCTTTTGATTAATTGGATCATATAGCCTATAAGCACTAGTAGGATGGTATCCAATCAAAATCATTGGCTCACATTTATCTTGTAACTTTCTTCTTTGATTAGGAACATTCTTGAAACAAAGTGATCCAAAAATTATAACATGATTCACCATTGGCTTCCTTCCATTCCATACTTCTTCTGGTACTTGTTGTTTTAATTGCTTGCTTGGACACTTATTTAGTACAAAAGCTTTAGTGGAAACAGCTTCTCCCCAAAGTGATTGTGGTAGGGCCTTTTCCTTCAACATCCTCCTAGCCATATCAAGCAATGTTCTATTTCTTCTTTCTGTTAGACCATTGTGTTGAGGAGCGTAGGGGGTTTTGACTTCATGCCGAATTCCATTCTTCATGCAAAACTCCTCAAATGCATGAGAAGTATATTCTCCCCCAATTTGTCTTTATCACCTTGATTGACTTTCCAATTTGCTTTTCAACTAGCACATTGAATCTTTGAATGATTTCAAGTGCTTCAGCCTTAGTCTTGATCAAGTAGAGCCACAACATTCTGCTAAACTCATCAACAAAAGAAATGAAATATATGTTGCCTCCTAAAGAAGGCACCTCAAATGGCCCACAAATATCAAAATACACAACTTATAACAAATCTGATGCCTTCATAGGTAAATGTCATTTGAAAGAATTTCTAGGTTGCTTACCTGCTAGGCAATTTTCACACACCTTTTATAGTAAAGTAGTCACAGGCAGACCAGTAACCAGGTGCTTGGTTCTAAGTTCATTCAAGCTTTTAAAATTTAGGTGACCATACCTAGAATTCCAAAGCCAACACTCCACATTAGATTTGATTGCCTTTAAGCTTTGAACCTCAGCAGCCTTCATGTTGATTTGAAAGGTCCTATTCTTTGAGAGGGGAGCTATTAGAATCATTCTTTTGGCAGAATCAAACATTTCAAGAGAATCATGCTTCATAACCACTGAAAATCCCTTTTCAATAAGTTGTCCAATACTCAACAGATTGCATTTAATTCTAGGAACATATAGCACATTCTCAATTAGTGCTAATTTCCCATTGCTTCTTTTAATCACAATGTTTCCAACACCTTCTGCATTTAAAGTTCTATCATCTGCAAATCAAACTTTGCTCTTTTTGGTTGCATCAAGATTAGTCAACCACTCCTTGCAGCTGGTAAAATGGTTAGAACAGTCTGTATTTAGGTACCATAATTCAGATTGAGATGCATCTTCACTAGTTGTCACCATCAACAAAACTGGGTCTGAATCTGTGTATTCTTGAACTAATGAGCCTCATCCTCATTATTCTTCTTTTGTTTTCCTTTTCCATATCAACACTTGTTTGCAAAATACCCCCATTTTTTACAATTGAAACACTGAATTTTCTCTTATCAAATTCTTTCTAACCTTCTCTACTTCTTATAGGTCCTCCTCCTCTTTTGTTTGAGGATTCAGGCTTGTCTCTTTCATTCTTTAGTTGTTCTTGATTGTTAAACTAACTACCTTTTGAAACTTCCCTTTTTGTTTGCCTTTCTTCCACCTTTTCTTATCACCAACACCTTTCTTTACTATTTGGGCTTGTAAAGCTTGATCTGAAGGCTTGTCTAAGCTTCTTTGATTCAGTCTCATTTCATGAGCCTCCAAAGAACCTTGTAATTCTTCAACCTTCATAGCTTATGTATCCTTTGATTCCTCAATTGCTACTATAATGTAGTCAAATCTTGGAGATAGTGTGCGTAGAATTTTCTCTATTATAGCTTGATTAGTGATCTTTTCACCACACCCTTTCATCAAGTTAGCAAGATCCTCCACCTACAGCAATTCAAATTGTCTTCTCAAAGTCTGAAGACACACTTTCTTGATTTCCCCCTACTAGTATAACTCTTTTCCAGTGTATCACAAGCTTCCTTGGAAGTACTTGCAGAATCTGTCTTCTCAAAATTTGCTATATAGATACATTGATGCAACAGAAACATGGTTTTGCAATCTCTCTTTTTTACCTCCTTGTAAGCTGTTTTTTGGGCTTTTGTAGGGTTTTCACTCAACACCTGATACCCATTCTTCATAATATCCATTACATCTTGAAAGCCAAAGAGGACCTTCATCTGAATACACCATCTTCCCAATTCTTTCCATCAAGAATTGGAAAGTTTGCAAGAAAGTTCCCATTTGAGCCAACCATTGTATCTATTCTTCACTGATAAAATATGTCAATACTAGTTACTGCAAGTCCCGGATCGAAGAGCTTTGATTACCAAATTGTTGGAACCAAAGAATCACACACACACACACACAAAGGCAAGAAGATAAATCTGAATGAAATGATTATTTCAATCTAAATCATCAAGTACAATAATCAAGTATTTATACTAACTAACATATATCTCAACTAACTAACAACCTTTTAGCTATAATAAATATATAAAAAAATTTATAATTTAACTTGGTCGAAAAAATATTTTCTACCGTTTGTCCAAATATAGACCTGGTTTTAATTAAATAAACTTATAAAAAACTTACAAAAATAGTTTAACCTTAATTTTTATGATGAGATTTAAAAAAAAAAGTTAGTAGAACTTGAGTTTACATACAATAAATATTAATATCAATTCAATAATTTTATAAGTAATAACAAATATCAATGAAATTAAATTTCCTTGATAAACTCAATTGCTATCAATTACCAAACAGTGGTTGGTCACAGTGGAAGTGGACTGTGACCCTAAACGAATTTTACCTACAAGGTTAGGGGTTCAAATCCTGAAGTCGTCACTCTTGGGAGAACTTTACCTAACCACCACCCCCGATCCAAGGGTTAAACCCACGACTATGTCTGTGGGAGATTCCCATTCAAAGATAAAAAAATATTGTTATCAATTAAAAGTTTCGGGTATGCTACTTAAGCTAATTAAGTTGCATTAATCATAGAGTATTTTTTTTCGGTGTACAATAATAGCAATGGGGTTTGAACCTAGAACCTCATGTTAAACTACCCCCAACCCCCAACCACTAGGCCGACCCTAGTGGGTAAACATTTGAAATGGGAACGACATTGTTGTTTGATAAACTTCATATATAAAAACTCAAATTAACAACTCTTATATATTTAAATGTTCAAATACAAGATATTACTATTTAATTACAAAAATATACACCAAGAATTAAAAGACTATTTTAACATTAATACATCCCTTATACTATATCAAGATCTTCTAGACAAAAACAAGCTAAAAAATAATTCAAGACATAAGAAAAATAGATTTTTCTATAAATATTATCATTATAACATGTTGAAAAATAACATATGAATTAGATTTGATTTATCAATTATAACATGTTTCATTATATGTTTAATATTGTAAGGGTAGAAAAAAATCACGTCAAAGAAAAAAAACTATTAAAAAATAAATAAGAAAAATTACAAAAAAAGCAAAACTATTTATCTTTATTCTTCATTGATAGAGTAGGAAGTAAAGTGACGAATCTATCAAGTAGTTGAAAAAGTATTGTCATTTTTTTATTTTATATTTGAACTTTGATTCTATGAAACACATTTTTTTTAAGAAAAAATTGTTTTATTAAATTGAAACTGTTCCAAAAATAATAGTTTTGTTGATAATTTAAATTTAAAGATTATAAAAAATAATGAAGATAAGTAAAAAAGTTAAAGATCTTCATTCACTCATCAAATTTTATTCTTAATTCTATTTAATTATTTATTCATTCTTAATTATCACTATCATGTAATCATTTAAAAAGGAGTTAGAAAGACAGTGAATGAGATAATATGAGATTAATGTTCTAATGAAAAGTAGTTAAGAGTTTTAAGAGAGGAGTTAAAATGTGGTAATGCAAGAGAACTTAAAAAGACAAGGAAGGAGAAGCTTAGAATATCTGAATTTTGCTGATGTGGCACAAAACTAAGAAAAGAAAAGTGCAAGGTGGCAACTCCATAGCTAGCGGTTCAACTTTAATATAGATAGTAGATAGTAGATAGTAGAATAGATAATAGATAGATTGTGAAGAAATTGGGTATCCTTTCTTGAATACCAAAAAAATTAAACAAGTGAAATAGGTGAATATTGATGGTAACTCAATAGAAAAATACAATATAAAACTCATGTATTAGCCTTTAAAATTTCAAATACAAAGTACAAATACCAAAATCTATATAAAAACTCTTTTGTCTAAATACCACTTGACAAGTCTATACCAATATCGTATATTTTTGGCTTATGTATACAACCTGTACGTGAGCAATGCATCTAAGTCAAGTTAAAGAAACATTGAAGATGGCAACCCCCAATTATCAAGCCTATACAACAACTTATGAAATATAGAGTTAGCACACTTATCCACTTCTAGCCCTAGGAGGTAGATTGATGATCAAATGAGACAAATGACAAGATATCTAAAACAAAGAAAAAAAAATTCGCCATGGCTTATCTTCAAATTTAGGCCTAATCAGTACTACTCACCCCTCAACTGAAGATGGAAATGAATCCACTATATAGGAAGTGAGTTAAAATGCCCCCTACAAATGAAATGAGAAGTATATAACACTGAAAAAAGACAACATCATGCAAACAAATCATAGAGTTTTATGGATAGATAGAAAAAGATAAATAAATTACCTAGAGGAACCAAACTGGCCCAAAGACATTTACAAATAGAACCAACAAACCTATCAATTTGAAAATTAAACAAACATACCTGAAACCCATAACCAAAACCTAGCTTTCTCAACAAAAGCACTTCAAATACCCACTGATTTTGGAGGAAATGAAAAAAAAAAAAAACTACAACAAAAGAGAAGACAAGCCACCTATTAGAAACAGTGATGAAAGAAACAAAATAAGGGAAAATCGAATGAGGAACAAACCAAATCGAGAGAGAGAGATCAAAAGATAAAAAAATAGAGCCATAAACTACAGTTCGATTAGATTAAAAGAAATAGCCATGAACTAGGATTTAAGTGAGTTTAATCAAGATGTTAGGGTTGAAAATTTTGATGGAGAGATTAAGGTTCCTTGAGACAAGAGTTTGCTCAAGGGAGTGGTTTAGAGAGTGATAAAGAGAAGTAAAAATAATGACATAATTTTCTAAAATAAATAAGGGTAAAAAGTCATTTCAATTATTTCCCCCTCAAAACCCTAATTTTGGGGACTAAAAAAATAAGGGTATGTTTAGTGTTCAGGAAACGCTTTCTATTTTCGTTTTTTGGAAATTGTTTTCATTTTCATATTTTGATTTCATCATAATTACGCTTCTGCCACCGTGTTTTTATCCTTCCCCGCTTCCATTTTCAACGTTCAACTGAAAACATTGGAAACATCTTTTTTTATTTCCTGTTTTGGGCTATATTCAGAAAACGTCTTCTAAAAAAATCTTTTTCAAAAAATCAACTAAACATATTTTCACTATTATTTTCTATTTTCAATTAAAATGAAAACAAAAAGTGACTAAACCAGTTTTACGTGGAACTCATCCCCTCATTTTTTAAAACTCTCAAACTTGGGAAGGTATTTTTTTTGTCTTTGACCGGGAATCCCCCACAGATATAGCTGTAGGTTTAACCCTCATGCCGGGGGTGATGGTTAGGTAAAGTCCTTTCTAGAGCGGGGACTCCAGGATTTGAACCCTGACCTTGTAGGTCAAGTCCACCTGGATCAGAGTTCACTTCCAATGTGACCTAATATACCTTCCCTTCCCCTTTTCTTTCCCATGGAACTGGTACTTACAAACAAAGCCTTGTAGGGTCCAAACAGGCAAGGTGAAAATGCCAATACATAGCATTAATTCGTTACATCCGCACGCCCAACTTACAAAATGCTCGAGTAACAACTAGCAAGTGAAAAAGTAAAGAAGATAGAAGCAAGTAATAATAAACTGAGGGGATGAGTTCCACGTATTCTACATATAATGAAAGTAAAATGCAGCTAGAAGCAATTCCACGTATTCTACATATATATTACGGTGCATAAATCAGCCATGTGAAGGCTTCATTTAGTAGCCGCTATAACATTGGTGACCATCTTCCACAAATAGTAAGTAATAATAAACTGAGGCCGAACAAATGATATTTACTAGCAAGTAAACCCAGGACCATGCATCTTAGTCATTACCCTGCCAGCCTCATTTTCTCAATAAACACTTTACTCACCGCCAAAGTTCACTTAACTCTCTACAACTATATAAATCATCCACTCCCTTCAGTCTTCAACACAAAAGTGACACACCAAAAACACATCACTAGCTAATATCTTCCTTGCCTTAAAAAATGGCTCACACTCACAGAGCTTCCCCTTTCCTCGCACTTCTTTTAATCTCCAACATCCTCATTGTCACAACATGGCAAGCAGCTGCTGCACGCAGCAGCAGCATTGCCAAGAACTCCAACAGCCAGGACAAGAAAGAGCCTGAGTGGTTGTTTAAGCATGATGGCAGGGTGTATATTCCAGGCATTGGACGAGTAGGATTTCCACCACAAAATCCATTTACTGGTGGCAATGGAGGAGCAGGAGCAGGATCAGGATCATCAGGTCACAGTTATGTTCCAGGTGGAGATGACACATTTGTCCCAAACCCTGGTTTTGAGGTTCCCATTCCTGGCAGTGGTGGTAGAGTTCCCCCAGCAGTTCATCCATGAGTTAACCCATGCATGATTGTAATAGCTAGACCTAGTCTGTGAGTCTGTTATGCTTTATTTTTCTATCTAGCCATAAATAAGTGTGCTACTTGGTATGAGCACTGTGGACTGTTCAGTCTTTCTGCTCTTTCCTTGTAGGTTTGTAGCCTTGTTCTAAGTTGAATTAAGCCTATCCTTGTAGCTCTTTCAATTGTTCTTCAAAGTAGTTCTGATTGTGGGTCCTAAAAAATAGTTCAACAGTTAGTAACTGCACAAGTGACATGGATTTCTTTTGAAGTATTCAAAATGGGAATTTACCTGCAGATGAGTGTAGTGCCTATAAATGCAGGAATATAGGGTTTAAAACCTACAAATGCACTTTATTGATTAATATGGGGCCATTCAGCACATGGTAAATTAATGCAGACTTCGCATTTAAGTAAAAAACCACACTGAACAAATTTTGACATTGACAATAGCACAAACTGATATCAATTAGGAGTAGGACATGGAGGTTCCCTTGACACTGGACACTTATCACACATATCACACTCACCCTTCAAAATCACACTTCAAATTAACCAACTGGCCTCAATTCATATACTATAAAAGTGTAAACAAAACTTTTGGTAAAGGGGAACAAATACATTTATTTTCCTCAACATTTCATATCACACTAAAAGACAGAAAGATCAGTACATAAATACATAACAGGTGTGCTATCAGCAAGCGAATAAACCAAACTACCACAAATCTATTGCATGCAATAGAGACATACACACTAAACAGAAACACACAATCTGTGAATTAAAGATTTGCTTAATTTTTAAAAAGAAAAAAAAACAAAAACTTTTGAGATTTTGATTTTTAACTGTTTAGAAGTAAATTAAGTTAACCTAAACATGTTTTTCCCACCTCCGGTTCCCCCCCCCCCCCCCCCCCCCCCCCGATTGAGACACCAGATGCACTATTGAGTAAGTTGTCCTTTGATCCAGTGACCAGAAATCTCGGCATTTCAACAGGAGCCCCCATTCCAATGTCTAAGCAAAACAAAAATTACTCTGCTGTTACCATCAATGTGCATCTCTGCAATCAATCATTTATAATTTGCTATGAATTTTAGCTGTCATCCTTCTTTATTACTAACATGTAATTAGACACATTCTTAGCAGGACAGGATCCAGGAATTAATTAGTAATGGCGCTGGGTTTATCCTTCTTTATATATTATGATATGAATATATGATATAATAATTTTTAATATATACATACTCTTTTGTATCCTGCCATACTCTATCCTATTTTTGAAGATGTCATATCCTCATATGGCACCGGTTCCATATCTGATATCCGTACTAATATTTGTATATCTTAGGTTGAAAATATAATGTAAACTCAAGAAAAGGATACCAAATACAGGCAACAGCAATTGGTAGTTTCAGCAGCAGCTTGACCTGAACAAGTGATTACACAGAGCGTAACTCTAAAATTGCTTTATAGAGAAACATATTAGGTTCTCTTGGAATTGGAAAACAAATTAAAAGCACTAGTCATCTAACTTAAATGTTTGTCTATGTCTATCATAATTCCTTAAACAAACACAAAGTTACAAAATTGTTCTTTGAATTGTCCATAAAACGTGTATAAATTGCTTGTTCAATTTCTGCTTCAACTGGAATCAAAGTCTAAGTACATTCTATAGGCATTTCTGTCTGAGGAGTAGTAGCCTTCAATCAAACTGTCAACTTGGAAACCATGTTTCTTGTAAAGATTCAGTGCAGGGGTTCTCAAGGGATCCACGTGAAGCATTATGCGCGAAACTTTCCTTGTCCTGCATTTCTGAATTGCCGCTTTCAGTAGAGCCTCTCCATGGCCTTGCTTCCTCCTTTGCTCCTTCACTAGTAAAACCAAAACATGGCATACACATGTACATACATACCCATGTTGTGAGTAATAAAAAAATTGAAGATTCAATACAAACATCTCACTAGCTCAGGGTTATAAGGGCGATATAAAAGATCAAATCAGTCTCATCTTTACTAGTAGTGAAAAAGCTTCAATCATTTTAACTGGACAATTTCATCAAACAGGTTATGGGCATAACTTAAATTTAGAACAACATAACACAAAACAACATTGGAAAGACGAAATTTGAAATTTTGAGTGCAACCGTATTAGTTTGACAGATTTAAGCAAGAAGACAAAGTGGGGTAGGAACCTGCGAGCTTGGTGATAGAGGCATACAAGGAAGAAGGCCAAGAATACATGACATAGCCTGCAAGTTCTCCATCCACTTGAAGGTAAAGCAATCCACTATTCTTTTTTCTCAGTTCATCGTGAAAGAAGGAAGCGAGTGATTCGTGTTTGGGAAAGATCTTTCTCTCCAATTTCACAATCTCTTCAACCGTCTTAGCACAGTTTCTGTCAAGCTCAATAATTGCCACATTCGCCATGATTCGTGCGTAAGCCAAAAAAATCTCTTGATTCTATCTCTCTAGACTTTCGAGAGAATCTTTGGTTAGTTTTCCAACATCGAAATTTAAAACAGAAATGCAAGAGCATAACACCAATTCATATGCGACCAAATGATTGATGATTCTTTACATTTATTTATTTCTTTGACTTTTTGAGGAAAAAAAAAAAAAAATCCACGTCCCATTCGAAAAATATGAAACTCCGAAACAGAGTAGCAAGCATGTAACACATTATAGTCGTGGCAAAAGATCATTCTCGTAGAAAATTGTATGGTTACATAAATCTCACTACACCAGAATGTAAGAATGGATGAAATATAATACACATGAAATATTCAATTGTGTAAATTTTGGTATTCCAAAATAAAAGATTCTCAACAGAAAAGTATGACATATCTCATGATTCTCTGCAGTTTATTTTTCAACTGCATGAATCTCAACCATTGAAGTGAGATTTGAAGGTGACAAATGAAACTGCACCCTCTGCAGTCATTTTTCCAACTGCAGGGGACCCATAGGGGCAACAACACTTGGGACCTGGATCCTCTGCAGTCCAGTTAAAACTGGACAACATCTCGACCGTCCATTTTTTCAAAACATCAAATAAAAGAAATTAATAAATCGGAACATTAAATTGGGGCCGTTAGATTCTGTAATACTGCAGAGGATCTCGGCCCCAACACTTCAGTACCCTTGGTCTCATATGATGTGATATAGAATATAGTTAACTGAGTTACAAACTGTTGCAATACTCAATTGTTGTAACTAAGTAAACAATCTAATCATATGGAGAATCCTCCATATCCAAATATTACATGCGAGGATCTGATCAAAACTGAGAAGTGCCACAACCTTCCAGCTCGGAATTAGATCTGCTGTAGGATGTCAGACACAAGTATCCTGCCAAAACAAAAGGAGGCTATTTCAAAAACTAGTCTTGGAGTGTATCTGCGAGTATATTTCAAAAACTAGAAGAAACCAGAAGCCAAAAAAATATTGAAACTCAAAAAATGAAAAATTCTATTAATTCACTCAATATTTATAATTTTTGGTTTTTGATTGAGAATCAATCAGGCATAGCTGTAAAATTAACTCTTAAGCCGAGGGTGGTAATTTGATAATATCCTCTACATATTAGCAACTGCAATATATTTTCATCGCAATCAACCAATATTGAGTCCTCAATATAAGAACAACTAAACCTCAAACAAATTAAGCAAACCCTTACCGTTAGCCCAATTCTAGTGGTTTAGAGAGTAGAAAATCAAAATTAAAAAAAAACATACTCAATAAAATTGCTTAATCAATAATGACATTCATTAAATGTAGCAAAACTTCCCAAAGGGATAAGCATACATTTCTTAATCAATACCAATAAAATTTCTTTATAAATTAGAATTGTTAGAAATCTTTCACTAGGAGGGACAATCAAACATTCCAGAATTCATTCCATTCTTTTCCACTTATTCTGCCGAGTAAAATGTAAAAGCAAAAGTTATAGAAAATGGCATTGCTCTTAATATAACATGATGAATATACATTAAACCAGCAATGTAGGTTACCGTAGTATGAAAATTATAAGGGATCAATTAAATGCTAAAATGCCGATGAAGTGAAGGCATACAAACAGAGAACGTACCTCCCATAGTCAAAAGATTTAAACATAACGTCTGTAGCATCAAAATAATGAGGGAAAGTGCAATTTTTATGGCATGCAAATAAAAAAAAAAAGAAGTGGGGTGGGTACCTAATTGAGAAAAAAAAAAGTTCTTGGAGAAATAGTGTGGTTTGAGGAATCAAATGCCTACAATCTTGAAGATGATGAAGGAGAGGAAACCCAGGAAAATCAAGATGAAAAGGTAATCAACGAAGACAAAGAATCCAGTTGATCCATGATTCCTCTTCTTGTTGATTTTGGCCGCGGAATCGTCCATTTCTTTGAGCTTCGCCATTGGTTAGAATTGCAGTCTGAGTCCTTAGAGAGCCATGGAAGACATTCACATTCGTAAGAATCGCACGTTCAGATATCTCTTGGGCCTATGGCCCAACATATTTGCTGGACTTCTTAATTCTTATCACCTTTATTAAACTCTTAAATTCGACCAAAAAAAAAAAAACTCTTAAAAAATCTTAAACGTGTGTAAAAAAAAACTCTTAAGCCTTAAAGTCATTTTTTCCCATCAGAAATATCCACACACAGCTGTGAAATCGATTCTCTACTATATTTACGCTTGTGCATTGTACATGTAAATAATTAAAATCAGTTGAGTTCTTTTTTTTTTTAATTTAGAGAATGCATTACGATATTTATGTATTGAAATATTAAAAGAATATTAAGATCTAATTAAGATATTATATATACCTTTTAATTTTTAGAAGACTTTTGAGTAGGTAGTTTGATGTATACGAGTGTGTTTGGTAAAATTAACTGAAAAGCGAGCTGAAAATTAAAAAACTAGATGAAAGTTAAAAGCTAGCTGGAAGTTGAAAAGTTAGCTGATTTGATTGTAGATATTTGGTAAAACTAACTGAAAATGGTAAAATGACATACACTGACATCATTAATTATTAAATATGATGAGTTGGGGTGGTTGAGTGATAAACCTGTAATAAATTTTCAGCTAGTAGATGAAAATGGGATCCTTTTTAAAAAAGCTATCTAAGGTAGCTTTTCAAGAAAAGCTAGTAGCTACCCAAAAATAACTATCTTACCAAACACAGCTGAAATGGTTTCAGCTACTAATTTCAGCTTTCAGCTAGCTGAAATATATAGCTTACCAAACACACTCGTAATCTCTCTAGAGTTTGTGATAAGCTCTCTTGTGTTTGATAGAGAGGGGTGTATTTGGTAAGGCATTTCAGCTAGCTGAAAGTAGCTGAAACCATTTCAACTATGTTTGGTAAGATAACTTTTTTAGGTAGCTACTAACTTTTCTTGAAAAGCTACTTGAGGTAGCTTTTTTAAAAAAGCTCTCATTTTCAGATACGAGCTGAAAATTTGTTACAAGTTTATCCCTTAACCACGTCCACTCATCACTATTTAATAATTAATAATATCCGTGTGTGTCATTTTACCATTTTCAGCTATTTTTACCAAACACATTCAATCAAATCAGTTAATTTTTCACTTTTTAGCTAGTTTTACCAAACACACTCATAATCACTTTAAAACCAAACATAAATTTAAATAATGTGTGAATGTTGATGGTAGTTGGAGGCATTATGATGGGTGGTTGGGTGTCTGGTTTTTCTCTCCCTCGAGGAGATGGGAGCCCATTGCAAGCATAATTCTTAGGGAATTGAGATTGGTCTTAATCACTCATGGGATTTAAGCTTTTATGATATCATTTGTGAAATAGATTAGAGGTGTTCGAAGCTTTGTAGTTGGATATAGTTGACCAGAGACATTGGTACAAAGAGGTGGTCCAAAACCATCAAACATTTGTTATTGAGGGAGTGGAAGATTAAAATCATTCATACTTCGTGTGAGGGTTTTTGACAAAAAAAAGAGCAAAAAAATTGTAATTACCATATTAATGTGAAAATAAACTATTTACCTTTGTGGGGTGTTTTGGACAACGTGGAAAGCAAGTAGGTAAGGCGCAAACCTAGATAAAGCCTTTGTTAAGAATTTTTCTCGGTCAGAAAACGTAAAACGCTGACCAATAAAGTGCCTTTTTCCCTCTATAAGGCGCTAAATAGTTTTGCGCGTCCTGTATCAAGTTAGGCGATTTTCAATTTAGCACCTCACGTGTTCTGGTTTTGTATCTTCATTTTTCTACGCTTTGAAACATGATCTGTCCTTTGTGTCATACGCACGTTGGCTCTCTCTTTGTTGTAGTTGCATTGTTGGTTCCTTCTTTGGCTTTGTCAGCCATGGACCCCGCCACATCCTTTGTCCTCTCCTTCACTTCATGTTCGCATGCTTTCGTTCTATCTTTCATTTCTTTTGCTCCCTCTTCCACTCTGTGCATGCCTTCGCTCATCGTTCCTTTGGCTCTCTCCGCCATGTCATCTACAACATGTCTTGTCATTGTATAATTATATGTCCAATCCGCTGAACCCCACAGAGAAGTTGAGGTGCAAAATGAAAAGGAAAGTGACGATCCAAACTGTTTTCTGCTTTCTCTTTTCATTTTTCTTCTTTATTAAAATTGTATTTTCTGTTGTAATTAGTTTAGTTAGTTAGTTTTAGTTAGTTTTCTGTTTCTGCCTTAGTTTGTTATTTTTGTTGTATATATAGCCTTGTATAGTTCAGTTTTCAATCAATGAGAATTCTTTCAATTCAGTTTAGTTTTTCTCTTCTTCTACATTCTCAATATGGTATCAAGAGGCTAATTGCTTCCGCTACATCTCCTCCGTCCCCCTTTTGTTCCTTTCTTCTTCATCATCATCATGGTCGACGCACCCTTGTCCGATGATGTGTATCTCCTTACTCCAGCTGACAACCCAGGTATCTCTCTGGTTCTTCAGCCCTTCACTGGTGATAACTACAATTCTTGGAGCAGGTCCATGCAAATCTCCCTCTCCGCCAAGGACAAGTTCGGATTTGTTGATGGCAGCCTTCCTCGCCCAGCAGAATCAGCTCCTCACTTTGCTGCGTGGAAGAGAAATAATAATATTGTGAGTGCCTGGATCCTTAATTCAGTCTCCAAAGATATTCTTGCCAGCATAATCTACTGTGAATCTGCTCAAGCTATCTGGGAGGACCTCAAGAATCGCTACCATCAACATAATGGTCCAAGAACTTATCAGTTACGGAAGGAATTTGTCAGCATGGTTCAAGGTTCTTCTACTGTGACACAGTATTTTACCACGATGAAGGCTGTTTGGGACGAATTATCTGATTTTCAACCTTCCATAACCTGCAAGTGTGGTGGCACGCGTGCTTTAACTGATTACCTTCAACATGAGTATGTTCTTGGATTTCTCATGGGTCTCAATGACAGTTTTAGCCATGTTCGAAGTCAGATTCTCACCATGGATCCCTTTCCCCCTATCTCTAAGGTTTCCTCCTTGGTTCTTCAAGATGAAAAACACAGAGAATTGGGTGCTTCTTCTTCTACCTCCACTGATCAACAGATAGCCTTCACTGTCCAAGGTTCTCCCTCTAACAAATTCGATTCCAAGAGCAAGAATGTCAAGAAAGACAGACCTACATGCACTCACTGTGGTCTCTTGGGTCATACTGTTGACAAATGTTACAAGATTCATGGCTATCCACCAGGACATCCTAAATCCAAGAACAAAGTTGCCAATCCCAACAATGTTATTCACCAAGTCTCTGGTCAACTTCATGCTTCACCAATCACAGATCAATCTCCTTCTTCCAACATTGGTTCTTGCTCGAATCTGCCTTTCACTACTGATCAGTGTCAATTACTGCTCTCTCTCTTGTCTTCTCAATTGAATGCTCAATCCACTCCTACTACCAATTCTGTTTCTACAAATCACAATTCAGGTTTTACTTTATCAACCATTCATAATTCTCATCCTTTAAGCACTATCAATAATCACCTTTGGATTATAGATTCAGGTGCTACCTGTCATATTACCTGTTCTTTATCTCATTTTTTTCAATATAAACCCATTGCTAATTGTTTTGTTACCTTACCTAACAATTCAAGAGTTTCTGTCAAAGCTATTGGGTCTGTTCATTTTTCTACAACCTTCACATTACACAATGTTCTCTTCATTCCTGATTTTCATGTTAATCTCATTTCTGTTAGCTATCTTTTAACTGCAACAAATTACTCTATTGCTTTCAATACTAATAGCTTTGTGATACAGGATCTCAAAGGATTGAAGATGATTGGGAAGGGTGAAGTACTGCAAGGATTATATGTCTACACTCCCCCTAATTCTTCCCTGTCATCTGCCCCTATAGACAGTTTGTGTAACAATATTTCTAATAATCATGTTGTTTCTCCTTCTACACCTGTAACTGATATGCATCACATTTGGCACTCTAGACTAGGCCACCCTTCTAATAAATGTTTACAACATTTGAATGATAAATTTCATTTGTTTTCTTCTACAATTCAGCATCCTACTACTTGCAGTATATGCCCTTTGGCTAAAATGAGAAGATTACCTTTTGTTTCTCATAATCATATTTCTCCTGCCTCCTTTGATCTTATTCACTGTGACATATGGGGTCCTTACTCTCAACCTACCCATGATAATAAAAGATTTTTTCTTACTATTGTTGATGATCATAGTCGTTTTACTTGGATTTATCTTCTTCAATACAAATCTGAAGCTATTACCTGTATTAAGAATTTTTTTCTTTTGTTGAAACTCAATTTAAGACCATTATCAAGTGTTTAAGATCTGATAATGCTAAGGAGTTTGCTCTAACTGATTTTTTAGCCTCTCAGGGTACTATTCATCAATTCAGCTGTGTTGAAACACCACAACAAAATTCAATTGTGGAGAGGAAACATCAACACTTGCTCAATGTTGCAAGATCTTTTTATTTTCAGTCCAAGGTTCCTCTCAATTTTTGGGGAGAATGTGTCAAAACTGCAGCTTTCATCATCAACAGGCTCCCTACACCTGTCCTGCAATTCAAGTCTCCCTATCAGGTTTTATTACAGCAGGATCCTTCTTATTCAGAGTTGAGAACTTTTGGATGCTTGGTCTATGCTTCCACACTCAAATCATCCAGAGATAAATTCTCTCCAAGGGCTATCCCAGCTGTTTTTGTTGGCTACCCACCCGGGTATAAAGGATACACACTCTTCAACCTTACCTCTAAAACTTTTTTCATATCCAGATATGTTCAATTCCATGAGACCACCTTTCCCTTTCACATTCTTAATCATACAACCCCTACCATTGATCCTTTCCACAATATTGTGTGTCCTGCCCCTCTACCTGACCCTTCTCCTCCAACAATCTCTCAACCAGATACTACTACTCACATTGTCCATCCTGACAATCACACCCAAACCATTAGAAGATCAAACAGAATCATTCGAAAACCTGCCTACCTTGATCAGTATCATTGTAACAACACCTCTACCCCTTATCCTATAAGCAATTTTATATCCTACTCAAGACTTTCCTCTCACTATGCTGCTTTTATCAATCACATCAATACCTTTTATGAACCACAATTCTATCACCAAGCTGTTAAATTTGCTGAATGGAGAGACGCTATGCAACAAGAACTTTCTGCTATAGAGAAGAATAACACATGGACCATTGTCCCCTTACCTCCTAATAAACATACTATAGGCTGCAAGTGGATCTACAAAGTTAAGACAAAATCTGATGGTTCTCTTGACAGACTCAAAGCTAGACTTGTAGCTAAGGGCTACACACAACAAGCTGGAGTTGATTATACAGACACTTTTTCACTTGTTGCTAAGGTTTCCACTGTTCGAATTCTGTTGTCTCTGGCTGCAATCAAAGGTTGGAACCTTCTTCAGCTTGATGTAAGTAATGCATTTCTCAATGGAGATCTTAATGAAGAAGTCTACATGGAGATCCCTCCTGGCTAAAAGGTGCAGGGGGAACACTTGGCTTGCAAACTCAATAAATCCATATATGGCCTGAAGCAAGCATCCAGACAATGGTTTTCAAAATTCTCTACTTCTCTCAAGGCTGCTGGTTTTCTTCAGTCCAAATCTGACTATTCCCTGTTTACCAAGGGCACAGGTTCTTCTTTAGTTATATTACTTGTCTATGTTGATGACATTATAATAGCTAGTCCCAACAAGGATTTACTGCATTCTGTTCAGCTAACTTTACAGCAATTGTTCAATCTCAAAGTCCTAGGTGATCTCAAATATTTCCTTGGTCTTGAATTAGCCTATTCATCTCAAGGAATATATTTGTCTCAAAGGAAATATACTCTCTCCTTGCTTGAAGACACTGGATTTCTTGACTGTAAGCCTGCACATTTACCAATGGATCCAAATCTCAAATTAAGCATTGCTGATGGTGACCCTCTCCCAAATCCTGCTCAATATAGAAGACTTATTGGCAGGCTTTTGTACTTAACAATTTCCAGACCTGATATTTGTTTTGCTGTCAACAAACTTAGTCAGTTCATGTATTCTCCATCTAATGTTAATCTCAATGCAGTGCACCATTTACTCAGATACTTGAAAATGACCCCTGGACAAGGTTTGCTGTTCCCATCAACTTCCTCATTAAATTTGAAAGCCTATGCTGATGCAGATTGGGGAGCTTGCCCAGATTCAAGAAAGTCTACTACTGGTTACTGCATTTTTATTGGAAATTCCCTGGTTTCTTGGAAATCAAAGAAGCAACAAACCATTTCCAGATCTTCTGCTAAAGCCGAGTATAGATCCTTGGCTAGTGTTACCAGTGAAATAATATGGATTTCTGCTCTGCTCAAGGATTTTGAAGTGCATCTTGGTCCAACTTTCTTATTCTGTGACAATCAGTCTGCTATTCATATAGCTTCCAATCCAACATATCATGAAAGAACTAAGCATATTGAAATTGATCTTCACTTTGTAAGGGAGAAAGTGGATGATGGTAGCATCAAACCCATCCATGTTAAGTCAAATCATCAACTTGCAGATGTTCTAACTAAGCCTTTGGCTGCACCTCAGTTTGGGAGACTATTGTCCAAGATGGGCATAAAGAACATTTATGCTCCATCTTGAGGGGGAATATTAAAACTGTATTTTCTGTTGTAATTAGTTTAGTTAGTTAGTTTTAGTTAGTTTTCTGTTTCTGTGTTAGTTTGTTATTTTTGTTGTATATATAGCCTTGTATAGTTCGGTTTTCAATCAATGAGAATTCTTTCAATTCAGTTTAGTTTTTCTCTTCTTCTACATTCTCAATATTCTTCAGGTGAACATTATATACCTGTTTTCTTCTTGCTCCTTTCCTAACGTACACATAACACATTGCCTTCCCCCATTGTCTCTCTGCCTGTTAGTTTGGCTGCCAAAAAAATAAAATAAAAAACTCATTTATTTATAGATTGTGCCAAACAAGTCTTTTCTAGGTTTTGTGGTATTTTCTGGGTTTTAAGTTTTCTAAATTTTTTGTTTGTTATTTGTTGGCTGCCAAACTATTTTTTTTATGTTTGTGCCTCCTTTTAATTTGGTTCATTTCTTATTTTGAAGATTATCCACCCAAAAACTATATCATGAAGATTCATGACAAATCTCATTTTCTTCTTCTGTGGTTGGAGCTCATTTGTTAATTTGGCCTGTTTGGTTTTTCTTTTTTATTTTGTTAAATGGTAGGTGCTTACATTTCAAAAGGGTAAGTGTTGTAGAAACCACAGGAAACACTAGAAGGGGGGTTGAATAGTGTTTTATAAATCTTAAACTGATTTTGGAAAACTTTTCACAAGCAACACTTTTTCAAAGAGATTTTTATAACTTTCTGAAACTGTGAGTTTTACACTTGCTGAAGCAACTTCAGCAGTTGATGGGATTTAGGCAAGCGTACCAAAATTCCAGCAGTATAATAGTAAGAGTTATCGTATCCACAGGGAACGACTCAATTTATAAGGATCAGTGGTCACAACTATCAAGTAAGAGCGTATAATTGTTGGTTGTAGAGAATTGCAATAATAAAGTAAAATTGAACTTAAATGAGAGAGATAGAAACAGTTACTTGGACTAGGATTGAACTTCGTATCATCGCACCCCTTTCATATGTGAACCTCAATATTAATTATGAATATATTTCTATGATACCTTAGCCAAACTATATTGTTTTACCCCGAGTTACCAGCAGTAAACCACTCGATGATAATCCATGCGGGTTCTCCCAGGCGACAAATTACCCCGGCTTGATTGTTCTACTTTTTCGTTCGTTAACACTATCAATTCACCGTATATTCCTATAGGGACTACTATGAAGAGGTTGTCACATTCCAATTCTTCAATCATCGATTCCCCCTATATTCCTATAGCAATTACTATGAGTACTTTTACCAATCAGAATTTTAGTTTCCTAAGTATCGGCTCCCCCAAATTCGTTGTTGAATTAACAAAACCATTTACCAATGTATTTTTTAAAAACAACCTATAACTCCGGCACAGAGACGGAAGCTACGCATTAAGTAAAGTATAAAAGTACCGATATCATAGAATATGGATTCATAATTAATAAATAGAATTCACATACATGCGGGGATTGAATCAACTACATTCAATCCTATTGAGACGCTTAGCTACGCATGGTAGCCATTACAACCCAATGGAGAAGCTGTCACCTTACTCCGATCCTAGCTCTGCTCTGCCGTCTCCCCCAAAAAGCTACCTTGATCATTGCAAAAGGTTCTATTTATAAAGGTTGAAAAGCCATCTGAAATCTGGAAGAAATCTGATTTGAAATTTGTTTGAAAAACTAATTTGTATCCTGCGCTCAGCGCGTTTGAAGCGCAGGATCCAAAATGTAATTTAATTGCTGCGCTCCACCTACGCTCAGAGCAAGTGGAGCGTGATATACGTTCCAGCTTTCCTTGATTTCCTCTTTTTTAGCTTGATCTCTTCCTGATCTTATCCTTGTTTGATCTACTTTTCTTATTTCCCTCATTTTAGCCTGATCTTGTGCTGATTTGATCTTCAATTTGAATTTGGAATTAAATCTGCAGAATCCTTATCCAAATAATTGCTGATCTTATCTTCAATTTGATTTGAATTTAAATTGAGAATTTATCTGCAGAATCTTCATCCAAATAATTTGCTGATTTTATCCAAATCAGCTGCCATTTAATTCCTTATCTCCCACATTCTTTATTCAAATAAATGTTATCTTGTTTCCTTATTTAAATCCTTCCAATTTATCTGCAAAATCAACAGATATTCTATCAAAATAGCATCATATTCAAATTCAAATCAAATATTCATAATTTATGCAAATATTAATAAAAAGAGGTATTTTGGGGCATAAATTCATTATTTTACCCTTGATAAGTGCAGTAATTATATACTAACTTATCATATTTTTTTCACTTATCAAATTCCCCCCGACTTAGCTTCTTGCTTGTCCTCAAGTAAGATAACCTTTTGCAATCAATATGGATTCAATCCCCCTGTTATCATTCTAAAAAAGTAAGGAAATAATTTCATCACCTCTTTGCTAGGCAGTTGCCACTTTCCAAAAGTAAGATTGAAAATCAGAGTCAAGTGATATTTTTCATAATTCAATTAGAACAGGATAAAACACAATCAAACTTTTTCAAAAATAGCAATCAACTCAATAAGTGATAAATCAAGGAATTCTCTCATGCTCACAGGTAAGTGTTTCCCTCAATTTTTCACCACAGTTGAACAACTAGAATTGATAGTCGTTTCTGGCTTCTAAACATGCACATGGTTAACATGGATCAAAAGGTCATTTCTTGGTTGTAATGAGGCTGGGCTTATAAAAAAACACTGGAATAGAGAGCATCTTTGAATTTTTCTTGAACTTGCAATTTCTCTCCATTCTCCACTCCATTCTTGATTTGAATCATTCAACTGGCCTCTTTCCTTGTTTGATGATTCACTCCCCCCAACTTATTCACTTTTTCTCTTTGATTTTTGAGGAAGTGATCTTCTTTTTGCTTTCTTGTGCCTGCTCTTTGTATTTCTTTACTTCCAAGTAACCAACCAATTCTCCCCATTGTATCAGATTGCACCTTTGCTCTCTTTCTCAAATGTAAGGGACATGATATAAACATTAAATTTGGTTGGGGTGCATAAGAAGAAACATTAAAGCTCAAATGGGTTACCAAAAAATTGGAAAAAAAATTCAAGGGTTGGCTTTTTGGCACTGAGCAAATAATTTAATCAACAAAATTTGCCTTTATCACTTCAATATCTTCCAAATGCAAAATAAAATCCAGAAACTCAATCAATAACAGTTGACAAGCAGCGGTGAAAACTCTCAATTCAGTTTTTGGTCTCACAACTCACCGGCTTTTGGCTAAATTCCTTGATAAAGCACTTACTGAAATTAATTAACTACCCTGATATATTTTCCTGCGCAATATCCTAATCCTATATGGTTATGGATTTAATCACAAAACTCCTATTTCTTTCCTAATTTGGTTAGTTAGACTGCCTAGCTTTGAGATTTTAAAATCAATTCCTTAAATCCCTAATTCCTAAAATCCTAAAAAAAATGAAATACAAAACAAAAATCCTAATTAATTAAAAAAATAATTAAAAGAACGAAAAGAAAGAAAAACACCAGTGTCAATCTTCATCCTCTGTGTCTTGTAAGTCCTTGTCCTACTCTCCTGCTGTTGCTGCTCCACCTCCCCCTGGATGAATAGGCCTGTCCCCAGGCCACTGCAAGAATATCCGGAACTCTTCAAGCAGCACGCATGGGTATGGGTCTGGTAACTCCTGATTGGTTTGAGGTCGACTGGTCTTGTCAACACAAAGTTGCATGACTTCTTAGCTTTATACTTTGCAGCAGCTTGTGCACTCTTGAATCTCATGAGATCATAATGGGGTTCATCTCTGACCCTCTTCCCCAAACCTTTTCTTCGTGAGCTAGAGCCACGAGAAAGGCCAGCAATGTATTTAATCCTAGGCATCTGAAAAGTCAAATAACAACAATTAGTTGCTAAAAACAAATTTATTTCAATGATGCCTTATTGAAAACACCAATTCATGAAGAACTTAGAAGCCTATCATTAACCAATTTGCATGCATAATTCAAAATGCTTTCAAAAGAATTAATCTCTTCTCAACAAAATTTCATTGCACTTGGCAATGGCTTCCTAAAAACAAAACATACCCATTTGTTTTAAAAGCATTCAATCAATCCATGGAAAGTGAAAGTTCAAATTTTTTGAAAGAAACAGAGCATAACACTTTCAAATTCAATAACTCACAAAACAAAGAGCATTCCAATCAAATAAATTGTTCTTCATGTTCCACACAACCAAAATCACATTTAAGATAGCAATAATCAACAATATACTCATTTACAATCCTAAGGTTGCTATCCTAAAGTTCAAACCATAAAAACAGAGGGGGTAAAGATTTCAAATGGTTAAAACTAAAACATAATTTGAAAGATTCAAAATTGATGGAGGTTTGTGAGTGAAAAAAGTGAAAGGAAGAGCTTAGGAAGTAGAGAGGCGGTTAGGTGTGTTCGCGGTTTGGTTTGGATCGGTTTTGAGGCAAAAAAACCATCTGATCCGATCATTGCGGTTTTATCATTTCATCATCCGATCGATTTTGATATTTTTTCAAATCCTATCCGATCCAATCCAATCTAAATTGGATTGGATTGGATCGGTTTTCGATTTTTTAAAGTGACAATAAATATTTGATAAAATTGATAAAATAATGAAGTAATAGTAAACATTTTCTTATTGAAACTTATATTTATTAAAATTAATATACAATTATATAAAAAGAATGACATGAGACATGAAAACTAATTTAAAACTAGTTTTATATTGATATATTTATAGAAATATTAACATGATATTAGATAATAAAATCATAAAAAATATATTAGTATAAGTATATTTATCAATATATATGTATATAAGTATAAATATATGATTATTTTATAAGTAATAATATATGTATATATAAGTTCGGTTTTGATTGGATTGGATTGGTTTTCAACATAGGATCCGAAAACCAATCCAATCCAATAAAAAAATTTCGGTTTTTGCGGTATGCGGTTTTTTGAATTTAGGTTTGATTCGGTTTTTGGTTTTTCGGTTCGGTTTTTGCGGTTTGCATGGGATTGGATTGGATATGAACACCCCTAGAGGCGGTACAGGAGAAAATAGGGGATTTTTGAAATTTCGTACCGCTGCGCAGAAAACAGTGACTAAAATTGCATTTCTGCGCTTTACCTGCGCTCAGCGCAGATGCAACGTAGAAAACAGAATGAAATTTTGCAATTTTAAGTCAAGTTTTCTGCTACTTCCAACTGTTTAAAAATTTAATTTTCCACAAACTCATTCCAATCAATTTTGAAAAATTCCTAAATCCTAAAAAAAATGGAAAATCCTAATTAACAAACAAAAACAAAAGAAAACAAAACTGAAAATAATTAAAAACTTAAAAATCTCTGGGTTGCCTCCCAGGAAGCGCTCGTTTAACATCATATAGCTTGACGCCTGTTCTTTCAAGGTGGGTGATACTGAAATCCTTTGGCGAACCTTTGTGTTGCACCTTTGACTCCTTTGGGCAGTGACCCTACCCATACTCTTGCCTTGGACCAATTATGTACGTGACTTGAATCTACCCATTTGGTCTTGTGTTTGGAGTTAGACCATGTTGCTGACTCCTTTGGCCTGATTTTTTCTTCTTTGGAGTCTTTTGCTGAGTTTCATAGGTCTTCTCCTCCTAAAGCTTGGGAAATTCACAGTTGTCAGGTTTTACTCTATGTGCTTCACAAGGGTCCTTGGTATGGAACATGCCTGACCACTTTGTCCCCAACCTGACTTTAAGCCATGAACTTGAATTTCTTGGCCTGATTTTTCTTGCTCTGCTCAGGTCAATGTAGTCACATGTTTTTCTCTTGTGGATCTTGGAAGGTTTAACATCTGCATACTGTCTTTCATTATCTTCCTTTGCTAGATGTGGCAAGTGCTTCAATCTTGAGACTACGTCCTCTTCTTTCTCTTCTTCTACTTTTATCTCACCTCCTTCCTCTTCTTCAGCAACCAGATTGTCATCAGTTCCTTCCCCTTTCAGTTGATCACTATTGGTGAGGATATCATCACAAAGTTCCTCAGGGTTGGATTGTGCATTTGTTGAGATTTGTTCCGACTGTTGGTTGGCTCTTATTTCTGCTATTTGCTCTACTGTTTCATCCGTAAACTTTCTCTTCTTGGTGAGGAGTTCCATCATGAATTTGGTATATGTGGGCATTTGCTCCATGGCTTCCATCAATTGGATGTTGATTTGCATCCTTTTCATAATATCCATGAACCTGAAAAATTGCATGTCTATATCTTTCTTTGAGGGATTCTTTGGATATGGTAAGTCCGTAACTTGAAGTACATGTAATTCTTCCCTCTCCTTCTTTTTTATCTCAATTTCCTTCTCTTTCTCTTTTCTTTCAGTCTCTCTTTCTTCTTCCTTTGTTTCTTCTCTGTCAATTTTTTCTTCATCATTTTCTAGCTCTCTCTTCTTCAGAACTTCTCTTTCTATTTCCTTGCCACTGTTGGTGGATATTGACTCGCCATACTCCTTTTGTGCAGCAAATTGCTCTCTTAAGTGCTTCACTTGAGTTGCCAAATTTTTGAATGATGTCTCTATGATTCTTTGACTAGCATTCATATCTTGTATCAGTTGATCATGCTTCTCCTCAATTTTTGAACTTATGTTATGTAAGAAAAATCATGTTCCAAACATGAACAGCGGAAATAAAAGGATCTATTTATGTTTAAATTACACATGTTAATAGACAAAAATATCTGTGAAGTCCAAAAATTTTAAAAATTTTCCTTCAGAACTGTGATGTGAAGGTCCCACGTGTATCCACACCGAGACTAATCTTTGCTTGTCAACACCTTGACTGTGAACTCCTTTTAGCAGAATATGAATAAAAGAGAGTGAAAACTATTTTTCATTTGGATCTCTTGTATATTTCTATACAGTCACTTGCTCTTTATATAGTCATCAATTGTAACCGATTCGCAATTTGATATATCTACTCACTCGTATCAGTGAGATCTTTATCCCCTCTTTCCTTACAATTCGGAACAGAAGGTATCCATTTGCACGTTTGAATATAGCTTCCTTACATAAAGCAATTTGATTTTCAATTTGACCAAGTCAAGATAAAAAATCAATATTCCTTGTTTCAAAAAGATTTCAACCTTTGAAATAATAATGATAATAAAGATTCTGCATTCCTCTATTCTAAATAGAATACATATCATTTATATTTTTGGTGCAAATCAATCATCCGGTCTCAAAAAGATTTCAACCTTTGAAATAATAATGATAAATAAGATTCTGCATTCCTCTATTATAAATAGAATACATATCATTTATATTTTTGGTGCAAATCAATCTTCTCGGTTTCAAAAAGATTTCAATGTTTGAAATAATAATGATAACAAAAATTTTGCATTCCTCTATTCTAAATAGAATATATATCATTTATATTTTTAGTGCTAGCAAAAAATATAATAATATTTCACTTACAAGAAAAATAATTTACTTGATGAAAATTAAATTCTTTAATTTAATTATCAAATAATAAATTTCTCTTTAGCAAAGATTAGAACACTCGTTAGTGTGTGACCCTGTAGGTTCAAAACTAAACCGGTAGTAAATTAACAACATTAATTTACTAATCAAGGTTGGCGTCTAGCAACACTCCTTAACGTCCGGATAGCATGAAATAATATTTTATATTTCCAAGAACCTTTAGAAGAATAATATAATATTTCCTTCCATCTTTATAACTCCAAATTAACTCTAGAATATGGTTTAATTGTCAAATTCTATTAAGTTAATATATAATGAAAAATCAAGAAACTCTTTTCTTTATTCTTTTAATTGCCTCGATCAAGGTCTTTATTTTTCATTATAGAGCTCAAACTCATTACCAAGAGTTGATGGATTCTTTCTTAATTAATCATTTAATTCTACAAGAATTTAATTATACCCAATAATCATTCAACTAGCACCTTAAGGTATTAGGTGTCCGAAATCAAAGTAAAATAAATGTCTTGTTAATTATTATGATAATCTCAAGTCTAAGGAAATTATTATATTTCTTCACAAGAATTTCCTATTGACAATTATAAGGTAATGTTTAACCATCAGGAATTCTCCCTTTGAGTCAGCTCAATAGTCATATTCCTATATGCACCATCTATATGTGTAATTTAATAAATGAGATCTATTAATATTTATCCAATAAAGACCATTACACATATATTGATCTATCTGGATTAATGATGTCTTATCCTCAATAATCCTATGATCAAGAACAGTTTAGATAAAAAATTATGAAAGACTTATTTCTCATTATTATAATCTCTATTATAAAAACAAGTCTCTAATTTTAATCAAGGACCTTATCACATTAATTATTTTCACAAATAATAAATATGATAATAAAACAATAAAATATAATTTTATTAATGCAAACATGATAGATTGGATCTTGGGCATACCTCATATTCCTAACAATCTCCCACTTGCACTAGAGCCAATTTGTCATGTACTTCATTCCAACCTCCCACTTGTGTTTATCAAACTCTTTAATACCAAGTGCCTTGGTGAATGGATCTGCTGCATTCTCTTTTCCATCTACCTTTAAAATCTTAACGTCACCACATTCAATGATTTCTCTAATCAAATGATATCTTCTCAAGATATGTTTAGATTTTTGGTGTGATCTTGGCTCTTTTGCTTGAGCAATGGCTCCATTATTGTCACACAACAACGGAACTGACTCTTCTATTGAAGGAACCACACCAAGCTCATATGTGAATTTTTTCATCCAAACTGCTTCCTTGGCAGCATCACTTGCTGCTATATACTCTGCTTCAGTTGTTGAATCTGCAACCATAGCTTGTTTGGAACTTTTCCAACTGACTGCACCACCATTTAAGGTGAAAACATAACCTAAAATAGACTTACTATCATCTTTGTCTGATGCAAAACTTGCATCTGTATAACCTTTCAGCTTCAGTTCAGAGTCACCATAAACGAGGAATTGGTCTTTAGTTCTTCTTAAGTACTTAAGAATGGTCTTAACCACTTCCCAAGTCTCTAATTTTAATCAAGGACCTTATCACATTAATTATTTTCACAAATAATAAATATGATAATAAAACAATAAAATATAATTTTATTAACGCAAACATGATAGATTGGATCTTGGGCATACCTCATATTCCTAACATGTTATGCATTGCAGCTTCTCTATCTTCGCTTCTCCCAGAGTTGTTGAAGAAGTTATCTTGCCTTCCCTGGTCTCCCACATAGTTGACCTGTTCTGCTTGAATATCCTCATAGGAGCAGTGACCATTGGGGTGGTCGCCTCCACAAAAGTCACAAATCAACTGTTTGGCTTGACAATGTTGAGATTACACTGCTTGTAGTTGTTAAGGAAGTGATTTTAATTGCTCGGTGAGTGCCTCTAGTTGTTGCTTGATGAGCTTCTTTTCTGTTAATAGTGCATCATTGCTATTTAGCTCTAACGACTCCTTCTTCTGAACCGACTCCTCCCAATAATGAGCTTGTTGGTTATTCATTGCAAAGTTCTCAATTATTATGAGAGCACTCTCTTCATCCACTGCCAGAATTGTCCCTCCTGCTGCAACATCTATGTATGACTTTGAATCGGGTTTGAGTCCATTGCAGAAGATGTTTAGTTGGTCAATGTTGTCAAAACCATGATTTAGGCACTTTCACAACAAGGACTTGAATCTCTCCCAAGCTTCACATAGTGGTTCGTCCTCTCTTTGTCTGAATATGGAGATGTCTGACTTTGCTTGAATGTAGCGTGATATTGGAAAGAATCTTTTCAGAAATTTTTCTTCTACCACGCTCCAATTGTTTAGACTTTGACTGGGATGCAATTTCAGCCACTCCTTTGCCTTACCTATTAAAGAAAAAGAAAACAATCGTAAGTAGACTGATTCTAAATCTCCTTCCTCAAATCCCATAGTACCAATCAATTCATAAAAGGTAGAAAGATGTGTATGTGGATCTTCATGATCCAATCCTGTGAATTGGTGGGCACTGATGAGATTTAAATGTGCAGGCTTTATCTTCAAGGACTTCGTTGTAGCTGATATTGCTATGCTTGAGTAGTGTCGAGGCCCTTGGTGCATGACATAATCTCCTAAGACTCTTTTTTGAGGGATTGGGTGTTGATCTCCAGCCATATTTTTGTTTTCTAATTGATTTCTCCCTTGTCTCTTTCTTCTATTTCTGCTCTTGGTTTTTCTAGATGTCCTCTCTATTCCTGGGTCAAATGGAAATTGATTTTTTAGACACATGTCCTTGCAAGAGCAAAAATCAATAACTTGTACAAGGGTGAGAAAAACAAAATAATAAGAATTAAAATAAAATAAAATATTCCTAAAAATCCTAAAAATAAACATAAAAATAAAATAAAATAAAAAAATAAAATATATATACAACTTGATGGATTTTGCCATTCAGTAGCCATTATTCAACTTCTATATTTCTCTTGGGGTGGTTGAACAGAGAGTGTTGAGATTGTCTCCTTGAGCTTATCCTTGCCCCTTTTCTGTTCCTTCTAGATGCCCCTCCTATCTCAGGATCAAATATTAATTGATTTTGAGACACCTGTCCTCAAGAAGCTCAAACAAATGTTAGCTCGGAAGAGAAGAACAAAATAACAAAAAATAATAATATTTTTTTTCTTTTTTTTTTAAAATAATAATAATAATTTTTTTAAAATAATAAATTTTTTTAAATAAATAATAATAATAGTTTAATTAAATTTTTTTAAAAAAAGAAAATAAATAAAATAATTAAAAATTCAAATTCCTAAAAGAGAAAAATAATAAAATAAAAAAATTAATAAAATTTTCCTAAAAATCCTAAAAAAAATTAAAATAAGATATATACAACTTGATAGAATAGACCTCCCAAGTCTTTTTCAATTCATATACCGTTCCCTAGCAACGGCACCAAAAATACTTGATGGGATTTAGGCAAGCGTACCAAAATTCCAGCAGTATAATAGTAAGTAAGAGTTATCGTATCCATAGGGAATGACTCAATTTATAAGGATTAATGGTCACAACTATCAAGTAAGAGCGTATAATTGTTGGCGGTAGAGAATTACAATAATAAAGTAAAATTGAATTTAAATGAGAGAGATAGAAACAGTTACTTGGACTAGGATTGAACTTCGTATCATCGCACCCCTTTCATATGTGAACCTCAATATTAATTATGAATATATTTCTATGATACCTTAGCCAAACTATATTGTTTTACCCCGAGTTACCAGCAGTAAACCACTCGAAGATAATCCATGCGGGTTCTCCCATGCGAAAAATTACCCCGGCTTGATTGTTCTACTTTTCCGTTCGTTAACACTATTAATTAACTGTATATTCCTATAGGGACTACTATGAAGAGGCTGACACATTCCAATTCTTCAATCATCGATTCCCCCAATATTCCTATAGCAATTACTATGAGTACTTTTACCAATCAGAATTTGAGTTTCCTAAGTATCGGCTCCCCTAAACTCGTTGTTGAATTAACAAAATCATTTACCAATGTATTTTATAAAAACAACATATAACTCCGGTACAGAGGCGGAAGCTACGCATTAAGTAAAGTATAAAAGTACCGATATCATAGAATAGGGATTCATAATTAATAAAGAGAATTCATATACATGCGGGGATTGAATCAACTACATTCAATCCTATTGAGACGCTTAGCTACGCATGGTAGCCATTACAACCCAATGGAGAAGCTGTTACTTTACTCCAATCCTAGCTCTGCTCTACCGTCTCCCCCAAAAAGCTACCTTGATCTTTGCAAAAGGTTCTATTTATAAAGGTTGGAAAGCCATCTGAAATCTGGAAGAAATCTGATTTGAAATCTGTTTGAAAAACTTATCTGTATCCTGCGCTTCATCTTGCGCTCAACGCGTTTGAAGCGCAGGATCCAGAATGTAATTTAATTGCTGCGCTCCACCTACGCTCAGCACAGGTGGAGCGTGATACACGTTCCAGCTTTCCTTGATTTCCTCTTTTTTAGCTTGATCACTTCCTGATCTTATCCTTGTTTGATCTATTTTCCTTATTTCCCTCATTTTAGCCTGATCTTGTGCTGATTTGATCTTCAATTTGAATTTGGAATTAAATCTGCAGAATCCTTATCCAAATAATTGCTGATCTTATCTTCAATTTGATTTGAATTTAAATTGAGAATTTATCTGCAGAATCTTCATCCAAATAATTTGCTGATTTTATCTAAATCAGTTGCCATTTAAATCCTTATCTCGCAGATTCTTTATTCAAATAAATGCTATCTTGTTTCCATATTTAAATCCTTCCAATTTATCTGCAAAATCAACAGATTTTCTATCAAAATAGCATCATATTCAAATTCAAATCAAATATTCACAATTTATGCAATTATTAATAAAAGGAGGTATTTTGGAGCATAAATTCACTATTTTACCCTTGATAAGTGCAATAATTATATACTAAATTATCATATATTTTTCACTTATCAGCAGTTTCAATAAAACAATTCAGAAAAATTATTTTTTCAGTTTACTAAGATCGTTTTTCAGCTTAAAGTTATAAAACAACAATCTCAGAACCCTCCAAGTTAGTATAAACCAAATTTAATTGAGTTAAGGGTAAGAGAAAACTTAGCCAAAGATTTATACTGGTTCACCCACCACCACTATGAGCTACGCCCAGTCCCAAAGCCAATCAACTAAGGATTTTCACTATCTGATCAAATATATTAGTATTCTTTTCTGCCAAGCCTCTTCAGGCTCTACTACAACAAGTATTCTTTCCTACCAAGCCTCTCAGGCTCTACAAACAGTATTGTTTAAACAACAAGCCTCTCTAGGCTCAACAAAAAACTGTTTAAGATGAAAGATTGCCTAAGCTTAAAACTACACAAGTTTAAAGCCTAAACTGGGTAAGATGTACAATCTACTAAGCTGAACTCAGGATATGAAATTTGAGTACAAATGAAACAGAGTGTAAATATTTCTTAGAGAAATTTTGCAGCACTTCAACAAGTTGACGTTCGTTCTCTATTTTCTTCTGTGCATGCGAACTTGTATTTATAGAGAGAGACTTTAAGACCGTTTAGACTTTTCTATTAATCCCGTCGTGAGAGCTTTTCTCCCGCTGGGACACAAGCTTCCGATAGCTTGTAGCAGCAGACACAACAGAGGTAGGTGTGCAGCAGCACTGACTCTACTTTTCTGAACACTGTGTACTTTCACAGCAGAGACCACCTTTTTGGTGAACAGGGATTTGGAAATATACCAAAAAGTTTCTGATTTGCCTTGCCAGAAAGAGTGAGATGCAGGCAGCTGGCAGCTGGTAGAAAGCTATGAAAAGACTTGAGTCTTCAAAGGTTCTTCAGAGAGACTCACTCCCAAGATGATACGTTTCACAGTACGACGTCTCCCGACTTCAGAGAGTTCTCTGGCTTCAGCAGGTTCTGATACTTCAAAGGGTTGCACCACTTCAGAGGGTTGCAAAACTTCGGAGAGTTGCTCTTTCAGAGGGTTGTTGAAACACAGAAAATGCCATTAAAAGAATATGTTTCTTCTTTCAGAATACTTTAACCAAATTTATTGTTCATTAAAACTTAGGATTATGATACTTAAAACATTATTAATTATATAATAATATTTTTGAGACTCAACAAGTGTCATTTTGACTTGACACATGAGGCGCTAAACTGGAAAGCATTTTACTTGAAATAAGAAGCGCAAAGCTATTTTGCGCCTTGCCCCTACAAAGAAAAATTCTTCACAAAGGCGCAATCTAGGCTTGCGCCTCACCTACTCAATTTTTTATTTTAGCAAAAAGTACCCCAAACATGTAAATAGTTTTTTTTTACATTAATTTGGTAATTATAATTTTTTTTAACACTTTTTTGGTCAAAAAGCCCTTCGATTGAGCATAATGAGGTTGTTGATAATTTGGCCAAACATGATGCAAACCAAAATCAGGGTTACCCACACCAACAAGAAGAACAAAACTTGGGTTGATCACCAATTTGACCATACATATGTAAATTATATTATGCCATCCTTATATATTTATATAACTTTATTGCAACAATGCTAATCTAACTCAACCTACATTTTAGCTTGACCAAACTCAGTTTTAATAGGGATTTAAGGAGACACAATAGGGTACAAAGGCCTCAACTAGTGGGGGGACCTAGGTGGACTATGCAACTCGAGTGAAAACTTTGGTTCGAAAATTTGAATCTATTAAGAGCAAGTCTCTTGGCACCATTTTGTGGTACTAGTGAGATAACGATGGGAATTTTTTTCCTTGCACTCTTTAATAATAAATCTTAATTTTCACCAAGAATCAACACAATCCATTTTCTTGTTTCTTTTATATTTGGCTTAGTTGCATAACTATTTCTAATTTGTCGTTATTAGTGAATTAGTGAATGAGACAAACAAAATTATGCACAAAAAGTGAGACAAACAAAACGCATTGTGTATCTATTCTATTACATAGGGAGATCTTTTTATTCACTGTTCACTCAGGTCTTGCTTTTTTTGGTCAATTTTGGGCCCTATTTGGGCTTTACTTCATTTATCTGTCCGGCCCTTACGTTTCTTCCGTCGGTGCGCTCCATGATGGGTTTGGGGTGTTTATTCCTTTCACTCTCCTTGCCCTAGACATAGCTCATTTCCTGGTCCATCCCAGATCGTCTGAGCAGTCAGCCTTTGTTGAGTCCCTAGGGTTCGTGTGGGACCTTTTTCATCCGAATTTTAGGGGGTTGGGTGTCATTTAGGGTAGATGTAGAGACCTGATTTGCCTTAGGTCTGCCCTTACAATGACGTGGTTAGGGTTTTGTGCCTCTCTCTGTAGTGTAGCCCTTCGATTTGAAGCTTCAAGCGGTGGTTGTAGGTTTGTAGGTTTTCACATCTTCATCTGCCTGGTGTCTTTATCAAGGGTAGCGGTGGTAGACCTCTGCTTTCAATGGGACGCGTGGGGTGCGATTGCATCGGAACAGAGGGGTAAGGTGACGTATCACCCAGAAGGCTATTCCATGGAGACGCGTGGTGGAGGACGTCATGTAAAGAGTTCTCGGTGAAGGTTATAAATCTTCGATTCTCATCTCTGAACTTTGGTACCTTCAAATGAAATTGTTTTTTTTTTCATTCTTTGAGGAAAAATCGATTTGTATCTGAAAGGTTTTTTCATATAGGATAGGTTTAGTTTGTCAGATGGGGATGTTGATCTGATGAATGCGACTGATACAGAGGTAATTGGTAGATGTTATTGGAAAGAGAATTCGGTGTTAGGGTGTCTTTTTTGTTACCTTGCTATTCCGATTTAGGTCTTTTTTTGGGTGGGGTCTAATTTTTCCTGTGATTTGTATCTTCACTATGTTTGTACCTCTGGAATTTTTTTTACTGTGTTAGTATGGCCGCTTTGCAAAATTTATTTAAAAGGTCAATTAATTTTTACTGTGTTAGTATGGTGGCTATGCAAACTTTATTTAAAATGTCAACTTGATGGGGGTCTATATTATATAGGTGCTTGAAGTTAGTCTAATGTGTGATGTTACTGGGAACTCCTGCTAAAGGAACCGGATGTATTTAGATATGGAGGTTCCTGAACTGATTCGATTTCTGGCTACTGGCTAAAGTTTTTCAAATGTTGAAGTTCTATTCTGTGGTGTTATAGTTTTGATGGCACAGTGACAATGTAAAACTGTTTTTTGATGCATAATCCTTCCTGTGATTGAATTAGAAAATGGAGGGTAGCAAATTTGTGAACAACACTAATATATATTGACCATCATGTATACATAATCCCTTTCTTTAATAAGATGTTTGATCGTTTCTGGGTGACTTTGCTCAAATATGTCCACTCTCCTTCGTGGAGCATACAATGAGAGTTTTGATTTTGGCAATTCAGGCTCAAAGTTTAGTTCATTTTACACATTTATAAAACCATATTAGGCTAAGTGTGCAGTTGTTACATATGCAACTACTCTTCATAGTTATAACAGAGAGTTTACAAAGACTCTAACCGAACTTAGCTTACAAATACTAATATAATTTACACAAAAGTAATTACTAAGTGTGCAGTTGGGCAAATGTTGCAGATGGGAATTTCCTAATGGTCCTCATAGTTCTGCATAAATATCCCATTTCATTTCAGTAATAGAATAGATGCGGGTACTTATTTTTCTTATCTTTTGTTTTTATCACCTAGAGTAAAATGGATATCACACTATATGGATTAGTTTTCTTTTGAAAGGCATCTCGGCTGCACATTTTCACTTTTGGACCAAAAAGCCTTTTTGCCTTTCTCATGTCCCCTGTGTTATTTAATATCCTAATTTATATGTATGGAAGCCTGATGAGTTTGGAGGCTACTTAGGTATTGAAAAAATTCATCTGATTTACATTTTGGTGAGAAGTATCATGATTTGCCTCTATGTTGGAAATTCAATTCAGGGAAATAATTTCCTAGAGTTGTAGGTCCAGTTGTTGCATTTATCTGCTGCATATTTGTAATTGACCTCATTATATGGAAATGTTTCTATCTATTAATCTGGTAGCATACTCCGTCATCCTTTCTTCATTGCATTGGAAACATCCTCTGTTCTTTGCACTGCTTCCAAAGGTTGTTTTTGTCCAGTGTTCTTTGATGTATTAGATTTTCTTAATGGTCTGACTCTTATTTTTTGGTAGATACGAGCATTATATAGGAATATAGGTATCTATTAATCTTCGTCATGCTATCATCCATTTCAATTTATCTGGTGCATTGGGTACTTTCCTGTTTACTGTGATTATCTTGGAAAGGTGTTATTTGTCAGATCTCATTTTTCTTCTCACCCTCAGTCCTCTGATATGTTTCCTATGATAAAATTCCCTTTTTACCTGTGCTTAAGATCAATTGACATCACTTTTGGAGTTGAATTATGGTTTTTTTCCTGAAAACAACTCGGTTAAAACTTGGCATGGTATTTAATTACAGCGTACTTTGTGAGGACTGAGGAATAAAGTTTTCATGGAGTAATTCAGTTGTTCTGGACAGAAGTATTCCAGTATGTTGAAATACATTGTAGCACATCTGTCAGACATTGCTTTTTATTCTTAGTTCCCTGGGCAGAAGCTTGAGCAAACTGAAGTTATAATCTGCTGGTTCAATTTGGTATATGTGCTTTGATATTGCATCTTTGAAATAAGAAATATAATTATTGCATTATTAAATAAATCATTGCTAGGTACATGGGAATATATGCATGGGCTTTTTATATTTCACTGTAAATTGCTATGTATATAAAACTGTGCACAGTGGAATGATATGATTTTGAAACTGATCTCCACGAGAATATGTCGTTCCATATTAATATATATGGTTCAGCCAAGTTTTGGTCTTATGGTGTTTTAATATTATATAACCTAATTTTTGAGCTATTTAATGTTGTAGTTTACATGACAAGCTAATGTGAATTAGAATATTAGCATGACCTATTTTTTCTAATACCAGATCATAAAGTTAAGGTTTGGAAAAATGCATTTCAAATATACCTCCAGGCATGCACTCTTAATGTATTCTGTTTTTTACTTTGCTCTTGATAGGTCCACCTTTTGTCCCTTGCTAAGTGCCAAATTCTCTATTATGTGATATTTTAATTGCTTTTGGATTTTCAAGCTGAAAATCATTTTGATTGATTTGTTATAAAAAAGAAGTTACATTATGTGTTGCTTATTGAATAGTTAATCATTAGATCTGAAAATGCATGTTTAGTTGCAATTTGGTAAAAGGGAAATTTAAGGTTAAAAACAATGTCATCATTCAGACAGAATGAGGGTGCATTTAAAATGAGAGGATGGTGAGTTTTAGATGCATATAAACTTGCCTAATCTGTGGTTGGTAATTTGATTTTCTATTAAGCTCACTTCCCTCTTTCCATGCTTGTGTGTACAAGATGTTTTGCTTTGTTGTATGTCCTTTTCTTCCTTTTTTTCTACATTGACACCATAGATGCAAAGCCTGCTAAAATTGATTTGTTTCAACAATACAATGATGTTTAAACAAGCACCTCTTACGAAGAGTGAATTGATAAAGACTTAGAGCAACTATTTATGTGTTTGATTTTGTCTTTTTCATGACTATATGCTTCGCTAGGTCCTCTAAAAATTCTTTGAGCTTATGTGAATGTCTATGCCAATGCTTCCTGAGTCGATTGCATAGGCTCTTTATCCAAGTGCTGCAAATACTCAACTAGAAAGTATATGACTCTCCAAATGCATATCATCAAGGAAATTGTTCTAGACTGCTGTCAGACATTTAAAGTTTTTTGTCAACTATGATTGGACCTGTTTTCCTACATACCCAAGGTTTGTTAACTAAATTTTTTTTTATTTTCCATCTTGGTGTTGATGACAAATACATTTGCCAATACTCTCCCGGATTACAGTACTTCTGGGGAAGTAAGCATTTTCGCACTCTCTTATTTTTATGTGAATTGTAAAACAACATTGTGGAATTGTTTGAACTGACAAGTTAATATCATTTTTAAATGCTTAGGTAGCCATGAACTGATGCTGGGAAACACTTTTGTGGCAAAACAAAATTTGAAACCTCCAAACAAGAAGGTTTCTCCTGAGGTTTATAATAGTAAATTGATATGTACATGGAAGCATCTCTAATTGGTACAAACGACCCACAACAAAGGGAGAAGCTATATCTTCTAGCTGTTGGATACTACAGAAGCGATGACTATTCAAGGAGTAGGGATCTTGTGGAGAAATGCCCAATGATATGGTTTTCTCTCTCTTACTTGGTTATCTAGGGAAAGATCGTAACAGATCCTTTAACCCCTCTAATTTTTCAACCCCATCAATTATAGCATAAGGATTTTATCGATTCCTTTTGTTGAAAAAATATAACCGTGTGTTTCTTCCATTTATTTAAACTTTGTTTCGCTAACCAATGGCAGAGAAACTGAGGTGTATCATTTTGCATAGGAAGGAAGCTGTGTTTTTGTCCCTAGCACAACACTTAATTACATTTGGTAATTCTTTGTTTTAACTTATATTTCACTGTACAATTAGTTTTCATATGTATCTTGCATTATGGTCTTGGAAACATTACATCATGCCTTGCAAGGAAAATAATCTGGCTTCTGTAAATGCATTTTTTGTACATTTCCCACCTGAATTTCACTGTACAATTAGTTTTGTTTACTCATTTCCCACCTACTCCACCTCCTAGCATATTTTTTATGTTGTCTACTATTTTTTTATCATACCCCTTAATTGTTTGAGTATTTCTTTTTCATTCCCTTAACTACACTTTCTATTTTTAAAAAAGGAAAGCATAATGAAGATAGATTTCTACTATTCTGAAATCCTCACATGTCCCTTTCTTCCCCTGTTTGTTTTCATCTTCTCTTAAGCTTTTGATCCTAATTTAATTGTTTTGATAAAAAATAGGTTATTTTAAAAACAATTTTATTTTGGTTGCAGGTTACCCCCTCTTATTATTATGGGCTTAAAAGAAATCCATTGTTCTATTGGGTGATTGCACCTAATCCAGTTACCGGTGGTGATAGGAAATATCACATTCCCTATTTGTGGTCTCAACGGTCATTTTCTTTATCTGAACTTGATTAATATTGTTAAATTTTGTATTTTATATGTAGGTGTTCAACTAAGAAGTGATGCAAATCATGTGGAAGAAAGGGACTAAGATGCAATTTTATTCCTATATATGAATCATTATTGTATCTGTGAGTTCTTTTCACACTAAAAAATTTAGATATAAATAGTTATTAATTTATCTCTCTTTTTTCTGCGTGTAATGACAATAATTTTTCTTCTCATATGCACGTCATTGTCACCTCTTGGCCGGGGAATGGTACCCGTGAGGGATCAGCTACCTAGCAAATACTGCATGATGATTTCACCTGCCTTAAGTAGACAATGTAGAAAAGTTGAAATAGGGAGTGAAAAATTCAAAGCATCAAGTTAAAGATAGTTCATAAAGTATTTGTTTACAATCTGAGATAAAAACAATTTGTTATTTCAATACATTAGTCAATTTGATTTTATTAAAATTTTAAAGTTGTAGAATTAAAGTTTTTTCACCCCATCTTTTCTCCTATTTGAACCATCTTTTGACTTCTTTTCTAATTTATGCCTGTAAATACTCCAACGTTGCTTTTTTCCCCACTAGCTATTGGTACTGATATTGCTGGAGGATACAATGACAAGGTTCTTCTAGAACATATATTTTTGCTTTATTCTTTGTTTTAATGAACTATTACCTTACATTTATACCTTTTGCAGGGTCTTTCTCCATATGAACTATTATGTATACATCTATGTTCTCTTAATGTTTTTAAATTAAATCATAATTTGAGAAAAAGTCGAGGATGGGAGAGAACGCTGCAGAGGTTAAATTCATAAGTAAACGACAGTTACTAAATTCAAGCTCAAGGTTTCAAGCATATATTGACTACATATAAATTGTTCCTATGAATAGATAAATATATTGACTACTGTGTTGATGGTTGCCACGGGATGAACACACACCAGTAGCCGCCTCTGCAGGCCAACGAGTGGATTGATATACCTCATGTGAAAAGCACACATTAAGAAAAATTGATACAATTGTGCTAATGCAAAATTGATACAATTGTGCTAATGCAAAATTGATCTTATTATAATGTATATTATATTTTTGTACAATAATATAATGTATATAATTACACGTGGTTTGCTCCCTTAAGCATGACATTATAACTACATTTGTTTTTCTATGTATATAGCTTGACTTATTTCTCTTAACTATATATAGATATGCAAGGAAATGCATAGGCTGCTTCTTTTTTTGTTGGTTTGAAAGCCGTGATTTCAAGATGCCGGTATCCTAAAGATTTCAGTAGTTTAAGAAGCTGCAAAGGGATACCGTCTTTTGTCAGTAGTTTAAGAAAAAAATTTGGCCTTCTGTGTTGAGTACAAGTGTGTGACACCTGTGTTTGTGTTCTGTTCTTCAAAAATTTTCCTTACATGCAGCTTAGGGGAATTATATCTCTCAACATTGACAAACTCAATAGACTACATCTATATACTGATTTTTTTTCAGTACTTACCAAATTTATCTATAACTTTATTGCAACAATTTTGATCACTCTTTAGCACAATTCTATTCATGTAAAATATTTTTTTATTGTGTATTTCCATCAATTGTTTTTTCTAATATTTTCTTTTGTTTACCTTTATTTAGAACGTACATTATTTCTTGAAATATAATAAACTAAAATTAAAAAATTAAAAAAATGTAAATTAATTAATAAAAAATAATTTATTGTTAAATAGATAAATTAAACTGTACAACAAATAAATATTTTAAATTTTAAATTCTGAAAATTTTATAAATATATTAATTAATAGAATATTATTGTAATTAAATATGTTTGAAATTATTAATATAAAAAATTAAAGTTTATTATTTTAACAATATTATTACGAATTTACGATTTATTTCCATTTCAGAATTCAACAGAAATTATAAATAACATGGATACTTTAAATTTAATATTTGTTAAAATATTTAAAATTTAATTTAAATATTAATAAAATGTTTTAATGATAATTTGTGGTATGTATTATTTTACATTTTTCATTTGTTCCTATTTATATTTAGAAATCAAACCAATATATATTGAACATATTATACAATTATATTTTATGAGTATAAAATATTCAAATAAAAATATTTTAGAAAATTAATTTAATTCATAAAATAATTTGATGGTAAATAAATTAATAAAAATAAGTTATAGAAATAAATATGTATTACATACAAAAATGAAAATTTATATTAATGTGTGTGCGTGCGATAAATAAGCATAACATGATGATAGAAAATTATATAAAAATTTATTAACATCTAAATTTAGAGATAAAACTATATTTCAAATGTAAGAGAAAGTTAGAAAACTTTACATAAAAATATTTTTACTTTATAAACAATTGGAATAAATATTTATATCATTGAAAGAGATATATAAACTTTACATAAAAATATATTCATATCAAAATAAATCAATAGATGTGTGAACCACACAATGAATTTTTTTCATGAAATTATGGCAAAATAAAATAAAATATGATAAAGATAGGAGTGTTAGTCATGCTAATGAGGAATATTGATATATCTGCTGGAATTTACAATGGAACCATATTAATAGTAAATGATTTAGGTTCCAATGTCATTGGAGCAACTGTTATTACTAGAACACATTTGGGAACAAAAGTTTTCATTCCTCAAATGAATTTAATTCCATAAGATCATCTCACCCCCTTAAAGTTTCAACGAAGACATTTTCTATTGTATTTGCTTTGTTATGTTTATTAATAAAAGTCAAGGTGATACGACATTGCCACATATTGGTGTGTATTTACCAAAATCTGTTTTCTCACATGACCAATTATATGTTGTTGTATCTAGGATTAAGTCTCAATAAGGACTTATGATTTCAATATGTGATGACACTTTTAAGTGTTATAATGTGACAAAAAATATAGTGTGCAATGAAGTATTTAAAAAAATATGAAAGAAAATACCTTTTAATGTTTGCATTTGTAATTATTTTTCTTTGCTATTTCATGTGCAAACCATTTCTTATCATAAATTTTTATATTCTATATGTATTAACAAGTGTAGAATAAATATTTTAAACTAAGTCATTTATAATGTTATTAATTAAACATATTTTATAAATTACATTCATTATATTACTCAATGTTAATAATTTATTAGGATAATTACATCCGTGCATCGCACGGGTAGGACACTAGTTCCATTTGTTTCGAAGGAACCTCAATCTCCCTACTATTTCTCGTCTGTTTTGGCCAGAAATACAAAATGATGGGGTCCATGTAACTTTTAAACCTCTACTTTATTTCTCTTACACTTCAAATGAGAGATGTCATGATACTTCTCTTCCACTTTTTTCCTTCCCCTTAATTTCTCCTCCACCTCCATACTATCAAACACATCATTTGGGAATTTGCTTGGAGGATAAAGTCTATATTACAATCCTCTTTTATTGTAACTAACAATATTTATGATAAAAAACAAAAGGAAAAAACCTAACCTTAGGCATAAAAAATAAAAAAAAAAGTATGTTATTTCTATTTGCATATATGCCAATTAATTATTGAAACTGTTTTATATTATCATTTTGGTCCTAACTTGTAATGACTCAGAGGACTAACATTTGTAAACAGTTGTTCAAAATTATTAGAGAACCGTCTTGATTCATCTTCTTTTTCCTTAATTTTTTCCATTCCAAAATTATTTAAACTAAACAAATCTTTTATTTAAAATTGTATTTATGTTAAACCTTTTTTTGCCATTCAATGTAAAAGAAGTTGGTTAATTCAGTTTTTCTGTTAATTCAGTTTTTCTGTTTTCTGTTAATCATTAGTTCACTTATCAGTTTTCTTTAGCTTTAGTGTTTAGCTTTTCTGTTTTGCTTTTAGCCTATATAAGGCTGCTGTTTCTTGCTTCTGTAATACAGTTTTTGATCATTCAGATCAACAATTCAATTCAATACATTCTTTTCTTTTCTCTTCTGTTTTATGGTATCAAGATCAAGGTTTCATTTGCTCTGCTGTGCGCCAACTCTGAACATCCATGGCTGAAGAACAATCTTCTCCTGTTATTCCTGATTCCAGCATCAAGACTGATGAATCCCAAAATCCAGCCAGCCCCTATTATCTACATCCAGGAGAGAACCCTGGAGCCATTCTTGTAGCTCCACCTCTCGAAAGGAACAACTATCATTCTTGGAGCAGATCTATGAAGAGAAGCCTTTCATCCAAGAACAAATTCAAATTTGTCAATGGATCGATCAAAGAACCAAAAGAAGACAACTCCCTTCATGATGCTTGGGAAAGATGCAACAATATAGTTGTATCTTGGATAACAAGATCTGTCTCCCCCCAAATTGCTCAAAGCATTGTTTACATAGACAATGCGCAAGACTTATGGAATGATCTGAAGGAACGATTCTCAAAAGGAGACCACTTCCGCACCTCTGACCTCTTGCAAGACATAAACTCTATCAAACAAGCGGATAGAAGCATTTCTGATTATTTTACAGAGTTGAAGATCTTATGGGAAGACCTTGAATCTTTACGGTCAACTCCTACATGCAGCTGCTCAGTGAAATGCTCTTGTGATCGGGAAAACACCATCAAGAAGTTCAAAGAAACAGAATATGTCATCTGTTTTCTTAAGGGGCTCAATGATCAATATAATAGCATCAAGAGTCAAATCCTTATCATGGAGCCCCTTCCACCTATTAACAAGGCTTTTTCTATGATCTTGCAGCAAGAAAGACAGCAAGAGACTTCAATCTCCGAATCAAACATCCTTTTCAATAACACCAATTCCAAGCAAGCCTTTGGAGGCAGAAATGGTGGACCTGCTGGGAGAGGAAGAGGTAGATCAAATACAAGAGGATCACAATCTGCTCCCCTTAAAGTTTGCACTTATTGTGGTAAGGAAGGACACACGGTGGAAACTTGCTATTTTAAGCATGGGTTTCCACCAAACTTTAAGTTCAAAAGCAAAGGTAATACCTCTGTCCTTAATAATGTCAGTAGAACTGAATCCATTGGTAGCACATCACCTTCAACCACTGGAAAGAAGCAAGATTCCACTCCCAAATTAACCACTGAGCAATATAATCAGCTGGAGGAAATGCTCAGAAAATTCAACACTCAGAACTCAACTCACAACATAGCTCAAATTAATAACAATGCTATTGATAATTCACACTCTCCATCCAAGGGCTCAGGTAAAACTCTTCATTGCAACAAATGGATTTTAGATAGTGGGGCTACAGATCATGTTTGTAACTCCCTATCTCATTTTTTATCCTATCATTCTATTAAGCCTGTCAAAGTCAATCTTCCTAATGGTTTCATTACCGAATCTCTTATTTCTGGAACAGTGAAGTTCTCCAAGAATTTCATATTGCATGATGTTCTTTATATACCAGATTTCCACTTTAATCTTATCTCTGTCCAGAAAGTTGCTGCTACTTTAAATTGTAAGTTGGTTTTTGACAAGAATTCTTGTGCCATTCAGGACGTGAATTCATTGAAGATGATTGGACATGCTGAAGCAAAGAGCAGCCTTTACATGCTACAAGATATTAGCAAAGTTCCCTCTTTTGTTAATTCAGACTATTTTGTAAATTCTTCTGTTAATAATAGCCCTCAATTTAGCTTGTGGCATTACAAATTAGGATATCCTTCCCTTAATGTTTCCCAGCAAATTCATAAACAATTTCCATATGTTGTTATCAATGTTGATCATGTTTGTGACTATTGTCACTTTGCTAAACAATCAAAACTCCCTTTTCCTACTAGTGTTAATAAAACAAATTTTTGCTTTGAACTCATTCATATGGACATATAGGGACCTGTGAGTATTAATTGCATTCATGGTCACAAGTATTTTCTAACAGTTGTTGATGATTTTAGCAGGAATACTTGGATTTTTCTTATGAAATCCAAAGCTGAAACTAGAACCTTAGTGCAAAATTTTGTTTCCATGATCAAGACTCAATTTGACAAAAGTGTCAAAATCATCCGTACTGATAATGGGACTGAGTTCATGATGCATGAATACTTTAATCAACAAGGAATTCTTCATCAAAGATCCTGTGTGGAGACACCACAGCAAAATGCTGTGGTAGAAAGGAAACATAGACACATATTGAATGTGGCTAGATCTTTGCTTTTCCACTCACACTTACCTAAATCTTTTTGGTCATATGCTGTCATTCATGCTGTTCATTTGATAAATAGGTTACCTTCATCTATCTTGGAAGGAAAATCTCCCTTTGAAGTAATGCATGACAAGACACCCACCTTTCTTGACTTGAAGGTCTTTGGATGTCTTTGTTTTGCATCCACCTTAACCCAACAAAGGACCAAGCTTGATCCAAGAGCCAGAAAGTGCATATTTCTAGGTGTCAAAGTTGGTATAAAAGGGTACATCTTACTTGATTTCTTAACCAGAGAGATTTTTATCTCTCGAAATGTTATATTTTATGAACATATTTTTCCCTTTTCTAACCAATCTTCCATGACTATTAGTGATTCTGTGAAGTATGATTCTAATTCTTTAGATTTTCTCATTTATGAAACTGTTAATCCTATTGATAATAATCATGCTCCTGAAAACTACAATACTGGTGACAATGATAGAAATTATGATCAAGATAACATCAATGAACAGTTTAACCAACCTGTTAGGAGATCCACTAGGGCTAAAAATCCCCCTTCCTACTTACAGGATTATCATTGCAACCTGCTGAGCAACTTTAATACCATCCAAGATAACAACACTAGGTATCCCCTCTCTTCTGTTCTTTCCTATCAATCTTTATCCAACAAACATCTTAATTTTGTCCTTTCTATCACCACACAAAATGAACCAAAACTTATAATCATGCTATTCAATCCCCACATTGGATCAAGGCAATGCAAGATGAACTTGCTGCCTTGGAACAGAATCAGACCTGGTCTTTGACTGAGCTTCCCCCTGGGAAAGTTGCTATAGGCTCAAAATGGGTTTATAAAATTAAACATAGGTCTGATGGAACTGTAGAGAGGTATAAGGCCAGATTAGTGGCTAAAGGATACAACCAAATTGAGGGATTAGATTTTTTTGATACTTTTTCCCCAGTTGCTAAACTTATTACTGTTAGGCTTTTGCTTGCTATTGCCTCTTCACAAAATTGGTTTCTGCATCAACTTGATATAAATAATGCTTTTCTACATGGTGATTTAAATGAAGAGGTTTATATGCAATTACCTAAAGGAATAGACAATGGTAATCCTAATCTTGTTTGTAAGCTTCAAAAATCCATATATGGTCTTAAGCAAGCTAGCAGGCAATGGTATGTTAAGCTGTCCACTTTCCTTACTACTTTTGGCTATAACCAATCTCCTCATGATCATTCTCTTTTTACTAAACATTCTAAAGGACATTTCACTGTTATATTAGTCTATGTGGATGATCTCATTCTAGCAGGTACAGATCAAGATGAAATCCATACTATCAAGGATCACCTTCACAATGAATTCAGGATTAAGGACTTGGGCCAACTTAAATATTTCCTTGGGTTGGAAGTGGCCCGATCCCATTCAGGCATTACAATTTGTCAAAGAAAATACACCTTGGACTTACTTTCTGACACAGGTTTTCTTGCAGCTAAACCTGCTCCCACTCCAATGGTTCGAACAACTAAGTTAGAGCAACAACCAGATGATCCTTATCCTGATCCATCAGAGTACAGAAAGCTTGTGGGAAAACTATTCTACTTAACCACTACTCGACCAGATATAAGCTTTGCTGTTCAACAACTAAGCCAATTCATGTCATGTCCTAGCAATCAACATTACAAGGCTGCTGTTAGAGTCCTCAGATACTTGAAGAAATCACCAGGACAAGGCCTTTTCTACCCAGCAACTTCATCTCTTTAGTTTAAAGCTTTCAGTGACTCTGATTGGGCTTCTTGCTCTGATTCTCGTCGCTCAATCACTGGTTATTGTATTTACCTTGGAGATTCTCTCATCAGTTGGAAATCTAAGAAGCAATCAACTGTTTCAAGGTCTTCATCAGAGGCAGAATACAGGGCCTTAGCTACCACTGTTTGTGAAATTCAATGGCTAACATATCTTCTCAATGAATTCCACATTCCCTTTGTCCAACCTTCGTTGTTATATTGTGATAGCCAATCAGCTCGGCACATTGCTGCAAATCCTGTTTTTCATGAACGGACAAAACACATAGACATCGATTGCCATCTTGTTCGGGAGAAACTACAAGCCAAGCTCTTTCATTTTCTCCCTATTCACACTCAGGAACAGCATGCTGACCTTTTCACTAAAGCTTTAGATCCTACTCCCTTCAATTATCTTCTTTCCAAGCTTGGATTCATTGATATCCACTCTCCAGCTTGTGGGGGGGTAAAAGAAGTTGGTTAATTCAGTTTTTCTGTTAATTCAGTTTTTCTGTTTTCTGTTAATCATTAGTTCACTTATCAGTTTTCTTTAGCTTTAGTGTTTAGCTTTTCTGTTTTGCTTTTAGCCTATATAAGGCTGCTGTTTCTTGCTTCTGTAATACAGTTTTTGATCATTCAGATCAACAATTCAATTCAATACATTCTTTTCTTTTCTCTTCCGTTTTACAATGAAAAAAAAAGACTAACAAGAGTAATATCTATTTTTAATACTAAATGAATCACACTTTTAGAAACAAGGTCAAAGTCCAAACCTTTATAAATGATCGAAAATGACGAAGATATATGATATAAATTAGTGGTGTCAAAATTACCTGTGCCCATGGATACTTGCAGGTAAAAATTGTCACGGGTCAAATATTACTCGTGCCCACGGCAACGAGTACCCATAGGTGAAAAAAATAAAAATGGTTCTTTTGCTCATTAATGGAGTGGGTATTTGGATACTCATGCCTAACATATACATATAATTTTATATGATATGTATTATATATTTCACTAATTATATTTAAAATTATACTGCCACTCTATTTTAAGTGTTTCATTTTTTTTAAATCATAATTTTATAAAAAATTATGTTTTAAATTATGTTTTTTTTAGTTTTTTTTATTTTCTAATAGATACCCGCGCCGCGTAACACCCCAGCCTTGACCTGCGGCCCAACTTCTAGGGCCCAGGAATTCACTGAGCGTGTTAACTAAGATCCACCCACTCCCCTAAGGTGGATTATTCCCCTCTTTCGTGATTCGAACCCATGACCTAGGGACTTGGTCATCGATTCCTAAGAACCACTACCAATTGAACTACTAGCAGCTCAATTGGTCGTGGATTCAAGTTAACTTAAGACTATATCCAATTGGTCTTGGGTTTGAATCCACGAAAGGTTCCCTTCGAGGAATAACCACTTCAAGGTGTGGTAAAGCTTAGTTAACACGCTCAGTGAATTCCTGGACTCGATTAGTGGGCTGAAGGTCAAGGCTGGGGTGTTACAACCCACATATATCTGTGGATAGGGATGGCAATTGGACCCGGACCCAGTGGGTACCCACAAAAATTACCCACAATGGGTAGGGTAATTACCCACCAAATGAGTCTGGGTCCGGGTATGGGTAATTACCCGCACTTTTTAATGGGTACGGGTGCGGGTACGGGTACTATGGTACCCTACCCTACCCACACCCGCACTTATATAATATATATAATTAATGTAATTTAGATACATATAATTAATTTAATATATATGTGTTTATATTATTAATTACTATTTTTCCCAAAAAAATTAATGTTAATATATATTATAGTCACAAAAAAAACATTAATATATATTGCTAATTTAATTAATTTAAATGTTATAATTTTGAAAAAGTTATAACTTTGTCTTAAACAATAAAATAACAAAACATGAACTAATTTCCATTCCCTTTCCATTGTTTTAATCTCCCATCCTCTTCCACATACCATAGTTGTTTTATAGATTAAACTTGGATGATCTATAGATTATTTTTCATTTATTTTTTAACTAATTTTCATTTTGTAATCAATTTATTATTTCTATAGTTAACAAAAGTACGGGTAATGGGTACAGGTACGGGTACTTGAGTACCCAACGAGTAAGGGTACGAGTATTAGAATCACTACCCAAGTGGGTATGGGTCCGGGTCCGGGTATTTTTTTAAAACGCGGGTATAGGGACGGGTACTATAGTACCCTACCCAAACCCTACCCATTGCCATCCTTACATGTGGATATCATAAATCCATACAAAATCTGCTTAGCGGATACCCATGCGGGTATGTGGCGGGATACAAGGCGGATTTTTACTCGCTGATGCATGTAGTTGATACCTACTACTTGTGCTTGTCCCGTCCCATTAACATTCCTAATTTAAACTAAATGATTTTTTCCATATTACATAATACACATGTATTCGTATTAAATATAAAAAATAAAATAAAAATATTTTAAAATTAATTTAATTATTTGAAAATTGTTTTAATGATAGTAAAAAGTAAATTAAGATATAAAAGAATACATATGTTTACACTTTTAATTAGGGGTGGGCAACGGTCGGGTCCAGTCAGATTTGAGCCCAATTGGCCCAATCTGAAAAAATCAAACCAAGTAAAATATAGGCCCAAACGCGACTGAAAATAAGGTTCGGGTTGTTGGTTTTCGGGTTAGACAGGTAATCGGGTGAATCAGGTGGGTAGATTCGAACTTTGGGCCATTATTGGACTGGTTAGTTTTTTTTAACTGTTCAATTTTTTTATCTGCTATTTTTTTTTGTTTTTGGTCAATTTTTAAAACAGAAAACACATTGGGCCAACCATTTTTATACTTGGCCTAATTTTCTATCTTTTTTTAATTTTGGATCAATTATTCACCTTTTATAAATTGTTTATTTAAAATCATTGTCTTTATTAAAGACCAACTAGATTCACCCCAATGCAATAAAACTTTCAACCAAAAAAAATACAATAAAACTTAGGTGAAGGCTAAGGTGAAGCACCGTTATGGGTGTTCCAAACCTAAGGCAACATATTTGACTTGCACTAGCAGGTTTTACCACCAGGAAGGTTAACTTTTATAAATTGTGGGGCAGAGGTTTGTTATTTTTTAAAATTATAATTTAAACCCCATCTCTTTTTTTATTTTTATTTTTGACGGAACCCCATCTCTTTATGTTATTTTAATTGACAGGTTTTGGTTATTAATAATAAGTAATTAGCTTAATCAGTTAGTAATCATTTATTTTAAAAAAAGATTATTTGACATATTGATAAGTAATATCTGAGATTATTTGACATATTGATAACAAATATCTGAGATTGGAATATTGGGAGTCGAAGAAGAAACCTTAATAGGGGAAGAGGCCGCCGTCTGGTCCGCTCCCAACCTTCCTGGTTCGGTCGCAGCCTGTTGTCTGCATCGTCCGCTTCATCATTTTGTTAATGAAGCTAAAGGGCTATTGAAGGGTGAACACGTCGTTGCGGGGATTTCACGATTTTCTGTGTGTGTGCGAAGGTGAGTGTGTTCTGTTTGATTAACGTTATTATGGTTTTCTGTTTTTAGGACAAACAGAAATAATTGTTGTGGGTATCCAATCTCTCTCACCTGATCTCTCTTTCTTTCTCTCTCGCATTTTTGCAATTTCTCTATCGCGACTCACGTTTTCTCTCTTTCGGCAGGACTCTGTTTGTCGCCGTAGGGTGGAGAACCATTGTTTTCTCTCTTTGATAAAAAAAATGAATTTAATTAATAAATTAGTTAATACTGTTGACTTTAATTCCTTTGTCTCTTTCTCTGATGCATACCCTTGATTACATTTGTTATGAAGGTAGTGATTTTCTGTTGCATACTCTTGGAATGAGAGGAAGGACAAAGGGAGGTCTCCCAATGATGACAGGGATGAATGGAGGCAGTCTGATATTTAGACAGTGAATAGAAATTTATCATTGAAGGGGTTTGTGTTTCCCATTTTCAAAGACGGTGGCTGCTAGCGTGAATCATCAAAGTTGTGCACCACCACCACCAGTGGTGCACAACTTTTTACCTGTTATAGGGAGTAAATGACCTGCTAATTATTTAAAAATAAAGGGAAATGAATAAAAAAATTAAGTTTTACAATTTGCTAGGTAGTCCTCCCCACTTTTTCCCTTTCTTTTCTATTTGTAAAAATTTCTCTCTCTATATTTTTCATTTATTAAAATTCTCTCTCTTCTCTTTCACTCATCTCTCTCTCCGCTGTTTCTCTCTCTCCTCTCTCTCTCATCTATTTCTCTCCTTTGTTTGTCTCTCCCTCTCCTTCTCTCTCCCCTCTCTCTATTTCTCTCCTCTCTCTCCTATGTTTCTCTTCCTATCTCCTTTCTCTATCCTCTCCCTCCTCTATTTCTCTCTCTCCCCTCTCTCCTTTGTTTCTCTCTCCCCCCATCTCCCCCTCTCTTCTTTCTATTTCTCTCCTCTCTCCCCCATGTTTCTCTCTCTAATCGCCTTTCTCTATCCTATCTCTCCATGTTTCTCTCTCCTCTCTTTCCCATGTTTCTCTCTCTCCCCCTTTCTCCTTTCTCTCTCCTCTATTTCTTTCCTCTACCTCTCTCCTCTGTTTCTCTCTCCCTCATCTCCCATCTCTCTCCTCTGTTTCTCTCTCCCCCATATCCCCTCTCTCTCCTCTATTTCCCTCCTTATTTCTCTCTCTCCTTTGTTTCTCTCCCTCTTTCTACTTTGTTTCTCTCTCCCTCTCTCCTCCTATCTTTCTCTCTCCCTCATCTCCCATCTTTCTCCTTTATTTCTCTCTCCCCCCTTCTCCCATCTCTCTCCTCTATTTTTGTCCTTATTCCTCTCTCCCCCATTCTACTATGTTTCTCTCTCCTCTCTCTCTTTCTCTCTTTCCCCCCACCCTCCCCCTCTCTCTCCTTTGTTTCTCTCTCCTTGTTTCTCTCTCCTATCTCTCTCCTTGTTTCTCTATCTGTTTAGAGTTTCACTCATTGTAATCTGAAAAAAAAATCAATTGTCGCACCATTTCACTTAATTCCCATGCAAGTCACTTATTTAAAATGCACTATCATTGAATTTCTTTCATTTAAAATTAATATTATAAATTTACAAACACTTTAACATATCTTTAAATAGACCACTGATACTTACGTAAAATATAACTAATTAATAGTATTTCGCATGCGCATTTATTTTTAAGAACTGCTCACCCATCCCCAAAATGCGCATGCGCATTTATTGTTCACAAAATGCGCATGCGCAGTTTTTGTTTGCAAAATGCGCATGCGCATTTGCTGAAAAATTAAATTTCATATAGGGCTCTCCCATTGCTTCCTCTTGGGTTGGAGCCGTCAAAAACCAAATTTCTGTTGAGTCTCAAAAATATCATAAGAGATTTTATGATGTTTTAAGACAACAATATTTCCAAGTTTTAATGATTAACAAATTTACAGTATTTATTTTCACAGATACTCTTAAGTGTTTAACTATCTATCTGTGATTTCAGCAAGCCACAATACGCTTTATAAGTCTTTAAGAAGTGCTTCAAGTCATCTGAGGGAAACAAGCCTTCTGAAGTGGTCAACCTGTCTTAAGTGTTGAAAGCTGTCTGAAGAGCCAAGCCTGTCTGAAGACTGGAACCCGAAGCCGTCTGAAGTTTTAATAATGACGTGGCAACCTTGCTGAAACTTTGCGTGAAGACTTTTCTGAGTCTCTGCTGCTCGTACGTTTTGGAACACGTTTATGGCAACAAACACAGAGGCCTTTCCTGGTACATTTGAATTTCATACACCACTGAGGAAATCTCTGTAAACGCAGCAGCGCAGCAATTCCTGAAGCGGCCTTTTTGGCAGATACAACCTTGTACTGTGTCAGAAATATCAGGATGCTCAGAAGTATGTCTCACAACGGATTGAATAGCATTTAATGCTATCTCTAAACGGTGGTTTTTCAACGGATTAAATTCTGGGTATAAATACCCCTTATGAAGACCATCACTGTGCAAGCAACAAGAACAGAGAAGAGCATATAGAAAAAGAGAATCATCGCTGCAAATTTTCTTCAAGAAAATCACTCTGATAAACTTCTTTGTACACTTTATATTTTCATATCCTGAGTATATCTCAGTTTTTAAGCTGTACATCGTAATAGGTTTAAGCTTTAAACTCGTGTAGTTTAAAAGCTTAAACTCCTTCTAACTGTAATTGTGTTGAGCCTGGAGAGGCTTGTCTGGAAAAGAATACTTGTGTTGTTGAGCCTGGAGAGGCTTGTCTGGAAAAGAATACTTGTGTTGTTGAGCCTGGAGAGGCTTGTCTGAAAAGAATACTTGTGTTGTTGAGCCTGGAGAGGCTTGTCTGAAAGAATACTTGTGTTGTAGAGCCTGAAGAGGCTTGATAGAAAAGAATACTTGTAATCTTTGTGAAAGATTAAGAGAAAATCCAAGTGCTTGTTGGCATTGGGACTGGAGGTAGCTCACAGTGGTGGTGAGTGAACCAGGATAAATCCTTAGCTAAGTTTTTCTATCCCTTATCTCTTGTCAATTCGTTTATATTAATATCAAGGGTGTTGAAAAGCTATTCTAAATATTTTAAAAGCAAAGAAACCTTTTAAAATATATTTTCAGGAACCATTCAAATACTTCAGACAGCCTCGATAAACCTGTCTGAAACTGTTTATAACTTGTTGTTTTCAAAAAGCTTTCAAAATACAAAGAAACACTATTCAACCCCCCATTCTAGTGTTTCTCTGTGTTTCTACAATTTCACCTTTTTTGGAATTAATTTGATATTTTTAATTAATTTAACCTTGTTTAATCACAATTAATTCAAAATAATTACAAAACAAATCAAAAAATCACCAAAATTTACCACGTGGGTCCTCTCACCAACCCATGCATGCATGCAAAGTCCCACGTCAAAATTCAAACAACAGGTTTGCATCGATGTGTTCTACGTCCTAATCCTGTGTAATTGTACTAAGGCTCTTTCCTTGTAGGCTTGACCCTTTAGAAGGGCCAAAATTCAATTTTTGAATTTTGCAACGAAAACTCTCCCATTGCTTCCTCTTGGGTTGGAGCCGTCAAAAATCAAATTTCACCTTTTTTGGAATTCATTTGATATTTTAAATTAATTTAACCTTGTTTAATCACAAGTAATTCACAATAATTACAAAACAAATCAAAAAATCACCAAAATTTACCATGTGGGTTCTCTCACCAACCCATGCATGCATGCAAAGTCCCACGTCAAAATTAAAACAACAGGTTTGCATGGATGTGTTCTACTTCCTAATTCTGTGTAATAGTACTGAGGCTCTTTCCTTGCAGGCTTGACCCTTTAGAAGGGCCAAAATTCCATTTTTGAATTTTGCAACAAAAACTCTCTCATTGCTTCCTCTTGGGTTAGAGCCGTCAAAAACCAAATTTCACCTTTTTTGGAATTAATTTGATATTTTTAATTAATTTAACATTGTTTAATCACAAGTAATTCACAATAATTACAAAACAAATCAAAAAATCACCAAAATTTACCATGTGGGTTCTCTCACCAACCCATGCATGCATGCAAAGTCCCACGTCAAAATTAAAACAACAGGTTTGCATGGATGTGTTCTACTTCCTAATTCTGTGTAATAGTACTAGGGCTCTTTCCTTGCAGGCTTGACCCTTTAGAAGGGCCAAAATTCCATTTTTGAATTTTGCAACAAAAACTCTCCCATTGCTTCCTCTTGGGTTAGAGCCGTCAAAAACCAAATTTCACCTTTTTTGGAATTAATTTGATATTTTTAATTAATTTAACATTGTTTAATCACAATTAATTCAAAATAATTACAAAACAAATAAAAAAAACACCAAAATTTACCACGTGGGTCATCTCACCAACCCATGCATGCATGCAAAGTCCCACGTCAAAATTCAAACAACAAGGTTGCACCCATCAACCTTGACCACAAAGATGGCCATTAGGGTTAGGGTTCATGGAAAATTTCATGTGAAAATTCAAACCACAAGATTGCATGCATTAGTCCACAAATCAAAGTTGGTACTTAGGTCTAGGGTTCTTACTTTAGACTCATAACATGCAACCCTCAACCCATACTTTTTCGGAACACCTCCAAACTCACCACTACCTTCCCTGCACCAAATGGGGCACAACCACTTTTTCTTGAATTTTCTGAGAGAGGGAGATGAGAGAGAGGGGAGAGAAAGGGGGGAGAGAGGAAAGAGAGAGGAGACAGAGGGGAGCAAGAGAGAAAGGAAAAAGAGAGATGAGATGAGAGAGGGGGGAGAGAGAGGAGAGAGAGAGAGAAGAGAGATGGAAGAGAAGGGGGATAGAGAGGGAGGAGAGAGAATGGTGGGAAGAGAGGAAAGAGAGAAGAGAGAGAGGAGGAGGAGAGAAAGGAAAGAGATGGGAGAGAGAAAGAGGGGGAGAGGTAACTCAAAAAGGACTTCATGTAAATAAACATAAAATTTCTCATATAACTCAAAAAGGCCCAAAATGAAATTTTAATAACTTAACACTAAAAAGAAACAACCGGTTCCCAGTCAAAGATCGTGACCGTCCAGCCTTATTAAAGTCGATCTAACGGCATAAAATCTATGTATCATCGGTGATACACAGATTTGATAACTCACGCTAGACGCCACCTTCAAAGACTTCTGCTATCTTTTGTTTTTTGTTTTGTGGCGTTGTCGGCTGAGAGGCTGAAGAAAAACATATTATTTTATTGTTTGTTGCATTGTGAAAGTTAAAAGACTCAAAGTCAAGAATGAATGAGTGACAATGTCATTCAATTCAGTTAAAAGAAATGCATCGTTGGATCTCAGGATCTCTTTAATTTCATGAATTCTATTTTGGTTTGGTGTTGTCTTTTTTACTGTCAAGTGTTAACTTCTTTTGGAATTTCAACTCGTACAACACTGGTGTTCAATTATTATCCTAACATTTCTGATTTAATGCAGAGATAATGACAGAGGATAAGATCTTCACTGTTCATATGCAAAGACATAAAGTTGTGAAATTATATTACGTGAATAAATGTAAAAAATAAACAAATAATATAAAATTGTTAATTTCATGACTTCAATTTTATTAAACAATCCATCAAAATAATAGTTTCTAGTTTAGAAACAGGTTATGAAACCAGTTTCAAAAGTGGATCAGAATCAAGTTTCAAAAGCTAGTTCAGAAACAAATTTAAAAATAGATCCAAAAACCGGGTTTTTAAAAATGGATAAAAAACCTTTTTTAAAATCGGTTCAGATTCAAGATCCAGATCAAATTGTGGAACACATTTCGGAACACCTTGAACGAATTTATGATATTAAAATATTTTCTCTCATTATTTATTTTTATTAATATGTTTTTTATAAAAGAATTTTTTTTATGTTTTGCGGGTATTCTCCACAGGAGGCAATCGTGTTACTATCATTAATTTTATTTTTTCTTACACATTAATTTTCTTTTTTTTATTATCCTCTTTCCTTTCTTTTTACTTATTTATCCAAAAGTTTTATCTCCATTTATTTAGCTTCTATTGTAGTGTTTTTTATGAATCACGGGTATCATCCAACAGTCTCAATCATGTCATTTTCTTTTTTATTTTATTATTTTATTTAACTTCCATTTTATTTTTTGTTATGATATTAAAATATTTTCTCTTAATATGTTTTGTAACATCCTAAATTCTATTAGGATAAATATTAATTAAATTAAATAGATTAATTAAGGAGATAATTAAGTAATGAGAAAATAAATAATAGGAGTATTATTATTATTATTAGTTTTATTTAGTAAAAGTAAGATTTAATTGAAAATAGAAATAAGGGGGTGAGAGTGGGCCTAAGCCCAATTAGACATTTCAGTAGGGAGGGGTTAACAGAGCACCCTAATCCTTATTCGTATCATTCGTCAGTAAACGAAACGCTAAGGAGGGGAGAAACGGAGTCTCAAGAGAGAGCTGCTGTAGAGTGAAAGCCAAGAATCCAAGAAAGGACTTCCTTGCTGTGATCAAAGCTTCGCTTAAGGTACGGTGGGGAAGAGGGTGTTGCTTGTATATGCATGTAGGGGTGCTTGGGTAGTAATTTAAGAGTATAATTCGTATGAATACATGCTATAACTGAGAATAGATGATATAAACTGTGATTTATGGTTGATTGGAATGATTCTTGATGAATCTTGAGTGGTTTGAATGATAATAATGAGAATAGTGAAAATGGGTTAAATAAGGGTTTGATGATTTGGGGTTTTGATGGGAAATCCATGTAAAACTGTTAAAGATTGATGATTGTGATAAGTTGGATGAATATTTATGATTATGAATGGTGTTTATTGAAAAGGATGGAATAAAAACGTACGAACAGTCGCGATAAGCGACACATACGCTTCAGTAGGCGCTAAGCGCGTACTGGAGCGTGTGACCCTGGAACCTGGGCTGCACTCGGGCTGAGTGCGGGTGGAGCGCAGCTCGCTGGCATGCGCGCTGCGAGTGCGCTAAGCGTGGGCAAAGCGCAGCTCGTAGATTGATTTATTTTAAAAGGTGAAATTGAGTTGGATGCTTAATGATGATTGATGTTGTGTGATGATGTTTTATAATGAGTATGGTGCTAATAATATGATGATATTAATAACGATAATGTATATCACTTTATGAATAATGATGTTTAGTGATGTTTGTGAGTATTATGATGATGTATAATGATGATGATTGATGCTAATAGTGTATATCACTTTAGTATGATGATGTTTAGTGATGAGTGTAATGATGCATGATGATGATGATGATAATGATGTCGGTGTATATCACCTTATTATGATGATGTTTAATGATAAGTGTATTGATGCATGATGATGATGATAATGATGTCGGTGTATATCACCTTATTATGATGATGTTTAATGATGAGTGTATTGATGCATGGTGATGATGATGATGATGAGTGTATATCACTTAATGATGATGGTGTTTATTGATGAGCATGATGATGCATAATGATGTTGATGATAATGACGATGGTGTATATCACCCTTTTGATGATGATGTTAATGATATTGATGATGGTGTATATCACCTTTTCTATGATGATGTTACCTAAGTTGTGCGGGCCCATAGAGGGGGTACAACTTAGGAGAGATGCCTTGTGCATATGTCATGTTACTCGAGTTGTGCGGGCCTATAGAGGGGGTACAACTTAAGAGAGATGCCTCGAGCATGTGTGGTGAGACCTGAATTGTGCGGGCCCATAGAGGGGGTACAACTCAGGGGATCAAGATGGGGTGTTCGATGCACGGGCCCATAGAGGGGGTGCAACCTAGGAGTGATTGTACGGGCCCATAGAGGGGGTACAACCTAGGGTCGAATGTCGTTGTGCGTGCCCATAGAGGGGGTACAACCTATCGGATAGTGTGTGGTAACACCGGTAGACTATCTTGGTACTAACTAGAGTGATTGACGAGGTGCACCCATTGTGTGGAGTTCCAAGTCATGATCTTTGGGTAGATGATGAGAGGAGTATTGATGTATGATGATAATGAGTATACTGATATATGAATGATGTTATGATGATAGATGAATGATGTTATGATGATAATGAGTATGATGATAGATGAATGATGTTATGATGATAATGAGTATAATGATATATGAATGATGTTATGATAATAATGAGTTTGATGATAGATGAATGATGTTATGATGATAATGAGTATAATGATATATGAATGATGTTATGATGATAATGAGTATGATGATAGATGAATGATGTTATGATGATAATGAGTATAATGATAGATGAATGATGTTATGATGATAATGAGTATAATGATATATGAATGATGTTATGATGATAATGAGTATGATGATAGATGAATGATGTTATGATGATAATGAGTATGACGATATATGAATGATGCTATGATGATGTTGAGCTTGGTGAATGTATAATGGATATATTTATGTGTTATAAATAAGAATGATGGTAGAGCATGTATATGTTGATATAGATGATGAAATATATGTTGAGTTTAGATGAATGTTACTAATGATGATTAATGTATTGATGACATGATGTGATGATGTTGTGGGTGAGGATGGGCATTCTCTATGTGTATGTATAAGTAGTATTCATTTTCCTCACCGTATTCTGTGGATATATTTTTACAGGTGTTGATGAGGACACGATTGGTGTCGACTATGATTAAAGGGTTGTGCTCTGATAGATGTGACATCAGGGTGTATTTGGGGGTTTTACCATGTTGTTAGTTAGGAGTATTTCTTATTCACTTTCTAGATGCCTTGTATGGCAGTAGGTCACTAGTTGTTTTATTTCTTTGGAGATTCCGTTGCTTATATTTGAAAGTTTAATTTTTGTTATTAAAGTCGTTTTCGAACTATGAGATTTAATAAGATCGATTGTGAACCTTTTACCCATCGTGGGACATTACCTTTTCTAAACTTCGATTTATTAAGCATTTAAGAGTATGGGGTAGAAGGGTGTCACATTAGTTGGTATCAGAGCAGGTCAGTTCACCGGCCTTGAGTTATGAGTTTACTATGCTTCTGATGTGTTAATCGGATTGATTGATTGTTTGAGTGAATTGTGTTGTTTGAATTGGATTGTTTGTCTTGTTTCTTTTCTCTTGGCTTTATCTAGTATGTTATCTTACCCTTTCTTTGATAAAGAAAGAGTAATGGCTAGGGGTAGGAATGATCGAGCAATGGTCGATGCCTTAATGGCTATGGCACGGGCTATTGGCAACCTTAACCAACATCACGTGACAGATTGGCTTGCACGGTTCCAGAGGAACCATCCACCTACGTTCCGTGGGAGTTATGACCCGGACGGTGCTGCTGACTGGATCTTCGAGATCGAGAATATTTTTAGTGCGATGGACTGCCCTTTGGTGCAAAAGGATTACGTTGGCTGCGTTCACGTTATCAGGAGATGCCAGATTCTGGTGAGACTCACTCGTTCATATCACATGCTTGTGTGTCTAAGCTTAAATTGCCTATTTCTTCCTCGCCTTTTGTATTGAGTGTGGAAACGCCAGCTAGTGGGTCAGTTTTTACTTCTAATGTGTGCCTAAACTGTTCTATTTCTGTTAATGATAGAAATTTCCTAGTTGATTTAATTTGTTTACCTCTAAGTCAACTAGATGTCATTCTTGGTATGGACTGGTTATCGTCCAACCATGTCCTTCTAAACTGTGCTGATAAGTCTGTTGTTTTTGGTCACCCTTTCGAGAGTAAGAGTAAGGATTTTATGAATTCCAATCAAGTAAAGGTGTCTCTAAGGGAAGATGCCCAGGTTTACATGCTCTTAGCTTCTTTGAAATCTGATAGTAGCGCTGTGGTGAGTGAGATACCTGTAGTGTGCGAGTACCCTGAAGTATTTGCTGATAATGTGTCTAGCTTACCACCTGAGAGGGAGATAGAGTTTGTTATAGACTTAGTGCCAGGAACAGGACCGATTTCAGCTACACCTTATAGGATGTCACCCATAGAGCTAGCAGAACTTAAGAAGCAATTAGAAGACCTGTTAGAGAAAAAGTTCATAAGGCCTAGTGTGTCACCCTGGGGAGCGCCTGTGTTGTTTGTTAAGAAGAAGGATGGTAGCATGAGGTTGTTTACATATTATCGCCAGCTAAATAAGGTAACCATTAAGAATAGATATACTTTGCCTAGGATAGATGACTTGATGGATCAATTAGTAGGGGCATGTGTGTTTAGCAAGATAGATCTTAGATCAGGATATCATCAGATTAAAGTTAAGGATGAGGATGTACCTAAGACCGCTTTTAGGACTAGGTATGGACATTACGAGTATCTGGTAATGCCTTTCGGTGTGACGAATGCTCCTTCCATTTTTATGGATTACATGAACAGAATTTTTCACCCTTATTTGGATAAATTCGTAGTTGTCCTTATAGATGATATACTAATTTATTCCAAAACTAAGGAGGAGCATGAGGAACATCTAAAGGTAGTGCTTCAGGTTCTTAAGGATAAACAGTTGTATGCTAAGATGTCCAAGTGTGAGTTCTGGTTAGAGCAAGTGAGTTTCTTGGGTCATGTAATTTCTAAGGGAGGTATAGGTGTAGATCCTTCTAAGGTAGAGGTCGTGCTTAAGTGGGAATCCCCTAAGTCAGTGAGTGAGATTAGGAGTTTCCTTGGGTTAGTTGGGTACTATAGGAGGTTCATAGAAGGGTTTTCTAAGTTAGCTTTGCCTTTGACCGAGTTGACTAGGAAAAGGGTAGCCTATGTGTGGAACAGTAAGTGTGAGACTAGCTTCCAAACCCTTAAGGAGAAGTTAACTAGTGCACCAGTGTTAGTGTTACCTGACCTTAGCAAAACCTTTGTAGTATACTGTGATGCCTCCAAGATGGGTTTAGGTGGGGTGTTGATGCAAGAGGGTAAAGTAGTAGCCTATGCTTCTAGGCAATTGAAAATTCATGAGAGAAACTACCCTACCCATGACCTAGAGTTAGCAGCCATAGTGTTTGCGTTGAAGATTTGGAGACATTACCTGTATGGTTCCCGGTTTGAGGTTTTTAGTGACCATAAGAGCCTTAGATATCTGTTTGACCAGAAAGAGCTGAACATGAGGCAGAGGAGGTGGTTAGAATTTCTTAAGGATTGCGATTTTGAGTTAAGTTACCATCCCGGTAAGGCCAATGTAGTGGCTGATGCCTTGAGTAGGAAGTCTATCCATGCTAGTTCCTTGATGATTAGAGAGATGGATCTTTTAACCCAGTTCAGAGATCTAAGTTTGGCTTGTGAAGTATCATCCTCTAGTGTGAAATTAGGGTTGACCAGGGTAAGTAATGAATTGTGGAAGGATATTAGTAAGGCCCAGTTAGAGGATCCATTTTTGGTAAGTAGGCGAGAGGCTATAGAAGGAGGTAGTGGTGGAGAGTTTGTAATTGGTACCGATGGGGGTAGTGAGATTTGGAGATCGAGTGTGTGTGCCTAGTGAACCTAGCATTAAGAGATTAGTACTAGAAGAAGGTCATAGAAGTAAGCGTAGTTTCCACCCAGGATCGACTAAGATGTACCAGGATTTGAAGAAAGTGTTTTGGTGGCCTAGGATGAAAAGGGACATAGAGGAGTTTATGAGTGCATGTTTAGTGTGCCAAAAGGCTAAGGTAGAACATCAAAAACCTTCAGGATTGCTTCATCCCAGAGTAGGTAGAAGAGCTATGCTGATATGAGGAGGAAGGAATTAGAATTCAAAGAAGGGGATCATGTATTCCTGAAAGTCACTCCGTCGATTGGGGTTGGTAGGGCGTTAAAATCTAGAAAGCTTACACCTCGATTCATTTGTCCTTACCAAATCCTTAAAAGAGTCGGCAATGTTGCCTACCAAATCGCTTTGCCTCCACATCTGTCTAATCTTCATAACGTTTTCCACGTTTCTCAACTCCGGAAATACGTTCACGATCCTTCGCATGTGATTGAGTCGGATCATCTCGAGGTTAAGGAAAACCTAACAGTGGAAACCATGCCGGTGAGAGTTGAGGATCGGAGGGTGAAACAACTTCGAGGTAAAGAGATTCCTTTGGTGAAGGTGATCTGGAGAGGACCTACACCCGAGAGTGCCACTTGGGAACTTGAAGAGAAGATGAGGGAGTCTTATCCAGAACTGTTCGCTTCAGGTAAAATTCGAGGACGAATTTTCTTTTTAGGAGGGGAGAGTTGTAACATCCTAAATTCTATTAGGATAAATATTAATTAAATTAAATTAAATAGATTAATTAAGGAGATAATTAAGTAATGAGAAAATAAATAATAGGAGTATTATTATTATTATTATTATTATTATTATTATTAGTTTTATTTCGTAAAAGTAAGATTTAATTGAAAATAGAAATAAGGGGGTGAGAGTGGGCCTAAGCCCAATTAGACATTTCAGTAGGGAGGGGTTAACAGAGCACCCTAATCCTTATTCGTATCATTCGTCAGTAAACGAAACGCTAAGGAGGGGAGAAATGGAGTCTCAAGAGAGAGCCGCTGTAGAGTGAAAGCCAAGAATCCAAGAAAGGACTTCCTTGCTATGATCAAAGCTTCGCTTAAGGTACGGTGGGGAAGAGGGTGCTGCTTGTATATGCATGTAGGGGTGCTTGGGTAGTAATTTAAGAGTATAATTCGTATGAATACATACTATAACTGAGAATAGATGATATAAATTGTGATTTATGGTTGATTGGAATGATTCTTGATGAATCTTGAGTGGTTTGAATGATAATAATGAGAATAGTGAAAATGGGTTAAATAAGGGTTTGATGATTTGGGGTTTTGATGGGAAATCCATGTAAAACTGTTAAAGATTGATGATTGTGATAAGTTGGATGAATATTTATGATTATGAATGGTGTTTATTGAAAAGGATGGAATAAAAACGTACGAACAGTCGCGATCAGCGACACGTACGCTTCAGTAGGCGCTAAGTGCGTACTGGAGCGTGTGACTCTGGAACCTGGGCTGCACTCGGGCTGAGTGCGGGTGGAGCGCAGCTCGCTGGCATGCGCGCTGCGAGTGCGCTAAGCGTGGGCAAAGCGCAGCTCGTAGATTGATTTATTTTAAAAGGTGAAATTGAGTTGGATGCTTAATGATGATTGATGTTGTGTGATGATGTTTTATAATGAGTATGGTGCTAATAATATGATGATATTAATAACGATAATGTATATCACTTTATGAATAATGATGTTTAATGATGTTTGTGAGGATTATGATGATGTATAATGATGATGATTGATGTTAATAGTGTATATCACTTTAGTATGATGATGTTTAATGATGAGTGTAATGATGCATGATGATGATGATGATAATGATGTCGGTGTATATCACCTTATTATGATGATGTTTAATGATGAGTGTATTGATGCATGATGATGATGATAATGATGATGTCGATGTATATCACCTTATTATTATGATGTTTAATGATGGGTGTATTGATGCATGATGATGATGATAAGTGTATATCACCTTATTATGATGATGTTTAATGATGAGTGTATTGATGCATGATGATGATGATGAGTGTATATCACTTAATGATAATGGTGTTTATTGATGAGCATGATGATGCATAATGATGTTGATGATAATGACGATGGTGTATATCACCCTTTTGATAATGATGTTAATGATATTGATGATGGTGTATATCACCTTTTTGATGATGATGTTACCTAAGTTGTGCGGGCCCATAGAGGGGGTACAACTTAGGAGAGATGCCTTGTGCATATGTGATGTTACTTGAGTTGTGCGGGCCCATAGAGGGGGTACAACTTAAGAGAGATGCCTCGAGCATGTGTGATGAGACCTGAATTGTGCGGGCCTATAGAGGGGGTACAATTCGGGAAGTGAACTGAGTTGTGCGGGCCCATAGAGGGGGTACAACTCAAGGGATCAAGATGGGGCGTTCGATGCATGGGCCCATAGAGGGGGTACAACCTATCGGATAGTGTGTGGTAGCACCGGTAGACTATCTTGGTACTAACTAGAGTGATTGACGAGGTGCACCCATTGTGTGGAGTTCCAAGTCATGATCTTTGGGTAGATGATGAGAGGAGCATTGATGTATGATGATAATGAGTATAATGATATATGAATGATGTTATGATGATAGATGAATGATGTTATGATGATAATGAGTATGATGATAGATGAATGATGTTATGATGATAATGGGTATAATGATATATGAATGATGTTATGATGATAATGGGTATGATGATAGATGAATGATGTTATGATGATAATGAGTATAATGATATATGAATGATGTTATGATGATAATGAGTATGATGATAGATGAATGATGTTATGATGATAATGAGTATAATGATAGATCAATGATGTTATGATGATAATTAGTATAATGATATATGAATGATGTTATGATGATAGATGAATGATGTTATGATGATAATGCGTATGATGATATATGAATGATGCTATGATGATGTTGAGCTTGGTGAATGTATAATGGATATATTTATGTGTTATAAATAAGAATGATGGTAGAGCATGTATATGTTGATATAGATGATGAAATATATGTTGAGTTTAGATGAATGTTACTAATGATGATTAATGTATTGATGACATGATGTGATGATGTTGTGGGTGAGGATGGACATTCTCTATGTGTGTGTATAAGTAGTATTCCTTTTCCTCACTGTATTATGTGGATATATTTTTACAGGTGTTGATGAGGACACGATTGGTGTCGACTATGATTAAAGGGTTGTGCTCTGATAGATGTGACATCAGGGTGTATTTGGGAGTTTTTACCATGTTGCTAGTTAGGAGTATTTCTTATTCACTTTCTAGATGCCTTGTATGGCAGTAGGTCACTAGTTGTTTTATTTCTTTGGAGATTCCGCTGCTTATATTTGAATTATATTTGAAAGTTTAATTTTTGTTATTAAAGTCGTTTTCGAACTATGAGATTTAATAAGATCGATTGTGAACCTTTTTACCCATCGTGGGACATTACCTTTTCTAAACTTCGATTTATTAAGCATTTAAGAGTATGGGGTAGAAGGGTGTCACATGTTTCATTATAAAAGATTTTTTTATGAACGACGAGCATTCTCCACGGGAGACAGTCTTGTTCCTACCATTTTATTTTTTTCTCACACATTCATTTTTCTTTTTATTATGACATCAAAATATTTTCTCTCATTATTTGTTTTTATTAATATGTTTCTTATAACATAAATTTTATGTTTTACGGGTACCCTCCACGGGAGAGTCTTGTTTTTGTCGTTTTCTTTTATTTCTATTGCAATTTTGTCTTCTTTTTTTATTATATTAAATCACTTTCACTAATTAATGTGTGATAAAAAAAAATTTATTATAAGAGTAATTTTTTTAATGAACCACGAGAGACAGTCTTACTCTTACCATTTTTTCTTTTTTTTTCATATATTAATTTTCTTTTTTATTATGTTAAAATATATTCTCTTAATATATAAGTATTTTTGATAACTGATATTTTATCCCGTGTGAAACACAGACAACATAAATCAAGGCTGACCCAAGGAATTTTTTGTAATTTTCGTAATTTTTGTCCCTAAAACGTAATTACTATGTTTTTCTAAGTGAAAAATAGAATAAAAATCACCAAAATTGCACATTGATGCAAAAAATTATAGAAAAATCTTCATTTTCATCTTAACACTACCCCACATCATGTGGGAACCTTTTCACACCACCAAGGAATCCCCGTCATGCCACTACCCTCTCACGAGGCAATCTCGATAACATTCGTTTCTAAACCCTAAACCTTTACCACTTGTTTACATGTCGAACATGTCTTTAAAATCACGAAACCTTACAAAACTCATACCACACATCACTCATGTCATCACAAGCATCCAGATTAATTTTCATAATTTTTGTTACTAAAATGTAATTACCATGATTTTCAAAGTGTATAATACAATAAAAATCCCTAAAAAATACAAATTAATGCAAAAAATTACAAAAAATCTTCATTTGCGTACTATCACTACCCCTCATCATGGGGAACCTTCTCACACGGAAACGAAATCCCCGTCGTGACACTTCACCTGTCTTTACCATTCAATAATTAAGCAACTTTGTCAGCGATCGAAGAGTGTCACGCTTATCACGTAACCTAACGAAACTCATACCACACATTATTCATGTCATCGCAAGCCTCCAAATTAATTTTTGTAATTTTTTCCCCTAAAATGTAATTACTATGTTTTTCTAAGTGAAAAATAGAATAAAAATCACGAAAATTGCACATTGATGCAAAAAATTATAGAAAAATCTTCATTTTCATCTTAACACTATCCCACATCATGTGGGAACCTTCTCAACCCGAAACGAAGTCCCCGTCATGCCACTTCACCGGTCTTTACCATTCAATAATTAAGCAACTTTATCAATGTCCGAAAGGTGTCATGCCAGTCACGAGACCCTACAAAACTCATACCACACATTACTCATGTCATCCCACGCCTCCAAGTTAATTTTCGTTAATTTTTCCACAAAAATGTAATTACCATGATCTTCTACGTGTAAAATACAATAAAATTCACTTAAAATTAAACAATCATGCAAAAAATTATGGAAAATATTTCATTTACATCCTAACACCGGCACTCATCATGGGAAAAATTCTCACATCACATAAATTTAAATTATTATATATTTATTCATAACTATATAGATAATTAATCATGAAAATTAAAATTTATATTCTACTTATAATATTTGCATAATGTCAATGTTTCAGTAAAGTTCACCCTACTCACTGCATCATGCTTTATTAATCGCGTCTCAATGCTCACACTCACAGGCTCAGAAATATTAAATACTTATAATATTATAATATATAGTACTAATAAATATAATACATTTTGATATATTGAAACAAATTTTGGTGTCCGTCAGAATGGGCAATGACTACCCTCCTGCAAACTGACAATAAGTACATTTTAAGACATCCTTTCATTTTTTTTCGGTTATGAAGACAGATTTACATTTTTCGGAAAAAAAAAAACGCCACATCAAAACAAGCCGCACAACGTTTGCAAAATATGATTTTCCACCACAATATTGGGCCAAAACAATAATAACACAATTCTTCATTTTCAAATTACAATCAAATAGAGGGACCGTTTTTTCAAAATTATCGAACCCACATGCCCAAGTAACCGGTCTTAAATCGCGACCGTTGATTATTATTATAATATTAAATCTAATGGTAATATTTGTTGCCTTAACATTAAACCACCCACTCAGTGTTTCACGGTAGTTAGCACCTAAAACTTAATAAAAATGAAGAATGAACTCGTGGCCCAAACACAAAACTTAACACAACATAGGGGAAAGAAACAAAAATTAAAATAAATAAAATAAAAATAAAAGAAATAACATCGTCTTCATCTTCTCGAATGTTCTGCTTGTCTTCCTTCCGTTCAATGCATCGAGGATATTCATAACATGCATAATCATCCACACTGATAAAAAAAATTAGAATCATGAAACCTAGGATAAAAATACAACAACGAGGAAGAACGAGTCAGATACACAAACAAAAAAGTTTACATATACATACTAAAAAAACCAGAGCGGAAGAAACTAAAAACCAGTTGACAACGCAAAAATAAAAATTAAGAACAAAATCAAAGACACAAGAAAGAAAGAAAGAAAGAAAAAAGGAGTAGGTAAGTTGAGCGCTCCTAACCCATCCTTCTCCGCGTCGGGACACTACGCCAATTTTAGGATATTAGAGCACTGTCTTTAGGGCGCTCCCGTGTTGGTTAGCGTCTAAAACGATCGTTTTAAAATCAGAGCGCTCCTAAATTTGGGCGGGAGCGCCCTAGAGAGCGCTCCATCTGCGCGCCCTCGTTCCCGTGGTATTTTTTAAATTCTGTGGTATTGAGGGCGTTCCCAGGAGCGCCCTCCTTCATAGAGGAATTTTTTTTAAGGGGTATGTAATTCAGGGCGCTCCATGGAACGCCCTCATTTCTAATTAAAATTTATTTATTTTTGTTTCCTTGCAATAGAGGGCGCTCGAGCGCCCTCCTTTATTTTTTATTTTATTTTTACAGAGCGCTCCAAAGAGCGCCCTCTTTGTTACTTAACTTAACAACGAAGGCCAAAATTATTTTTCCTTTTTCCCCATTTTTTCCCTAAACCCTAACCTGATGCAAAAGCACGTTCCTCGTCTCTCTCTCGTGTCCTCTTCCGCTCACTCCTTCACCCCTTCCCTCGTGCTTCCTCCTTCTCGTGCGCTCACCGCCAGCCGTCGAAGCTCGCACCACCACCGTTCGCGTTTTGAATGATTTAGACGCCATGAAGAAAGCTTGGGATGCGTTTTTCTCCTTTCAAAATCGAAATTCCTGACACGAACCGGACACAATCGTTCTTAGGGTTGTGCCATCGAGCTGGTTCGTTGTGCCCTAAGTTTCTTCTAAGCCTTCATTGCTCATTACTCATACCATCTTTTCAAAATTTGGCAAGATGAGGTGCACCCCTGATTTCTTTGATTGTTAATTTTTCTGTTTCTTTATCCTTTTCAAAATGCATAAAGTACAGAACTTGTCATAGTACATGAATAAACTCAAAAAGCTGCTGAGATACTTTTTTGCTTAGCCTATCAATAATCTGACTGTACCTGACTCATTTGCTCCTAAACTTGGGTTTGATAGGATTATTAATGTTGTTGAGGACAATGATTCAGGTAAGGATGGGGATGAAGACAGTGGAGACCTAGTTTCCGGTATTTTCTGCAAGACTGTGGTTCAGTTTGAGAAATATAGAGACTTCCATGATGCATTGAGAGTTCTATGTGGTCGTTCGTTGAAAAAGGTATTGTCTCAGTTTCTGACTTATATTTTTCTTCAATTTTATTGTGGAATCATGCATAATCATAATGTTCTAAATTGTTGCAATGAAATTACTCTCTTATGTCCATTTGGTTGTCATTGTTTCACAATGGGTCAATCTAAAAGGCATTGTTGTGAGTTAAAGCACAAACTTCCAATTATTCTTCTTTTCTCATTCCTGCCAGGCACCATCTTTCTCTTTATCTTAATGCCAACTTTTTCCCTTCTGGTGTCTATAAAGATTTTGAAGAAAACTAGGAAAAAAATGTTTCAGCTAAAAATCGGTAAAAAATTGCAATTTGACTAAGTAATTTAGATATCTGAAGCTAATTTTCTTTGTTGCAGCTTGGCAACCCAGTTCTAGAATTTGCAACAGATTTCAATTCTAGAGCTGAGTTCTTCTGGTCTCATGGATTAATCTCAGACTTAACGTTTAAAATGTTCACTTCTGTTTGTAACTATTCAAGATATGTGAGGGAATACTATAGTGGCTCTGTTTCTCCTATCTGTTCAAGTGTTATGAGCCAAGTTAGTACAGAAACTAGTAGATTTGTTGACAAGTATGATGTGGCCCTTGATGTTTTTATATCTTCAGTGTATGAATCCTTTAGGAATGAACTATTAATTGATGAAACATAAACACCATTTCAAGACATGTATACATATGTGGCACATGCATTAGTTTACTTAGCTAGGGGATTTGATTGGTGTACATATCATTTCCATGTACTTTTCTGGGTTTATTTTGCTGTGTATATGCTATGGATCTTGTGTGTGCTTTACCTACTAAGGGTATGGCCTGTTCCTTCTAGTGTTGCTATTTGCTAATATATAATTATAATTATATAGTACAATGTAAACTGAAAATATATATAGCTTTCTTTAACTATGAGCCGCATTTGTAACTGGGGGAAGTGAAATATTTTTGTTCTTTCTTTTGTGCATAATTTTATTTTATTTGTTAAATGTAGTTTTAACTTAATAAAATATTAAAATCATGGGATTCCAAGGTTAGAGGATTGACTTCTTAAAATCTTCCATTAGGCTCTATTGGCTTATTCTTATCTAGGATTTGTGTAGGATGTTAAGTATTGTGGCAGTCAAAGACCTCCAGTAATATAAAATATTACAAATATATGCAGTTTGTGGCGGTCAAAGACTGCCAGTAATGTGCAATTTTATAAAAATATGCACTTCGTGGGGGCTCCAGACCGCCACTAATCAAGGGCGCTCAATGGAGCGCCCTCTTTTGGCTTCTGTCAGGGCGTTCCTCCGCACACCCTCCTTTTAATGACTAAGCAAGAGCAGATTCTATTAGTGCGCACGGAAGCGCCCTTTAATGTTGCACGGGAGCGCCCTTGAAGGCCTTTTTTGGCATAGTGGGAGAGGCCACAGATTCAAAGATGCCAAATATATCAAAGACACCGGTGAATTCTAATCACACCACCACACGGAGCTTTTGCCGCTCCGCGGAGCTTGTCTCCTTGCTTGCGCTAGCGACCATGGTGCGTGAGAGACAGAGAGGGTGGTTCTTGGACTGAGTCTGAGAAAAGCGGCATCGCAACAGCACTGGCGCGATAACGTAGGAAGGCGGGGCGCCTCAAAGGTGAGAGAGGGACTAAGAGATAAATAGTGAGGTTGGTGGAAGATGAAGACAAAGATGGTGGACTTGGAGGCAGAGAGATTGAGCATGAGAAAAGAGAGATTGAGAGAAATTAAGGTATTGTTTGGTAGGATAGAGAGAAATAGGGTAGAGAGAAATATGAGAGAGAGAAATAAGGGGAAGAGAAATAGGTAAGAAATAGAGAAGAAATTAGGTTGTTTGGTAGGAAAGAAATAGAGATGAAATAAAGTGGAGAGAAATTGTATTTTTATTTGGTATAAGAGAAATAAAAATGAGAAAAATTGGATTATAATTGGTAAAGACTGAAATGCTCTTAAATAAAGATTAAAATATTTAACTCTATAAATAATATATATAACTCATTTGTGTATTAAAAAATACATTAAAAAATATTTAAATTCATAAACTAATAAATATAAAAAAATAAGAATCCACGTAAAAAAATAAAAAAAAATTAAGAATAGTATTGTATCACTCTTTAAAAAATAAACGTTAATAATATGTTAAAATATTTTAAAATAAAATAAATTTAATTTGTATTAAATTTAAGAACGCTCAGTCGCCCCGCTTCAATCGCTAATAAGCTTCAATCCCATTCCCATGCGTTACAAAACAGGAGAGAGAGGAGACTAATAATTATGGGGAAGGAAGAGAAGGACAGGGATGTCCCATTTTTTTTACAATATTCTCTCTCATCCCAGTATTCATTTCGATAGTATTTCTTCTCATATCAGCGGAGAAACTCTGCAATACATGGGCCCACCCTGCCAATTTCTCTCTTCACTAATTTCTATTTAACCAAACACATAAACAAACTTCTCTCCACTCTATTTCTTCTCCCTCTCCCCCCATTTCTTGGATACCAAACACAGTGTAAGGGAGTTGATTGAAGATGGATTGGGAAATACTAGATAGTCAGTAGAGAGAGAATTAAAAGCAATAAAGAGAAAGAGAGAAGGTTATTTATTTTAAATCTCGCCATTAGATCGACTTAGAAGATCAATAGCAGCCGTTCAACAAAAAGCACAATATGTGTGCTCTTCAACGAACCAATAATATTACGTCATGTGTCGGTCGATTCGGTTACCGATGGAATTTTAAAATGCAATTCAAACTGTCCGTTATTAACTATGATTACCCAAATTTTGCACCCTCCTGAACCCATAAACCCGTTAAAAACCTGCCCGCGAGTCATTTTTCCAAAACGGTTGTATCAGATTCGGACGGGTCCGGATTTTTTGCCCACCCGCAGTGTTATTAAACTCGGACCGGTCATCGTCTCGGTCGAGGTACTGGGTCAGTGGTTCAACCAGTGAGTTAATGGTTGAACCGGTTATATAATTTAAATAAATAATATATATAATAATATTAAAGTAAAATATTTTGTGGTATAATAATTTATAACTATTTTTTATTATTTTAAGATGTAATATTCAAAACTTCCATTGTAATAAATTTAAATTTTATTTTTACCTATCATATAATATAATATATATATATATAAATATATAAAGGGCAGTGTAAAATAATAAATTATATAACAATGTTTTAATTAATTGATGTTTAAAATATATGTATAAATTTAAGAATGTTAAACATTTTTAAAATTATCCAAAAAAGATATTATATATATGTGTGTGCGCGCGGGGGTGAGAGAGATAATAAAAAAAGGATGATATTGTGCAATGTCAATGGGTTGATGCTTTCCTCAAAAATTCTAAATCTTGGTGCAGCCAATTCTGAGACTTGCTAAATGACAAAACTAACATGTAATGTAATATATATAAAAAAGCGAACATATACTCTGAAAAGGCATTGTGTCGCAGTGGTTTGGTTCCACTCTTTTTCGCATGAGGTACTACGTTCGAAGTCAGTTGAAGCCGTTTTGGATTTTTCACGCAAAAGACCAGGTGGACATCAACCGGCCGATTATGACCGGTTCAGCCGGTTTAACCCGAGTGTTGATCGATTTTGACCGGTTCAAGTGCAAAACGATCCAATGGTGTTGCTCGGACCGGCCAGTGAACCGGTTCCCGGTTCAACCGGTCGAACCGGCCGGTCCGAGCCGATTTTTATATCACTGCCCACCCGTACTTTTAATTTTGAGAAATGTAAAAAATTGGATAGTTGATAAGAAAATGTTAATGATGATTTGTAAATATTTTATTTCACCTAATATCTATTAGAAATTCAGTACTAATAAAAAAATTAAAGAAAGTAAAATATTTCTTTAATTGAATAACTAATTAAAAATACATTAATATTAATTTTAGGGTTAAATTTAGTCTTTGAAAAATAGTTGAGATTTGATTTTAGTCCCTGCAATTTAAAACTGGTGATTTTGGTCCTTTAATAATTGAAAATACACCAATTTAATCCTTGTTGACTTATTTTGCTACGAATTAGCTACGAATTTTTATCGATAAGGACTAAATTGGTGCATTTTCAATTTTTGAAGTACCAAAACCACCAGTTTTGAATTGCAGGGACTAAAACCAAATCTCAGTTATTTTTCAGAGACTAAAAACATATTTAACCCTTAATTTTATTTAATAAAATAAAATATGCATTATCATACGAGAAAAATAAGTGACTTTATAATAAAAAATAAATTTAATAACTATATATTGTTAGTTAAAAAAGTTTACACGGTCACTCAATAATATGTTGTCTTATTATCTAATTGGCTTATACGTGAGATATCATATTCACTAAAATGATATGACAATATATTAACAGATGATTTGTAAAATATTTTTGCACTTTTTGGTATAAATAAAAAATATACTCCACAGGAGATAGTCCTGTTCGAGCTGAAAATATATTTATCATGATGAGGCTAGCTAGCTCTCCCAACGAGGATATTTTTCATCCACAAGACTTGAATCCGAGTCATTACTTTACGGAAAATTAAATATGTATCATTTGTTGAACTAAACCCGTTGGTAAAATTTTTTTTACACTAATAATATATAATAATTAAACTCATAAAAATACAATATAATTTGGTGTAAAAAAATAATAAAAATGATATTTTTATAAGTTTCAGAGCAACTTTTTATGTTAAGAAAGAATAACATTATTCAAGCTACGTATTATGATAACACTCCGACTTGTTTGAGTGTGAACAAGACAGCAATTTGCGGCCACATCCATGTGGCAAAATTTGCAGCCTCAAGAGTCAAGACTAGGGGTGTCCAATCAAGACTACGTTTAAGTTGATTTTGGATGCAATTATGTGACCGACAAAACAAAAGGTGAGGTAGTAGAACACCGGGTGATTCCTAGCTCGTATTTATATATAAAAAATAAAAAATTAAAATTTTGTAGTCTTAAAATTTTTTATTTATCCTTATTAATTTAATGGATACTTTCAATAAATTTCTTAAGGGTATGAGTTAAGGAATTATATAGTAGATCTTTATTGAAAATCACGACATTTATTGTATTTAAAATATTAAATGTTGTATGTAACATCCCAAATTTTATTTTTATAAATCACTCTCATAATTCAAAGTAGGAGTAGAGAATAATTTCATAAAAGTAACTAGGAAAAAAGGAAATAGAAAAGACCCAAATTGGGAAGACCACTTGATATCCCACTTAACTACATGGAGAGGGGTCTTAAGCTTGTAAGAGAAGGATTAGAGGGGGTCAAAAGAAAGAGTGAACACCAGCACTTTGAGAGAGAAAAAGAGAAAGAGAGCCATTCCCGTTTTCACACAAAGCTAAAACTGCAAAATCGCTCCTGCAGATTCGTTCACCGTTGGATTGGGCTGAACATATGACAGCCGGTTCAGAACACCTGTTTCTTCATTTTGAACGGTCGGATCGTGTATGCGAGGTCTAAGTCGGAGGTATTCAGCTCGCACAGTAGCAATTTCTTTGGGTTTTTTCATCTTCCTTGCTCTCTGTTAGGGGAAAGAAGAGGGAGAAGAGGAAGCAAAGGATTTCTTGCCACCCAACCTTCTTCAACCTCCTTTCTTTTCTCCATTTTAGCTCTTGAGGTGAGTAAAGCTCACACACCCCCACTTCCATCCTTGTATGAGTAACCCCAATATGTCCACTCATTTCTTTCCCTTTCTTGAGATCGTATGTGATTGTGTATGAATATCTACCGATTGATTTTAGATTTACTCATGTTTTAGTGGTTATTGAACTAAAAGCTCTCACCCAGGGTTTGAGTTTGGTATTATTGCTAAGAATGGACACTATTTGTTTTTCTTGTTGAATATTATGACGATGTTGGTTATATTTAATATGTTGATGATGATTATACTAGAAATCCTCACTTAGGGTTTGTTTTTGGAATTATTGCTAAGTTTGGACACTAGTTATTATTCTTGGATGATTTTATTATCTTGTTGTGCATCCAAATCAAGTTATGAGTTGTGTTATGACTGTTTGAGAACAAATAAGACATTTGGGCTCTGGCCCCCAGAGATTAAGAAAGAGATAAAGGACTTCGGTCCCCAGAATAATTGGACTTCGTTCCCCAGAGTAAAACTTGGACTTCGGTCCCCAGAGTAATGGCTGGTATAACCCCAAGGGCGACGTTCCTTGTAGTCTTAGCTCAAGTCTAGCCCCAGAGATAGAGATAAGACCCCGTACTTCCGGGAAATGTAGTTCATGCATAATGTTAGAGATTTTCAGATTATAAGATAGAACTTGTATTCTTGTGTTATATTGTTATATGTTGCATTACATCTACCTGTTTCCCTACATTGCTTGTTGCATGCTTTATTCACTGAGACCTCTGTCTCACCACACGTTTGTGAATTACTTTTTAGATGCATAGGTCCCGTCTGGGATCGTCCAGTGAGCAAAAGATTGAGGACATGTTTTGATGAGTATTTTGAGAAAAGGGATTTTGAATGTATTTATTTGATAGTAGCCCTATATGCTTGGATTGTATATTCTTTTGTGGGGATATGATTGTACATGTGATTCCTTCTGATCTTTTGTCAAGGCACATGTATAAAGGCATCCTTGGATGATTATTGTAGACGGAATGGCTTGTAGCCTTGATGGCACACGTTATGACTATACTTTCTATTTGATGTTGTTTCCATATATTGTTTGTGTTTTCATTGGACATATATGGTTTGTATGACGATATTTAAAATGATGCGTAATAATTTCAAAATTTGAGAATTTGGCTTCCAACGAGCTAGATTCTATGATTTAGAAATTAGGACGTTACACTGCAATCCAATAAAAACTTACTCCCTCTATTTTTTATGTCGTTTAAGATTTTGCACAAGGATTAATGAATGCAATAATTATACCCTTTTAACCCCCCCCTTTTTTTTTTCAAAAAAGTCATTTCTCTTTCTCTCATTAATGCATTTAATATCTCTTTTTCTCAATAACTATGCATAAATACCATGTGTTTATATTCACATTGCTTATCTCTTACCATAAAACTTTAATTTGTTAAAAACATAAAAAATATATTTATTAAAACATTGAACTTTTAAACAATTATGATATAACTTTATAATAAATATTTAAAATAAAAAAGAATCAGATTATGACAGGGGGTAAAATTGAAAAATAGCATTTATTATTGTCTTGGTATCTGGAAATGACATTTATTTAGAAACAAACTTGAGACCCTAAAATGATAGTTAAAACTAACATGGGCAAGTTTCTATCATATATATATATATATATATATATAGAGAGAGAGAGAGAGAGAGAGAGAGGGGTTCAAATTACATCAGTGTAAGTTATGTGACACCCTTCTACCCCAAACTCTTATACGTTTAATAAATTGAAGTGTAGAAAAGGTAACGTCCCACAACGGGTAAAAAGGTTCACATAACTCTTCATTAAAAACCTCATTGTCTCAAAAACAACTCAATTAAAATAAAAATAGAACTCCAATGTATTCAAAATATACAAGCAGCGGAATCTCCAAATCATCAATAATTAAAACATCCTACTCGCCAGGTAAGGCATTTAAATGTGTTTACAAAATCCTTCCTATCTAGTAACATAAAGAAAAGAACCCCCAATCATATGCCCTGATGTCACATGTACCAGAGCAACACTCCCTTTAATCAAAACTCGACACCGGTAGTGTCATCATCATTACCTGTAAAATATCCACAGTGTAACGGTGAGGAAAAGAATACTACTCATACATACACATAGGAGGCTACCCTATCCTCACCCACATATAAACAACATCATCATTCATCACACCACATACCCAAACATCAATAATTCATCAGATAATAATCATCTATAAATCAGCATATAACTATTCATCTATATCATCATATAATCTCATACCATCATTCACCAAATGAATCACATACTCTATTCTCACACATAATACTCGTTCATCATTAATATTCATAACATCATTATTTAACTCAGTTTCATCATCAAGTATAACACATATATATCCATCATCATATGCACCGAAACTCATCAACATCAGTATATAACTCAATTTCATCATCAAGTATAACACATCTATATCCATCATCATATGCACCAAAACTCACCAACATCGTCTCCCAAAGATCATGACTTGGAGCTCCGCACAATGGGTGCACCTAGTCAATCACTCTAGTTAGTACCAAGATAGTCTACCGGTGTCACCACACACAATCCGATAGGTTGTACCCCCTCAATGGGCCCGCACAACGACATTCGACCCTAGGTTGCACCCCCTCTATGGGCCAATACAAATCGTCCCTAGCTTGCACCCCTCTATGGGCCCGTGCATCGAACGCCCCATCATGGTCCCCCGAGTTGTACCCCCCTCTATGGGCCCGCACAACCCAGTTCACCTCCTGAATTGTACCCCCTTTATGGGCCCGCACAATTCAGGTCTCATCATATATGCTCAAGGCATCTCTCCTAAGCTGTACCCCATCTATGGGCCCGCACAACTCAGGTAACATCACATATGCACAAAGCATCTCTCCTAAGTTGTACCCCCTCTATGGGCTCGCACAACTTAGGTAACCTCACATATGCACAAAACATCTCTCCTAAGTTGTACCCCCTCTATGGGCCCGCACAACTTAGGTAACATCACATCATAAGGTTCATCATCATGCATCATCATGCTCATCATTAAACATCATCATCATAAAGTGATATACACTATCATCATAAAGTGATATACACTATCATCATTAACATCACCATCTTAAAGTGATATACACTATCATCATTAACATCATCATCATAAAGTGATATACACTATCATCATTAACATCATCATCATAAAGTGATATACACTATCATCATTAACATCATCATCATAAAGTGATATACACTATCATCATTATCCAATATCATCATCATAAGTTATTACAAGCATCATATAACAACATCAATCACCATCAAGCACTCAGGATCTCAAAATCCACACTGGTAATCGATTACCAGCCTCCAGTAATCGATTACCTGCAAACAAGGTCTCTGGTAATCGATTACAACCCCTTTGTAATCGATTACCTGCAAGCAATCACACTGGTAATCGATTACAGCATCCATGTAATTGATTACCTGCAAGCAATCTCTTTGGTAATCGATTACAATAATCCTGTAATCGATTACCAGCGAACAAACAGCACTCCCAAGCTGCCCAGAACACCCTGGTAATTGATTACCACCCCTGATAATCGATTACCCGCGACGCAGATCGCAGTTCGCACGATTTCTAACACTGCTAAATCACTCTATTCGGTCTTTAATCACTCCTCTTTGTTAAAACATTATTCATGGTCGATTATATTCATCAAATTCAACAAAAGCATCAATCTTTAACAATTTTACACTGTTTTCCCATCAAAACCCTAAATCATCAAACCCTTCATTCACCCCTTTTCACAATTCTCATTATTCTCATTCTATCCACTCAATATTAATCAAGATTAACACACATAAGCATCAAATCACAAATTTTCATCTCAAAACAACACATATTCGCATATTGATTTCAATTATTAAATTTTAGAAGTTATTCTTACTACCCAAGCACCCCTACATGCACATACAAGCAATACCCTCTCCCCCACCGTACCTTCGAGTTGACGATTAGAAAATAAATAGTAGCACTCCACTCCCTTGATGATCTACTCTGCTACACCTTCCCTTAGTGAAGTTGCTTCTCTCTTCCTAGGGTTTGATTATTTGATGTTTGAAAGCTAATCGGGTGAAATAGATAACACTCCCCCTATTTAAATATCTAACTGAGTTGGACCTATTCCTACCCACCCATTACCCTTTTTAATTAAATAATATCTTTTTCTGAAATATAATAATATAATGATATTATTATTATTTTCTTCATCAGTCTTATTTTATTTTATTTATTCATTAGGAATTATTATGATATTATAGAGTCCTTATCCGTCTACATTCAAATTTAAATTCAAATTATATAATTAAATCTTATCCTAGATTTGTATTGATTCTTACCCTTAATCCTTGTGATCTCATTATCCCTATTTTAAAATCTGATCTTAATTTAAAATACTAAACCATATCTCTCTCCTAAGATTGTCCTTATTAATTCTGATATTATTTTATTAATATAACAATTACTATATTTATAACAATTAATGTTATTTGCAATCTTATGATTTATCCCTTAATAATATTATTATTATATTCAATATAACATATTTGATTAAGATCCTAATAGTCTGACGTCTCTCCTATTATTTATAATATTATATCATTATTATCTCATAAATACAAGTATATTAATATTTGTCATTATTATTATGTAACTTCTATTCTTACAGCTAACGTCATTGAAATATAATTATACGTTTTTTTAAATTATATTTCTAATTACTAAATTTCGGGATGTTACAAGTTACACCAAGTATTACACCGTTGAATAATTTTTTTAATAGATCATTATATTAAGTAATCCACCGTTGTATTGAAAGTTACTATCATATAGATCATACATATAAAATTTGACATTAATCCGAAATTATTTGTTATGTCATTGAGATGTCTCAATATTAACGTCATATATACATTTGAAATATAAGAAAAAATTGACCATTTGATTATCAAGGTATTAGTGTCAAAATTTTATGAAATTTGATACAAATAATCATGATGGTGAATAAATATAATTTAACGGTTGGATTACTAAAAAACACATTTGATTTGTAGTTATCAGCAGTGTAATACTTAGTGTAACTTACACTGGTGTAAGTTGAACCCTCCTCGTATGTGTGTGTGTCTGAATTATTACCTCGGTCATGTATATAAGTAACACATGACTAAAATCATCAAAATCAAAGAAACGTGTCGGAATATGTCAATAGTAATTAATAATGTCATTAAGTAACTTTAAACACTTTTATTGGTTGTGATTTGGTCAAGTGTGCTTTGTAAATAAGAATTGAGGGAGTATAAGAAATGTATTAGGATCATCTCAAGTGAAAATTTCACATGACGATCTCATGTGGAAATTTTATTTATCTCTCTCCTAGCAGTTATGAGGAAAGAAGTATTTATGAGGAGAGAGATAAAAGCAAAATTTTCACATGAGATGGTATGTGGAATTTTCACTTGAAAGGATCCAAATCCATAAGAAACATAGTAATACCAATTTTAGTTGCATTAACTTATATACCCTTAATTTATTGTGGGATGTTAATGAGGTACATACCTACTCATTCAATCATTTAATATCAAGAGCACTCCTATTTATGAAAAAAACTTAAATTAATGGCATTATTAATTACTATTGACATATTTCAATGTGTTTCTTTGATTTTGATGATTTTAGTCATGTGTTACTTTTATATATATATATATATATGACCGAGGTAATAATTCAAACACCTCTCTCTCTCTCTCTATATATATATATATGAATGATAGAAACTTGCCCATAAACATCTTTGAGCAAATTGATATATCAAGCCAATGTATAGACTTGATGCATTGATCTGGACCTCACCCTTCGACTCCACAAGGACGAGGCAACCCCACCACCGGGCCGACCGAAAGATGCCATCACGAAGGCAATAGTCTGAACCAGCAGCCGATGGGATCACATGAAGGCAAGACGACCGTCCTTGCCACGGGTTCGAACGATGGGTCACACTGTAGCCTCTGACCCCTACGTCTAGGGCCTCAGACGTAGGCCACCTACCAAGTCTCATTGCATTTAATGTGCCCCATGCCGCCCCTAATAAAGCTGGGAGGTCCTGACACACGCCACCAGGAATTACAGCCATAGCAGGAGAGGGCGGCGAAGGCGTGCCTGCTTCACCTGCCATGCTCCCTCCTGTCACAACACAACATGGCTATATAAAGGGATAACTCCCATAAGCACAAGGTAATCTTTTCAACCCATATCCTTACCCATATCACTTCCACCACTAACTTGAGCATTGGAGTGCCTTCGCAGGTACCCCACCGCGCGCCTCCGCACCGGAGAAATCCCAACAACCTCCAGGTACCTCGGACCACCATACCGGACACCTCGGACCACCACCTGTGATCTCGGCCACGATCATTGGCGTCATCTGTGGGAAACGTGTAACGAAAACCCCACCATCTTTACCTCTTTGCTGGGATCAAGGTCCATACGCCCCAGGAGAACTGAAGATGGACGCCGTCACCCACAACCAGCCACCGCAACCCGTTACAGCGGCACCAGTAGTGGAAATGGAGGTCAGGACAGACCCCCGTCACGCCCTGAGAGTTACCCCCAGGAATCAGCCCCATTTGTGCACACCACAGAAACCTCATCAGAGAGTTACCATCTGAAGCCTCCTGGAGACATCACCAGGAGGAGGAGACCCTCCAAAAGAACCAAGAAAAGGGAGACCCTTCCCAGCAGCGAGGAGGAGGCCCCCACTCCCCCAAGAAGAAAGACGAAGAACAGAACTGTGAAAGAGCTAGAAAGAAGGATCAAATACCTGGAATCCCTGCTCCCTGCCGCGCCCCGGAGGAAATCCCGCTGGAGAGAAGTGAGTAGAAGGAGCTCCACCTCCAGAAGGACATGCCGCACCAGAGATTTGCCATCCCAGGAGTCAAGTTATACCTCCTCTGAATCCTCCTCGGATGAAGTCTGCTTGTCCAAGTACCAAACCGAACGAATGAGTAATACCCGCGGACGTAGCCGTCGGGAAACCCCCTCAGTCCGCGACAACACCCACGGAGCCTCGGCCAAAAAAGACCAAGAAGAAACACCAAAACCCGTCACCCCAGGTCCGACCAAGGAAGCGGAGGCCGAAGCACAAACCATTCTGGTTGCGACACAGGCAAATCCGATCGCCACTCCAGTCGCATCCCAGACAACCCCCGCAGTAGCCGCCGGAACCCCCACCACGACTACGCCCGGGGTCACAGCATCGAGAGTCCCGAACCTTATAACTTTGCACCGACCCTTCACCCACCCCTTCACTGCAAGACTCGCCCAGGTCGAGATACCCGATCGTTTTTCTCCGACCCTTCAGCACCATCAGTCTATACACTGGGGAAACCGACCCGGGCCGACATCTTGACCGATTCTTCAATGAGATGCTATTCTTAGGCGCCGAGGAGGACGTTATGTGCAGGAGCTTCTCCCGGACGCTGGATGAAGAGGCCTTGACTTGGTTCAGAACCCTTCCCCAGAACTCTGTGGACAAATGGGACGACCTCGCAGCGGCTTTCGCCAAAAGGTTCAGTATTATCATCCAGATTCCCCGAGATTCCCACACACTCACAAAGGTCAAGCAAGGGGAGTCTGAGACTTTGCGAGATTTCTTAGCACGTTTCTACAAGGAGGTAGCCCTTACGCCTAATGTCGCAGATGAAGTGCAACTACATTGTGCGGTCGAAGCATTGCGCACGGGAACACCCCTTGACATTTCACTCAGAAGAATCCGGGTCCACAATATGACAGCCTTCAGGGAGCGAGCGACTCAATTTGTGAACGAGGAGTTGCACTTAGAAGGGACGAGCAAAGCAGGAACCCCGAAGGAAGCTCGGGCGTCGGAAAAGGACGAAAGGAGCAGGAAGGAAAGAAGAGAAGAGAAAAAGAAGTTCAGAGGACGTTATGAGGGCAATTACACCCCTCTCAACGGTAGTCTTTCTAGAATCTGGCAGGAAGTGCACAATGCCGAGCTAGCTGAGGTAAAGAGACCCCCACCTATCAAGTCACCCCAGGGGGACAAGAGTCGATATTGCGCCTTCCATAAAGGCCACGAGCATGACACTGATGACTGTTACCAACTCAAAGATGCTATTGAGCAACTAATCTGAGATGGGAATCTGGGATGATATGTAAAAAGAGACAAGCCCGAATGGAACAACCGTGGGCAGGGCGATCGACGACGAGACCGCCACTCCCCTCCCAAGCACGAGAGGAGGCGACACCGTTCCCGGTCGCCAAGAACCCATGGAGCGTCGGACAAGAAGCCAAGGGACGGATCTCCACAGAAAGACCGAGACCAACAACCTCGGATCACCATCAATATGATTGCAGGGGGCTTTGGACGTGGTGGATGCTCGTCCAACTCCAGGAAGAGGGCATTAAAGGAGGTACAACACGTGGATGGCGACCATCGCAAATCCCACCGACATGGGACACCCCATCCAACCCCAACCATCACCTTTGATAGCAGCGGTTTTGGGGACACCATGCCTGGACACGACGACCTAATGGTGATCACCGCAATAATAGCCAACGTCGAGGTCAAAAGGGTGCTGATAGACCAGGGGAGCTCGGCTGACATCGTTTACGAAAACTGCTTTGAACAGATGGGAATCAGTCGCGGTGACCTCTTGCCCTACAACAGCGACCTCGTCAGCTTTTCAGGAGACCACATTCAACCCCTCGGCTACATGAAAGCTCTCGTCACTCTGACAGGAAAAGAAGGAAGCAAGACAATCAAAACCAAGTTCATCGTGGTCCCATGTAAAAGCTCGTACAACGCCATAATGGGAAGACCGAGCCTTAACGCTATGGGAGCTGTAATTTCCACGTTGCACCTCGCAATGAAGTTCCCCACAAGAGAAGGGAGAGTGGTGACCGTCAGAGGAGACCAACAGGTGGCAAGGAGTTGCTACAACCTGAGTCTGAAGAAAAATCCCCCACCGAGTGCGAGAACCCCGGCCCTCCAGGTAAGACATAACGTTTCCCTTGTTGACCTAGATCTGAGGGTAGATTCAGGAGAACATGGCCGAGGGGCAGAACGAATTTCACCAAACAGGGAGACCGTTCCAGTAAATGTCGGTAGAGAAGAGGGACAAAACACCAAGATGGGAACCCATCTCCCACCAGACCTCAAAAGCAGGATGGAAAAACTCCTCATGGACAATGTCGATTTGTTCGCATGGACGGCAGCCGACATGCCCAAAATCGACCCTGATTTTTGCTGCCATAAATTGTCAGTCGACCCCCGGTTGAAGCCGGTTGTTCAAAAGAAACGGAGAATGGGACCAGAAAGACAATAAGCAATTAAGGAACAAACGGCTAAGCTGCTGAAAGCCGGATTCATCAGGGAGATCCAATATGCGACTTGGCTAGCCAACGTCGTCCTAGTCAAAAAATCTAGCGGCAAATGGAGAATGTGCGTGGACTACACTGACCTCAACAAGGCATGCCCTAAAGACCCCTTCCCTTTGCCAAATATTGACAGGTTAGTAGATAATTCCTCGGGCTATCGCTTCCTTTAATTCATGGACGCCTACTCTGGATATAACCAAATTCCCATGTATGTTCATGACAAGGAAAAAACGGCTTTCCTTACGGACGACGGAACCTACTGCTACACCATGATGCCGTTCGGCCTGAAAAACGCTGGGGCAACATACCGGAAGATGATGACCAGAGTATTTGAAGGGCTGATTGGAGAGGTCGTAGAGGTTTATGTGGACGATATAATCGTAAAGACTCCGGAAGGTGGAGATCCCGTGACTGACCTGGAGAAGGTTTTTCACCGACTAAGGAAATATAATATGAGATTAAATCCCCTCAAATGCACCTTCGGTGTACCAGCCGACCACTTCCTCGGATACATGCTGACAAGCAGAGGAATAGAAGCCAACCCAGAGAAATGCAAAGCAATTTTGGAGATGAAGAGCCCAACGTCGGTTAAAGAGGTACAACAGTTGACTGGGAGAATAGCAGCTCTGACCCGCTTCCTCGCCCGATCAGCACACAAGTCACTTCCCTTGTACCAACTATTGAAGAAAGGACAACAGTTCGATTGGAGCCCTGCGTGTGAAGAGGCTTTCAAAAGCTTCAAAGAATCACTTACTAAGCCACCAATCATGGTGAAGCCCCACCCTGGGGAGAGATTATACCTGTACTTATCAGTTGGAGAAGAGGCGATCAGCTCTGTCCTAGTCAAAGAATCAGGGAGCAACTAAAGCCAAGTGCACTTCACAAGCAAAAGCCTCCAAGGACCAGAACTCAGATACCAGAAGTTGGAAAAGGCAGCATTCGCAATCATCTCGACCGCACGACGCCTTCGACCCTACTTTCAGGCCCATCCTATCACGGTCAGAACCGGTTTGCCCATCAGATCAATATTGCACAAGCTTGACCTAACCGGACGGATGATCACCTGGGCGATCGAGCTATTAGAGCACGACATATCCTACGAACCAAGAACGGCCATCAAGGCATAAGTCCTGTCCGACTTCATCCTCGAAATGACGGACAACCAAAAGGACCGTTCGGGAGTCACCTGGACCATATACGTGGACGGGTCATCAAACACCAAAGGAGCTGGAGCAGGAGTGGTGTTGGAGGATAGCACTGGGGTAACCATTGAGCAGTCACTAAGATTCGATTTCAAGACATCAAACAACCAGGGCGAGTATGAAGCTTGTTTGGCAGGACTAAGCCTAGCCAAAGACCTCGGGGTCGAGGCAGTCACCTTATGCAGCGATTCTCAACTGATGGTTTCCCAAGTTAATGGGGAATACCAAGCTCGTGATCCCATCCTGCAGCAATACCTCAACAAGGTTAAGGAAATATCCGACGCTTTTGAGACGATCGAGTTTCGTCATGTGCCGAGGGAACAAAATACTAGGGCCGACGTCTTATCGAGGTTGGAAAGTACAAAGAAAGCCGGAAACAACAGATCCATGATTTAAGAAACACTCACAGAGCCAAGCATTATTGAATTGAGACAGACCATGCAGATTGACCTTGACCCCTGCTGGATGACACCGATCATAACTTACTTGCGGACCGGAACGCTGCCAGAGGAACGAAAGAAAGCAAAAAAGATTGAGCGAACCTCAACATGGTACACACTAGTTGACGATCGTCTCTACAAGAAAGGCTTCTCATGTCCCATGCTCAAATGTCTATCCCCCAAAGAAGCCAACTACGTACTGGCAGAAATCCATGAAGGGAGTTGTGGTCAGCACCTCGGCGGGCGGTCGTTGGCCAAGAAGGCATTAAAGGCCGGCTACTACTGGCCCACAATGGAGAAGGATGCATCGGAGCACGTCCGAAAATGCGATCCGTGCCAGAGGCACGCAGACTCCCATAAGCACAAGGTAATCTTTTCAACCCATATCCTTACCCATATCACTTCCACCACTAACTTGAGCGTTGGAGTGCCTTCGCAGGTACCCCACCGCGCGCCTCCGCACCGGAGCGACCACCGGAGAAATCCCAAAAATGTCTAGGTACCTCGGACCACCACACCAGACACCTCGGACCACCACCTGTGATCTCGGCCACGATCATGCATAAAAGGGTGATATGGAAAAAAGAGGAAAACTAATTTGTTGACTTTTAAAGATAACACATTGAGGAAAATATTCAACAATAATCATTTCTCTCTATACTCTAAAGCTGGGTAACAGGCCAACCCGCATCGGTCCGCCAAAACTCGTGGTTAAACGGGCTAAACCGTTTGAGTCCGCGTTTTAAATGGGCCTATAGTTTCTAAGTCTGTGTAAGCCCGCGAATTTGCAGACCAATCTGCGGGCCAGCCCTCTTATTTTAATATTTATTTAAAAAATTCAATTTTCAAATAAATATTTAAAAAATTAGATCGGAGCAATTACTATTAGTCCCTAATTTAAACAAAAAATTAAAATCCTTAAAATAAATTTACACATAATTAACAAACCCAACAAACCCAGTGAGTGCTAATTTAAACGATCTACACATAATACAATCCTTAGTATTTCACAGAATTGACATAATCTACCCATAATAATCAACACAATCTAAACAATCAACACAAAATTTACCTATAATTAACATATAATCCACATCAAAATACAGAACAGAGGAGTAGATTAGAGCAGCACCATGGGCGCGAGTAGAACAATGCACAACCACTACTGAATGACACGAGCAATAGAAGAGCATATCGAAGCACCACCAGTGGAGGACGACGAGCAGCGGAGGTGGGCGGAGGAGCATAACAACGTGAGTAGAAGATCGAAGCACGACCACTGGAGAACGACACGAGCAAGAAGACGCGCAATAGAGGACGACACACAACGGAGGACAACTCACACGGAGGTGGACGGAGGGTTGGACAAGGACAAGGTGTCGAGGTGGGTTGGACTTGTATGAAAGAAAGAGAGGAGAAAGGAGGGTTGGACGAGGTGCGGAGCGGAGCGGAGGTGGGCGACGCTTCTTTGTTTGTGAAGATTGAAGACAAAGAAAAAAATATGAAACTAGGTTTAGAAGGTTAAGGGTCATTTTTAATGTCTTATTTTAAAACTTAAATTTTATTTATTTATTTGAATTTTAAAAAATTGTAAAAAAAATAGCTGGTCCACAAACTAGTTTGCGCGTAAGCCCATTAAGGACCATGGGATATATGGTTAAACCCATTTAGCCCACTTCTTAAATGGTCTTTGATTTTGAAGCCCAAGCCTGCATGCAGTGCGGGTTTTGTGTACCGGCCCGTGAGCCTAAACCCGTATACCAAGCTCTAATATACTCCCTCTGTTTATTATTATTTAAGATTCATGCACAAGAATTAAGAAAATTATTGATATTTTAGTTTTCAACAAAACTTATTACTTTCCTATTAGTATATTTTATTCAACAAAACACATTATTCAACAGACATACATTAACTATAAAGGATAAAAGTGAACATTAAATATTCCTTGATTTTGCTTAAAGATGATTTCTATACTTCGGAAATGATTTTTATACATATTTGGTTGAAAATGATCCTTTCACATTTTCTAAAGTCATTTCCTCTTCCGATGCACAATTTTGGAAAGAAACTATTAAAATAAAAATTGAATATATTTTGAAAAATAAAACTTAGATTTTGGTTGGTTTACCACTGTGAGAAAACTATTAGTTGCAAATGTATTTTCAAAAAAATATAACACTGATGGTTCAATTGATAAATATAAAGTTAGATTAGTAGCAAAAGGATTTTTACAAAACAAAATATTAATTATTTTAATACTTTTGCTCCTATAACTAGAATTTCTTCAAGGTGGGTTTTAATAGTCTTAGCTTCTGTTTACAAACTTGTTATACCACCATAGATATTAAGATTACTTGTCTAAACGGTGATATAGAAGAAGAGATTTACATGTTACACCCCAAAGGATGTATAGTTTTCGGTAAGAAAACAAAGTGTGGGGGATTTCTTAATAATTTTTCTATTTCATAAATATATTTTCTTAAAGCTTTTGAAATATGTGAAGGAGTTTTTGATATTTTGTGCGTATTTCAAAAGTTCTAAAGAGACAAGTCTCACATTGTTTAGGTAAGAAAATATAGTAAACTAATTTAATTTTAAATCAAAAGATTAATATTAGTGATAGTTTTATTATTATTTTTAATGAGATAAATTTTGACTTGGTCAAATCATTATTTTTTTCTGTTAAAACCCTATTCATTATAAAAACTCTTTTACTTTCTTGATTTAGTAGATGTAGCCACTACACTCACCCCCTTCTCCATCTCTGAAATTATTGTTGGGTTAAACAATCTTTATTTCATTGCAGTTCTGAAACCTAACAAATTTGGTTGGAAGAGCATGTTACTCTCGAGACAGTGTCATTGACACACGTATCGTGCTACTGATTCTTTTATCTTTCTTATTAATCTTTAGGAGTTTGTGACTTTTAGTTTATCTTCTCAATTTTCTAACAAGAAATTGGTAATGTGTCCTTCCATTTTCTCCTTTCATGTTATCTCCTTAATTTCATAATTTTCTCAATTGAACAAACACTAACATATTATTTGGTTTAAAATAAATGGAGAGGAGACAAGATAGAAGGAGAGGAAAATCAAGGAAAATTTTTCCTTTTTGATTTAGAGGGAAAAAAATGAAAGAAGAGAAAGGTTTTTATAGAACCTTTTACCTTAGATTTTCTCTTCACTTCAGTGAAGAAAATGGGACAGAGAGGGAGATCCCATTTACCAAAATGAGCTTCTCCAGCATCTCATCTATGATCAACAAACATTCTTTCCATCCCCACAAAATGGAGAACATGTCTAACGGAATGATGAAGAATAATATTGAGTAAGAGGTCCTTTATAGGGAACATAAGGTTACACACATCCTTGTACATGGCATGGTTGGTAGTGGATCAAATGTATTTGGCTTACATAAGATATGAAAAATGTATTTGAGCAATGTTCTAGGCTCTCAAGTCATTACTCATGAATTTTGATCCATTAGAGATAACAATTTCATACAATCAAAATCATGTAACTCATACAACATATTTTCTTTCTATATCTCTCCATCACATCTCATATTTCTCTCTCTTCTATCACTTTTATCTCTTTCTCTTTCCTTGTTATAATGTTGTATTGTTGTAAGAATATCAATTCCCTATTAAAAAAATAAAGACCACAAAACAAAAAGTTCTACCAAGTGCCTAATGGCTTGTCTTTAAAAGGTGTGCATTAATTACCACCAAGAAACACCATTTTGAGGAAGAAAGATTAATCTAGTGTGGAAACACTGAATTAAATTAATTTAAGGAAAAAACATCATCAAGTACATTTATGCTTTGTTTGGTAGTATTAGGAAAATAAAGTAGAGAAAAATAGGAAAGAGAAAAATAAAGGAGATAGGGTCAATCTTTAGGTTATTTGGAATAAGAGAAATGAGTGTGAAATGAAAGAGAAATAGATTTTTAAGAGCCTGTTTGTTTTGTATTTTCATTTCCTATTTCCATTTATTATTTCCTGTTTTTTGAAATTTTATAAAGGAAAAACTGGAAATGTTGTTTCTAGTATTTCCAGTTTCCTTTGTAAAATTTCAGAAAACATAAAACAGAATGAAAACAGAAAATGAAAACAGGAAATTAAAACGTAAACCAAAACAGACCCTAAGTTGTTTAGTAGGAGAGAAATTGGTGTGAAAATAGAAGAGAAATAAGTTATTGTGTTACTCGCACTCATTTCTCCCTGATCTCTCACCAAATTGTGGGGAAATAAAAAGTACGTGGATGCCACAACTTTTTGACATTTTTCTAACATATCTCTCATTCATCAAATAAGGAAAATTGCCAAATTCTCTCTCACTTCTCTCCCCACTCTATTTCTCCCCCACTTCTTTTTCACCAAACAATACCGTTAAGTTGAACTATAAGCTGTGCTATGAAACCTTTTAACAGTGCACGTGTCAAGAATTTTGAGGAGGACATGGTTGTTAGTGCACCTAGGAGTCTTGAATTGGTTCAGTGCAGCCCCATTAGCTATGAAGTTGTCCAAGATCTTCTTGAAAGTCCCTCTCTCCACAATGCAAAGCTCTAGGGGTCCTATTGAATTGGTTTTTCTAGACACCACATAGCCATGGTCAACAAAAGACATGTCCATTTCTGTGCAACAAGCGTCAAGTACCTTGTCCTCTACCTCTCCTTTGATCTCCCAATAAATTACATAGTGCCGTGGTTGGTTTTTGTGATCTGCATAGCTAGTGAAATCAACAACCTCAGCTTTTGCCTTATTCAGAATCTGAGACCCCCTCTCTACCACTAGTTGAAGGTCCTTCTCTGTGTTCTTGTCTATATTTATTGTCAAAATTAACTTTCTTCTGCAAACAAAGTTCAATTTTGGGGTCCCATTGTGAAAGCTTACCACTTCCACCACATCTCCTAACCTACACCTGTACAATCCTGAAAATAGAAAAAAATAGCAATAATTAGATCAAAATTAAAATGTATATTTTGTCCATGATTAATTACAATTAAAAACTACAATGCTTAGAAATTTTAAAATGACAGTGATGGACACTCCTTTAAAATCCTGTCAGGAAAGTCTAGAATGATAGATACATAACAATTAATAACATTAATGAAAAATGAAAGGTACAAAATGCCACCAAGTCATAGGACTTGTGACTCACAACACTTGAAACATGGGTTGTCTGTGGTCACTTCGCACATGATTATTAGTATTTTAAGGACACTAATTAAAGAATTAATAAATAAAAATATTTATTAAAAATTATGACATTTAATGCAATAATATTATTAAATAGTATATTTTTAATATAGTTTTTATTCTCAATCCTTTAATCAGTGACCGTTGTCTTATTTTTATTGCATTTTGAAAGAATTTATAAGAATAATTATAATTTGATATTATGTAAGTTTAATCGTATATCAATAAAGAGTTAATGAAAAAAATAAATTCAATATTATAAAATTAAGAATAATATGATAGATAAATAAACACATATAATAACATGTTAGAGTGCCATTTACTGTGAAATAATAAGAGTTTAATTAATGAGTATACGTTATTAATATAAAAAAGTTATATCATCATTTAATAATATGTTGTTACATTATTTAATGAACATGTCATCTTATATATTATTAAATTTAATAAATAATACGGTAATATATTATTGAATGATATTATAATATTTTTAATAATAATGTATAAAATAAAGTAAAAATATATTAAAAGAACAAATAATTAAGAGAGTTAAATTTAAATAATTTACCATTAAGTATGATTTATAATATGATATAATGTTGTTTGATCGATCTAATATATGGATCTGCCTAGTACAAGAAGACATTTATGTCATATCCATCATCTCAACCTAACATAGTAGCCCAGTTATAACAAGCATCAGCAAGCAGAGTATGTATCAATAATTGATGGTGCCCATTATTAGTACGCATTTCAATCATATATCCACGTATCATATATCTCTGAACTAACTTTCATAAAGTTTTGGGATAATCAGCCAAGAGTTTTTTGGCATCATGCAACTAGATACAGGACAGGTCCCTGTTCATTGTAAAACAGAGGGTTACAGCGTGCATATGACATATCAAGATTTCTTATTCTTGAACCACCGTCCTACACTAGGCGTTATTTTATGCACGACAAATTATACACAGTTTTGTGATGGCCAGCAAAAAGCATTTATAATTTATAGTGTGTTTGATTTCCCTTAAATCACATTACAAACGTAACGATACTTTCATTAATATTAACACTTTCATTGGTAGTAACATAATTAGACCAACGCTACTTTCATTAGTGTTAACATTTTTATTAGTGTCGACTTGTATCCACATATATAATGTGATTTTGGAGTAGGTTAGATTTCTTTTATAATTTTTTTTCTCTAATTATATCACTTATTTTCTATTTTTTATCTCTCTTGTTCCATTTTTTTTTGCCACCTCTACACAAAACAAAATAGATGTACAATCATTTTTTCTCCTTTGTTATCAAACAAAAAGTCAAAAGATGCTGCTGTACGGATCTAATTCAGGCATGTGTCTACTTGAAATAAAAAAGATTTTCAAATATAAACCATAAATTAAAATTGAGGAAATATGTGTTGAAGAAATGAACACGAATGTAGCTAGCTAGAGAGAAGAAAGAATAATACCGGTGAAAGTTGTGAGGACTATTTCGTACTGTTGTCCAACTTCAACCTGTGATAGTGGAATTGGCTTGTCTTCAATGAAATCATCAGCAGCTGAACTACTATCTTGTTTATGTCTGTGAAGTGGTATGAACTCAAAGTAAGAGAAAGTGGGCACTACCGCAAATGTTACTTTCTCTGGAGCAAAACTGGGATCCACACTAACCCCTATCCAGCTCTCAGTTGAACCATAGTCAGCACTAACTAAACCCAACCCATTTGCATAATGTCTTAGTTTTTTCAAATATGGTTGCATAGACCCTGTCATTATGGCATACAAGTACTTAGCATTAGGCCAAACCTTTGGGATTAAACCAAACCAATCCACCCTTTCTAGCTCCTGGCAAGTAGCTTCTAATTTTGAAGCCAAACATGGGTTTGGATATATGATATCCAAAACAGCTCCTCTCATTTTGGGTGATTTGATTCTTGAACTCAGAGTTCCATCTCTGATGTCACTGCATATTTCTCTCCAAAGTTCCTCAAAGCTGCTGAAAGCTTGCACCATGCTATAGACAAAAGCTGAGGTGATAAACTCAACTTGATCAGAGAAAAAGAGACCAAGAAGGAGGTGGCAGTATGTGGATTGCTTATAGTCTCCACCAAAGATTACTTCTTCAGGGCTGCAACTAAATGTCTTTGCTTTATGCTGTTTGATTTTGAATTCTTCACTTGCATAGCAGTGTGTTGTGGCTGTTCCTACAGTTAAACCTCCTTTTGTTTTGAAACGATTGCTACTGTATATGAATTCAAGAATCTTTCCTCCTTCCCTTATGGGATAAACCCTGTTGAAACAGTGAAAAGAAGGACAATTGATTTAGCTCAGTACTTGAGAATAGTTATATATATCCAACAGTGATGAATTTGGATGTAGGAACAAAGACCTTGATCTGTAGGCTGCTGATAAAGTGAATATTTGAAGTGTGGTTTGTGCACTATGGCTGGTAAAGGGTACGAATTTCTGTCTTCCCTCTGTGGTTCCAGAACTGCAAAATCACCACCATGAAAATATTAAAAAAGGAATAAAATTTTATCCTGAAGTAGAAGGAGATCCAAGAAAATGGGGAAATTTTATTTTACCAAAAAAATATATAACAAAAAGAAAGGTACATCTTTCTAAAGTGTAACCAAAATGCATGAAAAGACTATCGTGATTTATTATTACTTTTACACAACAACCATGAATTAAGCATAGATATACAAGTATATAATCAATAAAGTCTGGGGGAATAAAATGAACAGAGAGCCATATGTGGCCTCTATCTAATATTCTGTATTCTGATTCCAATCAATGTGAACATGGCCGTGAGTTTAAAGAAAATTCAGTACGATAATGAATCTTAATTTTTCTTATAAAAAGTAAAGAGAAAGGAAGAAGTGAAAATTCTAAAGAAACATGTAACACTTGAAAGGTGATGGTACCTTAAGGAAAGAGTGGTTATGGGTTGTTGAGTGAGTAAAGGAGCAGTGTCTCCATCAGCATGTGAGGCAAGGGGAACCACAGAAGTGAAAAGGGATTCCAATGCACATGGTTCCATTTCTGGGATATTGTAATTCCCCAACCATTTTTTGAGATATTCCACTCCATAGTTCTGCTTCAGAATATGGCTTAGTATCTGAGACTGAACAGAACCTGCGTTCTGGGTTACATCTTCAAACCAGCTAATGATATCATAGTCAGTGTTGCCATTGCCATTGGTGCCGTTTCCATTGTTATAGCTGAGAACAGTTTCCATTAGGTGATGAGGCATGAGAGAGTGGTGTGCTAGGAATGAAACTGTTGGTTGGTGGGGGATGTGTGTCTAAGTGAGGGAAATTAAATAGCTAGAAAAGAAAGAGAGGAAGCCCACTATTGAAATATCCCTTGGTTGGTTTGGTGCTTATATGTCCCCTTTCAAAAAGCTTCAACAAACCTGTGATATAGGCAGAAGCTTCATAAGTGAATGGTACAATAGATATAGACCACAAGAAATGGCATTATCATTTTTAGGGAAGAGAGTTAAAGATAGATATTTATTTTTATATGACAAATTTGAATTCTTGCTTCACAGCATGTGATAATTCTTCTGGTAGTGTAGCTTAGTTGTTTGGCCTTTTGTAAACAAAGGAATAAAAATGTGATAATTTTTATACATATTTTTTTGTCATGTAAATGTGTCTTTTTCATCTTGCAATACATGTATTCTTTTCTTTTTCTTAGAACTTTATTTAAGGGAAATTAAACCTCTTTGTTTTAGAACTTTACACCATAGACATTGGTGTACTACATGCATTTGAAGCAGTGTTGTCAAACTCGGACCGGCCGACTGGTTCAACCAGGAACTGGACCCTGGGCCGGTCTGGTCAAACAATTAGATCGCTTTTGCATTTGAACCGCCTTTGAACTGGTCGAATCCACCGGTCCGGGTCAGCGCGCAGCTGTTCTCTTACTAAAGAAAAATTAAGAAAGTGGCGCGACCAGGTTTCGAACCCACAACCCGTGCAAGTTGGCTGAATTGCACAACCATTGAACCAGACAACTTCTTTTTTTTTTTGACGAAAAGGATAATTAGATAAATTAAGAAAGACCGGGACAAATGTCCGCAGCCACAATTGAGGAAATACAATTAGGAGTCTCTTCAATCCAGGAAATCTCTGGATTAAAACAGGCAAACTTAGCTAACAAATGAGCAGCTATATTATTAGTCCTACGTGTGTAACTAAATTGGCAATTCCTAAAATTAAAAGCTAAATTGGAATAGGCATGGGTGACAAGGCCAGCATAGGAACTATGGTAGCTATTCTGCACAATCTGGTCCACCACTACCTTGCAATCAGTTTCGAAAATGGCATCCTCCAAGGATAAATCTAATGCAAACATCATTTCCATTCTTAATCCCATTGCCTCCGCGAAAGTCACGTCTGCCAACGTCTCAATTTTGCGACTTGTAGCAGCAATTACAAAGCCTTCATGATCTCTAGCAACAATACCAATGCCCCAGTTTCCAGCATCCACCATAGCTGCATCACGGTTGAGTTTGTACCATCCTTGGGGAGGAGCCTCCCAATTATGGCACTGCTCTGGGCTAGAGTTTCCTACAGGTAACTGACACCTCACCCCGGTTGCGTTGTTCAGAATTGATTCACAAGCCTTGGAAAAAATATTTTGTAGGGGAATCTCTTTGTCTTCAAAGATCTTTTTGTTCCTCGCGAACCACAAGCCATAACACACAGCTATGAAAAGACATGTCCTATCTTCTGGTCCATTTGATAAGAGGTCATTGATCCAAAGGCTTAGGGGGCCACCTGGAAGGGACCGGACAACTAGCTTCAGTGGTGATTGGGCCCAAGCTTCCACTGCCCACGTGCAGTCCCGGAATAAGTGATCCTTTGTTTCATCATTGATTCCACACCATGGACACCTTGTATCACATTGTATGCCTCTTTTGATGAGATTATTTCTCACAGGAAGAGTACCCTGGAGGAGTCTCCACATAAAGTGGAGATGCTTTGGTTGGCAAGGCAATTCCCATAGTTTTTTCCAATTAAAATTTGGTGGTGAGGGGCGAATGTGAACATCATGAGCTTCATCGTTAATTGTTTGCAGAGCAACATAATACCCAGACCTCACACTATAAATCCCGCATTTTACCCCTGTCCAACAAAATTTATCTTCTTGGGATGTTGAGGGCAGGGGAAAGCGTAGTATGTGCGCTGCATCTATTGGCAAGAATGATGATTCCACCAAGTCCGCCTTCCAGGAAGGCTCATCTTGGTTAATGAGTTCGACAACTTTTGCATTCACCAATGACTCCACGGGCGGGCCCCATAGCAAGTGGTCCACATGGGGTGGGAACCATCTATCATACCATATGCTCACATTATTGCCATTACCTATCCGCCAGTATCCCCCTTGTTTAAGAATGCAAGATGCGTTATTAATGCTCCGCCACGTGTAGCTTGGGTTGTGGCCAGGTGGAGCATGTAAAAAAGGGACCCTGGGGAAGTAACGTGACTTTAGTACCGTGCTCACCAAAGAAAGGGGTTGAGAGATTATGCGCCAACCTTGCTTGGCTAATGGTGCTAAGTTGAAAGCTTGAAAATCTCTAAACCCCATCCCCCCTGATCTTTTACTGAGGCATAGGTTGTCCCATCGGGTCCAATGAATTTTCCTTTCACCCTGTTTACTCCCCCACCAGAATCTACTTATCATTGCTTCAATTTTGTCACACACAGACTTGGGAAGAAGGAAACACCCCATAATGTAGCAAGGGATAGCTTGAACCACAGATTTAACTAAAACCTCTCTGCCAGCTCTGGATAGGAACTTTTCTTTCCACCCTTTTAGCTTCTTCCAAACTCTCTCTTGAACAAATTCAAAAACCTGCTTTTTCGACCTACCCACAAAGGTAGGGAGACCCAGGTATTTAGATAGGTTATCAACTGCCTTAATTTGCATCCATCTTTGGATCAAGATCTTCCTCTCTTCTTGAACATTTCGGCTAAAAGACAACTCTGATTTGTCAAGATTGATTAATTGACCAGAAGCATGTTGATACTGACATAAAATCTCCAAAACAACAACTATCTCCTTATCACTACTCCGGAAGAACAGAATGCTATCATCAGCAAATAGGAGATGGGTGATTTCAGGGGCCCTTCTAGCAATGCTAATACCATGGAGTGACTTGTCTTGCTGTGCTTTTAAGATTAGCCCAGAAAAAACCTCTGAACATAGAATGAACAAGTATGGGGATAGTGGGTCCCCTTGTCTAAGTCCCCTGCCAGGATTAAAGGATTCACAGGGGTTCCCATTCAATAGAATCGAGCATGAAACCGTGGTGACACATCTCATAATAAGTTCAATCAAGGGAATTGGAAAACCCATTGCCAACAGAACCCTCCTTAGGAAAGACCATTTCACTCTGACATAGGCTTTAGCCATGTCTAGCTTAAGCCCAACATATCCCATTCTTCCTTTTGATTTTTTCTTCATAAAGTGGAAATTTTCATAAGCCAGTAGAGCGTTGTCCGTAATTAGTCTTCCTGGTACAAAAGCACTTTGATTGCCACTCACAATGTCTGGGAGAAAAATTTTAATCCTATTTGCAATTGTTTTTGTAATCAATTTCATAATTTCATAATTACATTACACAAAGCAATAGGTCTAAAATCTTTTGTGTGCCGGGGCTTTTTAATTTTTTGGATCAAGCAAACAAAGAAATTGTTAATGGCAGAGGGATCACCACCATTGTTCAAAATATTTAAAATAAAAGAGGTAACCTCTGTTCCAATAATCTTCCAGTATTGTTGAAAGAAAAAAGCAGGTAGACCATCCGGGCTGGGGGCTGCGAATGCCTTCATAGATTTCAACGCACTCTGGACCTCTGCTGCCGTAAATTCTTGTCCAAGTTGTACCTTCATCTCTTCACTAACGCGACCCCTAACTACCTCAACCACACTGTCAGAAACTTGGGGAAATGAAGATGAAAAAAGATTGGTGAAAAAGTTGGTCATGACCCGTGCAATTGCTTCCTCTTCCCTGAAGACGGTCTCATTGTCATCCTGAATGGAATCTACCCAATTTGTCTCCTTTCTTTGAGAAGCCTTTTGATGAAAAAATCGGGTGTTTCTATCCCCTTCTTTTAACCACACAGCTCTAGATCTTTGGGACCACCATAACTCCTCCCGGGTCAATAGGCACTCCATTTTTGCCTCCTCAATATTGATTTCTTCTAATTTTCCCGGTAAGGAACTCACTTTTTCTAACTCTTCCAGTTTCTGTCGGCATCTCCGTATTCTCCTTGGAATGTCTCCATGCTTGCGGGTTCCCCATTTATGTAGATTATTTAAACAGACCTCAAGCTTCATGGGTGTGTTACCATAGCTGGTGCTCTAACTCGCTGCAACCCGAGGCTCACATTCTTCATCCTCCGCCCAGACCTTCTCAAACCGAACTAATGATGATCTTCCTCTGCGTGCAGCCGCTGTTAAGTGCAGGTCTAGGAGTAGGGGGCAGTGATCCGAGAACCATCTATTAAGGTGGTACACCGTTGCGGCAGGATGGGAACATTTCCATGTTGGATTGCAGAGGAACCTGTCCAGCCGAGCCATGATGCGTGTGTCATCCTTGTGTTTGTTGTCCCATGTGAACATGCTGCCAACGCACCCTAAATCCACCAAGTCACAGTCTTGAATACACTCTCTGAAACCCATGAGCATGCCATCATGAATAGCGTTGCCCCCTCTCTTTTCTTCTACGCTTAAAACTTGGTTGTAATCCCCAAAGCATAACCAAGGACTGCCCGCTACTGTCGAAAATAAATCACGAAGGATACCCCAGGTGAGGTGCTTTTGATGGGATTCGGGGTGACCATAGAGGCTTGTGCACTTCCAAAAACTTTGACCATCATCAAGAGACACTTTAGTATCAATATGGTGCAGGGATGAAGATTGGATATCAACTAATATGTCATTGTTCCAAAACAGGGCTAATCCACCCGACCTGGCTCTACCTTCTCCGGAGCAGCTCACAGCCCAAACATTATTGAAACCCCCCATATGTCTCATGCGCATGACTTCCTCTGATTTTCGCCTTGTTTCCATAAGGAAAACAAGGGTGGGACACTTAGAAGAAAGAATCTTCTTCAGAGCTTGAACTATTCGTGGGTTCCCAAGCCCACGACAGTTCCAGGAAAGGATTTTCATTGCTCTCGGCAAGCCTGGGGATCCAGGCTCACCGTTGGATATTCAACATGTGGTTTTTTTGCTTTCACAAGCTGTTTCAAATTATCTCCAGAGTCTGTCTCCATGGGCATCTTCCTCTTTAGACTCTCAGGATCATTGCATATGTTCTCCTTGTCCACAACATCTCTATTTTCGCCTCTCAATCTCTTCCACCTCCTTTCCACCCTAGTTTCATGGTTTAGAGCGTTGGTGCACTCCTGTAACGCCTCAGTCTCCTTATTTGTATCAGTAGGGGCACTATGGCTGGTACTTTCTTTTTTTGGTGTTCCCCCATTTGGAGGTTTGTAGGTGATGTAGTGACAGCCAGGGTAGATTCAGCAGAACGCTCATTGTCCTCTCTTGGGGTCTTGGGGTTAGCAGTTTCAGCATATTCTTCCATTGTCAGGCGGTTCAGTTGATCCATTAGGTCTTTAGACATAGTTTTCTTCTTTCTGTTTGATGCAGTTTCAGAAGACTCCTTATCCCTCCATTTGTGATCGTGGTCAATGTTGGTCCTCCGCCCATAATTGGAAGCCCGCAACCATGGTCCTAGTCTTCGATCCTCGTCCTCCACTACCTCCTTTGCCTCACATGATGATTCATCATGGCCAATAAGACCACAACGATAACAGAATTGTGGCACCCTTTCATATTGAAAGTCCACCCAAAAGACCCCATCTTTCTTAGATCCTACGTTAACCCCACTCAGTAGGGGTTTGTCCACGTCAATCTGCACTTGAACTTTAACGAAAGCACCCCTTCCTTGTATCTCATACATCTCTGCGTCGCTAGCCTGCCCCATGCATGAGCCTATTTTGATTCCCATCTTCTTGGTTCGACAGTGGAAAGGCAGCCCCAGATTTGAATCCATACAGGAGCGGTTGCGAAAGATAACTCCATGGGGTCCAACCCTCGAGTCCATCGCTTGAGGATTATCCATGAGTTACGAAAAATCCATGGGCTTCCCTTGATAACTCGGTCAAGATCTTTACTTTCTTGGAAGAAGAATTGAAAGATTTGCGCACCCAAGGATTCAATTTTAAAACCTTTTGGAAAACTCCAAATACTGGATAGAGCATTGTTTAAACTGTTGAGATGAATAACTTTGTTGGTGATAATCTTCCCGATTGCACTGTTACTGCATTCCTTGACTCCCTCTTGAACATCATCATCATCGAAAATAATGATTCTTGGTTCTTTGTCGTCAACCTCACATCGGTGTTTATTATGAGAGGGATCCTCTCGTTGACTAGAGTCCATAGCACTGCTCAGCAGGAGCAAAACAACATAAAGCGATGGTGATCACGATAATCGGACGAAAAAACACTACTCGCCACAACCCTAAGCAAACCCTAGGGGAGCATATTACATTATACTACTATAATGCTAAGTTAAGACATATTACATTATACTAACAATTGTATTTTTATACCAAACTCAACTTTAAAAGTATTTAATATACTTAAAAATTAAATATATCTTTATATGTCATAATTTTTAATATAAATTTATATATTTTTATATGCACCGGGTCAACCAGTTTAACCAATGACTCACTGGTTCAACCAGTGACCTAGTAACCTAGTACCCCGACCAAGTCAATGGTCGGTCGAGTTTTATAACACTGATTTTAAGTCTTTGTAGTAGACTTTTTTACTTGGTTATTAGCTCAAGAAGAGATCTATTATTTATATAACAAAAATACTCAATAATTTATGTAATACATTTTTACTCTCTACCTATCTTCATCACGCATCACTTACCACATCTCACATTTAGGGTCCTTTTGGTTTGCAGTTGGATAGAATTGATTTTTATAGATTTATAGAATCAATGAAAGAAAATGAATGATGCACGATTTACATAGCACGTTGAATGAACATGATTTAAAACCATTTCCACAAAATTAATTCTGACGTCTCCCAACTGGGAACCAAACGGATACTAAGTATCTGTTTCCTTCTCTCTTTCCCTTTCATGGTTGTATCAATTTGTTATACATTTTCAATGTACAAGTATCACTTCTTATTCTAGAATGAATTTTTAATTTCTTTAATTTTTTTAGTTATTGTTATTTCTTCCATTAATATTAAGTATAATAGAATATTAAATTATTTATATAGATCATCAATAAAATAATTTTTTATCTATTATATTAAATTGTAAAATTTTCTAAAACTCAAGATTTCAAAGATTCATCCTTTTCATATTTGAGTTTTTTATCACCATTAATTTTTTCTATTAATTAGACTAATTTTTAATTTTAATTTTATGTTTAATTTAACTATATTAGAAAATATATATACAATTCATAGGTCCACAATGATATAGATATTCCTAGAGTAAAATTAGCTCTTGTGCATATACTTGTGGTTTAAAAAAAAAAATACACTTATGGGTTGTTTCATGGTGTGACGATTATAATTATATGGGGACTGCGTTACTAATGGTCTAGGCCCAAACTGCATATCTCTTCCCCACCAATTTATTGCGAGCCACCATAATCAAACTAGCTAGTTTTTTTTTTTTTTTTTTCTTTTTACGACTGCTGATATTTTGTTATTAGTTATTGCCAACAATATTTATTGACCGTTAAAATACAATTTCACATCATTATAACTATTATACCTCATATTATGTATATTACTATTTCATCACAAAATTTTAAGAATATTTCATCCCATCACAGATTTTTGTCATACACTTCTCTCCTTGTTGTGCTGAAAAATGATGTACAGTAGACTGGGCCAGTGTTTCTCATTGGATAGAGCAATCAAGCAATTGTTGTTGCAGGTTCCAGTCGTGATCATTGGCCATACTTTCAGTGAAGCAAATTGTTGCGCTGACCATCTTATAACAAACATTGGTCATAGCTATCCTTAAGGTTGTGGGTAGTAATATTTTCTCTGTTTTCTCCTCATTCATTGGAGCACCTCATGCATGAGGACATATAGTGGGAGTTGCTCTCTCCCACCTTTTATGATTTTGTTTCTCTCTTGGGCTCAGATCTGTCTTTAATAAGAAAAAATGTTGTACACTTTTTTTTTTGTTTTCAGTGATTTAAAACTTTATTTTGGGGAAAAAAACAATTTATAACTTAATTATATTAGCATTTCCATCATAATTTAAGTTCAGATTTTTCGTAGAGAGGCAATTTCTTATTAACTAAATCTATTTGTTTTGTAGTCAATGTTGATTCATTTCTTATTATCAAATTATTTGTATTAAATAATTGCTCAATTTAATTTAATTTAAATTTTAGAAGAATTTTATTATCCCTCACCAGTCTTATAAAACCTGGCTCAAATTGGTTGATCATACCAGTTTAGCTTAAACCAGTCTTCGAGTAAGTTAAAGGATTAGATTTGCAATTAACCCTTTGAGAACCGATTTTACTTGGGCTGTTTGTGAAAATTTGGGGATTCATCGGGGTTTATCCTAAATAGAGCTGGTAAAATGGGTTAACCTGATTGGGTCGTTCCGCAGAAACGTGGGGCTTTTAAGTTCGAGCCGATAAACTCGTTACTCGCAAAAATCCAAAAAGAAAGATTGGGTAACTCGCAAAAGAATCGGGCTACCCACAAAAAATGTAGGTTCGAGCCTTTATTTTAAAAGTCCGAATAACTCGCGCTTTTTAGTGCGGCCAACAAAAAAACCCACTACCAGTATTGAGTCGAGACGGGCTGGATAGTCCAAATCACCTCTTGAACCTTTCATGTTGTGTTACTTTTTTCAAAAAGAAAAACAATGAATGACATAGACTGGTCAAGAAAAAATAGATGTAAATCTGTTAGAATATTGGGGAAAGTGAAGTAGGAATCACTAAGTCTGAGACGTGTGTAGACACACTGTCCTCAAGAGTTTATTCATGTGGAAACGAAAACTCCCCAGGATTTAACAGACTCTTCCAACCAATAGGCCAGGATACAAAATAGCCAAAATAGAAGATTGTTTAACCCAAGAACTCAGAGATGGAGAAGGGAATGAGTGTGGAGGCTACCTCTACTACGTCAAGAAAGTAAAAAAGGATTTATATAGTGAATATAGGATTGTAACAGAAAAATAATGATTTGACCATGTCAAACTTTATCCCATTAATAATAATAGTAAAATTAATATTAATTTTATAATTTAAAATAAAACCGATTTATTATATTTCCTCACCTAGGCAATGTCAGACTTGTCTCTTTAGAACTTTTGAAATAGACACAAAATATTCAACAAAATCAACATCTAAAAACAGCTTCAACCATTTGTAAGATGCAACTCTGTCGATCTATTCACCCTCCAAAATATAAGCTCTATTATGGTCATTGTCATTCCTAATTTTTGAACCTCCTTTGTCTAAACTTTGCAAGATGGAGAATAGCAAGTTTGAGGGAGAAAATAAGTGAATGGTGTTTAAGTTTATTTTTTTGATCAAGGAGTGAAGGTAATAAAAAACAGAGATAAATATTGTTGTGAGTTTTATCTCCAAGCAAGTGTACCCATCGATTAATGTAAAATGGAATATTTAAAACCTCATGTATCGTCCCATAGAGATTAATTAACAATATTAAATTAAATTTAAACCTTATTAAAGAGATATGAGAGAATGACTATGATTTGATTTGTTGATTGAGATTAATAATAATTAATTGGGAAAAGAGAGAGAGAATTAAATCAGAAAGCAAGCAAATGCAATTAGGATTAAGTTATGGAAGTTCCTAAGGCGTCTGGTTTCACTTATGTGCTTACTAGATTTTTTCCCCAAGTCAATTTCCAATCACTCATTCTAATAATATCAATACCCAATGAGCATGCAATATTGATAATCTTCTTCTTAAAACACTATTCCCAATGATCATGCAAGGAAATGGACCAAGAAAAGCATAAACAACCAATAAGCTTGTTAATTTAATAACTGGTTGGAAACCTAGCTAGGATTAAGATTGATCCTACAAAACCCTAAATTAAGTTTACCTTATAGATCCGTTAATTGAGAATGATATGATCACCTCTTACCCAACCAACTACGATTTACCAAGGGTGATCAAATCTTGATATAAAAAAATTCAATAAGGCAATTGCAATTATAAAGGAGAAAAACAATAATTTGTAAAGGAAAAAAACGGTTCAAATCAAGTTCACAACATAAGATCCACTATAGCCATTTGACTAGGTAATTGGTTACTCATGATAAAACATAAATCAATCAAAACTAAAAATCCTAAGAATTCCATAACTAATAGAAAAACTAGAAGAGAAAAACCCCCTGTGACATAACTCCTTCACTCCAGGACTTACCCAAATCTTATTGCAAAATGCTACCACTTCTTAAAGTACCTTGAGAAGATGAGAGAGTATAAGATGATGGATTATTGAGATGATGATTTCCTTTCTCGTGGTTGTTGTCCTTTTATAACAGTTATAGGTATCCTAACTTGATTCTAACTTGATTTCCTCTATTTTTTCTTTCTAAATTTGGAAGTTGGAAATGAAACACAACATAGCAAAAAAATCACCATCAAATCTTTTTCCAAATCTTGTCAGTGATTATATTTTGTTTCATCCAATCTCCTTTTCTTGACCAAATCTCATTAAAGATTCTCCGTTTATCTCAACAAATATCCTTTTTTTTGGCCAAAATCTCGATCATTAAAGATTCTCCTTTTATTTCCTTGACAAAATTTGGGAAAATAAATGAGATATCAAATAATGATGATGACCATAAATGCCAAATAACTTACCTAAATACCCACAATAAAACTATAAAATAGCGGCTTATCAACTACTTACCACGGGGAAATAGATGCTAAACACAAAGAGATTAGGGGGAGCCTTAATAAGTTATCACAGGGAAAAATGTGTCCACAAATATATTTGGTAAAAGCTATTAAAAGTTTGATAAAAAGGGGAGAGAAACATAACTAAACTTGTTTCAGAAGAAAAATTGTTCAGTTTAGGGGGAGCCTTAATAAGTTATCACTTTAAATAAAACTTATCTGAAAACTTATATAAACTTTCTGTAATTTAAATCTTTCACTATATTTGTTTAGTCATATCTAATTTGTCATCATTAAAAAGGGGGAGAATGTTGAGTCTCAGAATTAATTTAATCATTTAAATTAGATTTAAGACTTATTTTCCTTGGTTTTAATGAGTAACAAATTAGATTAGACTATAAGAAAACAGGTGCTACTGAGAAAGGTATTTGTCTGTGTATTTCAGGAACTTTGTAGAAGCAACCTGCTGAAAGAAGAAACCTGTTGAAGGAGAACAAAAGATCAAGAAATCGAGAGAAGAGCGTTGGAGCAACTCTCTGAAGATGACCAACAAATTGACAAGAAGAAAAAGACTAGAAGACTTGGATGTGGAAGAAGTAGAAGAAAGAAGCAACGAGCTACAAGAAGAATAATACAGAATTGACTGGAAGAAGAAGAAGAAGAAGAAGAAGAAGAAGAAGAAGAAGAAGGAGGAGGAGGAGGAGGAGGAGGAGGAGGAGGAGGAGGAAGAAGAAGCATTAGACTAAAAAGAAGAACATTACGGCAACTATCTGAAAGGTTAACTACTTGGAAGTCATCAAAGAAGACTGAGAAAAGTCAAACACGCTGAAGATAATAAACATGCAGAAATTATAAACATGCTAAAGTAATCACAATGAAGCAGTCAACATACTAAATCAACCAATGAAAGTCAGAATCAAGTTCATGGAAAATCATCAAGAACAAGGAAGAACAACGAAGCAACAATATGAAAAATAAAAGAAGCAAATCTAGAAGAAGAAATCTGAAGAAGAAAAGTGCTGGAGTAAATCAACTCTCTGAAATGACGTGGAATTTCAAACTATCTGAAGAAGAAGAAGAAGCCAGACATATCATATAACATTCTGAATATATGATGACTCTCAACTCTCTGACTACATGGACAAATCTCAAACGTTGAGAAGTCTCAAACATAGCCAAAGACCATTTGATTAATAACTAGAAAATTGTCTAAATGTCTTATGCCTTCATCCAGAAAGGAAATAGTAGCAAAAGCTATTTTCCTTATTTCAAGAAGCTCTGTTCGAAAAAGAAAAAGAGAAAAAGAAAGAAAAGCAAATAAAGTCAGAAATAGGTCAGCGCTGCTGTACACCCACTACTGCGCAAACTCTGCAACACGCTATCAGAAGTCGAAAGTCTTTTCGGGAAGAAAAGCTAACTTCACTAGATAAAGAAGAAGCACAACGGCTAAAAAATCTTCTCTATTTTAGCCACAGACCTCACGCAGTGAAAAGAAAAAGGAGAGAGAAGTTAAGCCAACCTGCTGAAGATCAAGGAAAATCTCTCAGATAAAGGCAAGATTATTATATTATCTGCAGTGTGTCAGAACTAATTTATCTACACACTTAATCTGCTTAATCTCAGAAGCTACTACTTGAGAAAGTCACTTTCACAACGGCTTGAAGAACATCACTCATACTTTCTTAACGGTAAAGTCAAAACATTTCTCAACGGCTATATTTTATCAAGACATATAAATAGCCTGAAATGTGAATTTGAGAAGAGATTCTGCCTCGAGCATCTAGTCTTTAGAGAAAGGGAGATCTCGGAAAAACTCCAAGAGAGGAAGAAGAAGAAAAGAGAGGAAAGTCAGCCTTAACATCAAAATGAAATATTCATAAGGCATTGACAAAAAATGGGGCATCCATGAATATCAAATCATCTATCCTTAAACCATGGCATTTATAAAGCTCATAGAAGAAATTGACCAAGCTTAACACAGATCATATACTGCCAACCTTCTGAACCTACAGAGATGAATTAGAGCTTAGAATTATATACTTATATCTCTGCCAATCCTTGTACTTAGCACTTAAACTTTGTATTCTGAGTTTTACTCAGTAATTCCTATGTACAAGAAAACTGAAATTTAAGTTTCGCTGAAACTTAAATTCAATTCTTAATTGTAAACACGTTAAGTGTACGAGATCCTGGAGAGGCCTGGTGAAAGAAATAATACTCTAAAGAGCCTGGAGAGGCTTGGTGGAAGAAATAATACTTTGAGAGCCTGAAGAGGCTTGGGGGAAGAAAGAATACTTGGGTAGAGCCTGGAGAGGCTTGACTGTAAAAGAATACTTGGTTAGAGCCTGGAGAAGCTTGGTTGACAAAGAATACTTCACTGAGTTTCCTGGAGAGGCAGTTGATAACAAAGAATACTTGTTAAGCCTGGAGAGACTTGGATAAAAGAATATTGAACTGAGTTGCCTGGAGAGGCAGTTGATAACAAAGAATACTTGTTAAGCCTGGAGAGGCTTGGATAAAAGAATATTGCACTAAGTTGCCTAGAGAGGCAGTTGATAACAAAGAATACTTGGTAAGCCTGAAGAGGCTGGGATAAAAGAATACTTGTTTCTGTGTTCAGGTCGTGAAAATCCAGTGGTGGTTGCCCTGGGACTGGATGTAGCTCACTAAGTTAGTGGGTGAACGAGTATAAATTCTCTGTGTAAATTTCTCTCTACCCTTAACTCTTTACTTTATGTTATTACTTGTTTATTTCTAACCAAGGGAGGGTTTGATAAGTGAATTTGTGTTTCGCGCAACTACAACTTCTCTTATTAAACAAATCTTTTCAAAAGAGTACTTACTGGACCTTCTGAAGTGGTTCAGCAAGATCTCAAATAAACACAGCTTTTCAGTAAGTAACTATATCTCCTGAATAATAATGCAAAACATTTTTGAACAAATTGTTTTATATATTGAATCTAGTTTAAACAAAGTTTTTGAAGATGTTTTTCTAAACCATCTGAAGTACTCATAGAATGCTTATCTGTTTTATTAAAGTCAGCAAGTTTCTGAAAACGAATGTCCATAACTTCCGCATAACTCTGATAATCTTTTATTGGTCAACTGAGTTTTCCATAATAACTTGTAAACGTTCATTTGATGTCTTTTACGAAAAGGTTTTCATAAATTAGCTTAAAATTTTAAAACACTATTCAACCCCTCTTCTAGTGTTTCCTGTGTCCTACAATTGGTATCAGAGCTCACCTTCGGGTTGAGCATCTAACAAAGTTGAAGGAGTAGATCCTCAGAAGATGGAAACCTCATCAAGCTGAAGCAACTCTGTGATCAAATGAACCAATGAATGAGAAAAAGAGAATACTCTCTTAAAGCTCATTATTCTAGCTGCTGAAGCAACATTCAGAAGGGCATCACGAGAAGAAAGAAAGCACGTTCATTTAAAATTCCCTCTTTGGTAACATCCTTCCTATCTCAACCTATATGTATTATATATGTGTAAATTGCATGTAACCTTTGATGTTTGAAAAATGAACTTTCTTGTATATGCTATATGCTTGCTTGCTGAAAATGGTTATCAGTAATTTTTCTCGAAAAATTATGATTGTCTTTTAAATTAAAATGATTTTTATTGTGATCTGGCTCTATGTGAATTAATGGAATTTCTATCATCTCCTCATAGTGGCACAATGCACGTCTCTCCTAACCGTTCAGTTTCTGTAACCACCATCATCAATGTTTCAAGCATGCCTATTTGTAGAGATTAAGGAACCCTCATGAGAACTTCACTTCAACTCTCTGAACAAAACTTTGTCTTCTTCAAGAACCTTAAATCTCTTAGTTCAATATTCCAATCATGTGGTTGTTGTGTCTGTTACTTCGTCAAGCATTAATGAAAAAATCATTCCTTCAAGGATGGTTTGCCTCTCAGCTTTTGAAGAAGCAGGACACCATAATTCAGAATTCTTTGAAGCAGTTGGTTGGACCCCATTCTTTAACAATATTTCCTCTTCATGGCACGAGGAAAATGTTCCGGAATTCTGGAACAAGTCAGAAGTTGTCTCCACTCCAGGATACTCTGGAATAAAAACTATGGTATTAGGGAGATCACTGTTTGTGGATTGCAAACTGCTGGCTAAGGTGATTGGTGTTTCTTCAAGGGGAGATAAGTTCTGTCAAAACTGGGAAGCCTATCATGGAGGAGCATTGGAGTATGATAAACTACCATTCGCTGAAAGGCGTCGAGGTCCATCTAGGCATTCTCATCTAATGGAAGTTCCCAGGCTCTCCTCGCTGTGCTAAATTGATGCATAAAATGTGAAAAGACTACATGCTCATGTGAGTCAGCTGGCAAAGAAGCTAAAGGAAACTCAAAAGGAGTTACTGAAACTGAAGGCAGAGAAGGAGAGTGTCAATGCTGCTGAGACCCTGTGTGCTGATAGTTCTTAATTCCTTCAAAGAGCCTTGTCTTGTGTGTTTACTTATTTGATAAGCTACTTTGAAAAATATTATTGTCAAAACTTATAAGTTTCTTGTGTTTGATCAAAATCTCTATATGTGTGCTTTATACTATCTGTTTTTATTGCATAAGTTAAACACGTGTCTTTACTTATGTGTTATACAGTATATGTTCCCTTCATATATAACACAATCTTTAAAAAGATAACAAGAATTTATTGTTATAAATAACTAAACTCTTAAATCAAGTAAGAAATATCGAACTCGGGGGGAGCCCCCTTACAAAGAAAGATAACTTAACAATTATACTCTTAATAATTAAAAAAGTGGATTGAGAAAGGTACTATCAATTGTGTATGTTTTCAGCAAATATAATATAAAGAAAACCTAAAGCTGATCATAGGAGGGAATGCTATTCATAAAAGTGGCCAATGTGACATTACTCCTAGCATCTGAACCTGTTCAGAAAGTTCTCAAGGAACTTGTTGAAATTGTGGGTCAGTATTGCTAAGGCGGATGTTACCTAAGTCACTGAACCTATCCCTGAAGGACTAGAAATGAATATCACTATTCCTGAAGGAAAGGAAGCTAGAAAGGACATAGAGCACGTAGGACAAGAGTGTGCTGCTGACGGACTAAGAACAAACTAAGAGAATAAAAACAACAAGACTATCTTTGAAGACAAGTTGAGTCTCAACAAATACTTCTCTTCTAAATAAACTCTCTAAGTATCTCTTTTAATAACAATGGTTGCTTTTTAGGTGTTACTTGTGCATCCATAAAAATATTTACCTTAATATAATTATATGTGTGTATTTTATTTGATTTCATAAATTTTTTTTATAACCAGAATTTCAAAAAATTATAATTTCAATTTTTTGTAAACTTTAATGACAAAGGGAAATTAACGGAAATGACTTGTCACCTGTCTGCTTCTGAATGAACGTTTCCCATGATCATTAGCGCTTCACTTGTCCAGTCATTGATGGACGTTACAACACTTCCAATGACAGTAGTCTACATCTTTAATGCAATCTTAGCCTATTTTTGTTTCGTGTGAAACCGTTCAAAAGACTCAATCCTTTTGCTTCTCTCTGATCTCTTTGAAGTCTCAAAGTCCTATAAATTCTCCAAAGCCCTCAGGGCAAACTCATCTTCTTCTAATTTTCTCTTGGTATGAGATCTGGATGAGAATTCCTTATGATACAATGAAGAGGCTGAAGGAAATGAAAGAAGCTGCACCGGAACAAGAACTCATTGATATCAATGACGTTTTGGAGAAGATCGATCTCTCATGGATGATGTATGGAATGAGAAGAAGTGTACAAGTTTCATCTCGATACTTGCCCTACAACGTTCCAGACATGGAGATATGGTTGCATCACAAGCGTACTGAAAGACCACTGGTAGACTCCAGAATACCCAATCTCATAAAGGGTTCCACTTTATTTGTGGTCCTGAAGATTAATGTTAAGGGTGGTGGTCGATATACAGTATGATGCACATCCATTGTTCCAGCTGTCAAAAGAAGATTGCGTGCGGTGGCACGGAAAAGGAACAGTTATAGGCTTAAGAAGTCTAGCTAAATCTACAGAGGAAGCTGTTGGGAAGGCTATGCCAAAGAAGAAGCCAGAGGAAACCAGAAGCTAATTTTAACATATGTATTTTCATATATTTGTAAAATTTTGGTTCTTTCAAATTATTAATAAAAACTTTTTTGTTTTTATTTTTTGTGACTCTGTTGTTTTCTTTAAAGAAACTTCTCTTTTTATAGTCTCCATTCTACTCATCTTTGATCTTGCTTATCTAAGACTTTATTCTTCTTAAAATCTGATTCTTTTTTATAAAGTTTTATCTTGTTAAAATCTTGTTGTGATCTTGTTGAAATGTGTTTAATATACCTGCTTAATATGATAAGATAATAAAAGTGTCAACATTAATCTACCTTTTTAATAACGACAAAAGGGGGAGAAGATATATAACTAAACAAACCCTAAAGATATATAAACAAAATTGGAAAAAAACTTAAGTGTTTAGATAAAGTTTGGTAATAAGAAAAGTTATCTTCACAATTGGTATCAAATCAGGTTACCACAGTTAGTGACAAATCCCTAAAAGGAAGAAAGAAAGAAAAATGCGTCCAGAAATATATTTGGTAAAAGTTGTTAAAAGTTTGATAAAAAATGGGAGAAACATAACTAAACTTGTTTCAGAAGAAAAATTGTTCAGTTTAAGGGGAGCCTTAATGAGTTGTCACTCTAAATAAAACTTATCTGAAAACTTATATAAACTTTCTGTAATTTAAATCTTTCACTATATTTGTTTAGTCATATTTAATTTGTCATCATTAAAAAGGGGAGAATGTTGAGTCTCAGAATTAATTTAAGCATTTAAATTAGATTTAAGACATATTATCTTTGGTTTTAATGAGTAACAAATTAGATTAGACTATATGAAAAACAGGTGCTACTGAGAAAGGTATTTGTCTGTGTATTTCAGGAACTTTGTAGAAGCAATCTGCTGAAAGAAGAAATCTGCTGAAGGAGAATAGAAGATCAAGAAATCGAGAGAAGAGCATTGGAACAACTCTCTGAAGATGACCAACAAATTGACAAGAATAAAAAGACTAGAAGAGAACTAGAAGACTTGGATGTGGAAGAAGTCGAAGAAAGTAGCAACGAGCTACAAGAAGAATAATACAGAATCGATTGGAAGAAGAAGAAGGAAGAAGCATTAAACTGAAAAGAAGAACATTATGGCAACTATCTCAAAGGTTAAATACTTGGAAGTCATCAAGGAAGACTGAGAAAAGTCAAACACGCTGAAGATAATAAACATGTTAAAGCAATCAAAGTGAAGCAGTCAACATGTTGAATCAACCAATGAAAGTCAGAATCAAGTTCATGGAAAATCATCAAGAACAAGGAAGAACAACGAAGCATGAAAAATAGAAGAAGGAAATCTAGAAGAAGCAATCTGAAGAAGAAAAGTGCTGGAGTAAATCAACTCTTTGAAATGACGTGGCATTTCAAACTATCTGAAGAAGAAGAATCCAGACATATCATATAACATTTTGAAGATATGAAGACTCTCAACTCTCTGACTACGTGGACAAATCTCAAACGTCGAGAAGTCTCAAACAAAGGCAAAGACCATTTGATTAACAACTAGAAGATTGTCTAAATGTCTTATGCCTTCATCCAGAAAGGAAATAGTAGCAAAAGCTATTTTCCTTATTTCAAGAAGCACTGTTCGAAAAAGAAAAAGAGAAAAAGATAGAAAAGCAAATAGAGTCAGAAATAGGTTAGCGATGCTGTACACCTACTACTGCACAAACTCTGCAACACGTTATGAGAAGTCGGAAGTCTTTTCGGGAAGAAAAGCTAACTTCACTAGATAAAGAAGAAGCACAATGGCTAAAGAATCATCTCTATTTTAGCCACAGACCTCACACAGTGAAAAGAAAAAGGAGAGAGAAGCTAAGCCAACCTGCTAAAGGGGCAATCTCACTCTCGAAGAAAATATAAAGAAGAAAGAAGCAAGAAGAGAAAAGAAGAAGAAGAAGAAGAAGAAGAAGAAGAAGAAGAAGAGAGAGGATATCAACCTGCTGAAGATCAAGGAAAATCTCTCAGATAAAGGCAAGATTATTATATTATCTGCAGTGTGTCAAAACTAATTTATCTACACACCTAATCTGCTTAATCTCAGAAGCTACTGCTTGAGAAAGTCACTTTCACAACGGCTTGAAGAACATCACTCATACTTTCTCAACGGTAAAGTCAAAACATTTCTCAATGGCTATATTTTATCAAGATATATAAATAGCCTGAAATTTGAATTTGAGAAGAGATTTTGCCTTGAGCCTCTGGTCTTTAGAGAAAGGGAGATCTCAGAAAGTCTCCAAGAGAGGAAGAAAGAAGGAAGAAGAAGAAAAGAGAGGAAAGTAGGCCTTAACATCAAAATGAAATATTCATAAGGCATTGACAAAAAATGGGGCAGCCATGAATATCAAATCATTTATCCTTAAACCATGGCATTTATCAAGCTCATAGAAGAAATTGGCCAAGCTCAATACAGATCATATACCGCCAACCTTCTGAATCTACATAGATGAATTAGAGCTTAGAATTATATACTTATATCTCTGTCATTCCTTGTACTTAGCACTTAATCTTTGTATTCTGAGTTTTACTCAGTAATCCCTATGTACAAGAAAACCGAAATTTAAGTTTCGCTGAAACTTAAATTCGATTCTTAATTGTAAACATGTTAAGTGTGCGAGATCCTGGAGAGGCCTGGTGAAAGAAATAATACTCTAGAGGGCCTGGAGAGGCTTGGTGGAAGAAATAATACTTTGAGAGCCTGAATAGGCTTGGAGGAAGAAAGAATACTTGGGTAGAGCCTGGAGAGGCTTTACTGTAAAAGAATACTCGTGTTTGAGCCTGGGGAGGCTTGAAGGTAAAAGAATACTTGGTTAGAGCCTGGAGAGGCTTGGTTGACAAAGAATACTGCACTGCGTTGCCTGGAGAGGCAGTTGATAACAAAGAATACTTGTTAAGCCTGGAGAGGCTTGGATAAAAGAATACTGCACTGAGTTGCCTGGAGAGGCAGTTGATAACAAAGAATACTTGTTAAGCCTGGAGACGCTTGGATAAAAGAATATTGCACTGAGTTGCCTGGAGAGGCAGTTGATAATAAAGAATACTTGGTAAGCCTGAAGAGGCTGGGATAAAAGAATACTTGTATCTGTGTTCAGATAGTGAAAATCCAATGGTGGTTTGCCTTGGGACTGGATGTAGCTCACTAAGTTAGTGGGTGAACGAGTATAAATTCTCTGTGTAAATTTCTCTCTACCATTAACTCTTTACTTTCTGTTATTACTTGTTTATTTCTAAACAAGGGAGGGTTTGATAAGTGAATCTGTGTTTCGCGCAACTACAACTTCTCTTATTAAACAAATCTTTTCAAAAGAATACTTACTGAACCTTCTGAAGTGGTTCAGCAAGATCTCAAATAAACATAACTTTTCAATAAGTAACTAAATCTGCTCAATAATAATGCAAAACATTTTTGAACAAATTGTTTTATATATTGAATCTAGTTTAAACAAAGTTTTTGAAGATGTTTTTCTGAATCATCTGAAGTACTCATAGAATGCTTATCTGTTTTATTAAAGTCAGCAAGTTTCTGAAAACAAATGTCCATAACTTCCGCGTAACTCTGATAATCTTTTATTGGTCAACTGAGTTTTCCATAATAACTTGTAAACGTTCATTTGATGTCTTTTACGAAAAGGTTTTCATAAATTAGCTTAAAATTTTAAAATACTATTCAACCCCCCTTCTAGTGTTTTCTGTGGTTCATATATATTTAACAGCTCAGATCTGGCCCCGGTCATTGGATCTTCAATCCCTTGCAATGCATTTGAGGCATCCTGGTTGAGGTTGGATGGGATCGTGTCATTCCCCATTCTTTGAAAGGATTCGTCCTTGAATCTGATTCATGACCTACATCAAATAAGGATAAATCAATTACATTGATTGTTGCATTAACATTACCATATTCACTTGGAAGATCTATCTTGTAGGCATTGTCATTGATTCTCTCTAGAACTTGGAATGGACCATCTCCTCTTGGTTGAAGCTTGTTCTTCCTTTGAGCTGGAAACCTCTCTTTCCTCTTGTGAATCCAAACCCAATCGCTTGGTTCAAATATTACCTTCCTCCCCCCTTTATTGGCTTGTTTTGCATACTGCTCATTTTTTCTTTCAATATTAGCTTGGACCTTTGCATGTAACTCACTGACATAACCTGCTTTCCTTTTACCATCTAAGCTGGAAAATTCAGAAATAGGTAATGGTAAAATATCTAAGGGAGTTAGTGGATTAAAACCATATACAACCTCAAATGGTGAAAAGGAATTAGTATAGTGTACCGCCCAGTTATATGCAAACTCAACATGTGGCAAACATTTTCCCCTTAATACCTTAAAAACAACATGTAAGTGTTCAACATGTGCATTATAAGATTTGTTATAAACCAAAATGTCATCAAAGTAAACTACCACAAATTTTCCTATGAAAGAGCGCATCACATGGTTCATTAAGCTCATAAAGGTATTGGGTGCACATACGCCAAGAACCATCTTTCTTTGGTACCAATATTACCGGTACAACACATGGACTAAGGCTCTCCCTTACATACCCATTTTCCATTAACTCATTGATTTTTTTATCTCCTTGGTCTCATCTGGGTTGGTTCTGTATGCTGGCCGATTTGGTAGAGCACAGTCGGGTACAAAGTCAATCTGGTGTTCTATACCTATTGAAGGCGGTAATCCTTGAGGTAGCTCATCCGGAAAGACTTCTCCAAATTCTTGCAACAAATTTTGATTTTCAGAAGGTAAAGAATTGTTAGAATCATTAGAGAAATATAGGTCTTTAAGAATCAATAATTACCCTTTATCTAACAATACACTTTCAACTTCCCTTTTTCTTGCAAAAGCGTTCACTTTGCTTCTGCCCTGGCTCGGTTGTAACGTTGAATAGACATCCAATCTTGAAGTCAGATTCGATCTCATGCCCACTTCTCTCTTCTCTTTTCTTTCTTTTTCTTGAACAGAAAACTGTTCTTCTAACTCCCTGTTCTCCCTAACAATTCTTATTTGATCTGCATATGCTTCAGAAGGCTGAAGAAGGGTCAGCACAAAGGTTTTATTATTTAATTTAAAACTATACATGTTGTGATACCCATCATGAGTTACTCGTCTATCAAATTTCCATGGTCGGCCAAGTAGAATGTTTCCAGCATGCATAGGTGCAACATCACACAAGACTTTGTCTTCATATTTTCCGATGGAAAATGAAAGTAAAACTTGTTTTGTTACCCTTATGTCCCCACAATCATTTAGCCACTGCAGTCTATAAGGATTAGGATTTTTTATGGTAGGTAATTTTAATTTCTCAACCATCAAAATACTAGCAACATTGGTACAACTACCACTATCAATTAAAAGACTGCAAACCTTATCACTAACGTGACACCTTGTATGGAATATGTGCTCACGTTGCTTCTCAATTCCCCTCATCTTTGGTTGTGCATTCAACACCCTCCTGGTGACTAATGCATTACCGTGGTCTGGCTCAGTGTATTCCACATCATTGTAATCCTCCAGCTCGGGTATTTCATCATCTTCTTCTTCACTTGCACTTTCCACTTCACCATTGTCATGCATGAGTATGACCCTCTTGTTCAGACAATCAGAAGCAATATGTCCAAGACCTTGACACCTGAAACATTTAATTTCACATGCTTTAGAAGATGAATTGAATTCAGACTTACCTTTACTGGCTGAGGTCGGTTGTCCCATCTTTGCCTCTTCTTTTGGCCAAGTTGTTGGTTTGTTGGTAGCCCAGGATTTCCAAGAAGTACTAGGAGTTCCTGGAAATCTTACAACTCTGGATTTGAGTTGTCTCTCAACTTGGATTTCTTTGTGTAATAAATCCTCCATCTCCACATAATGATGGAGTTCCACTACATTTGAAATTTCTTTCTTTAACCCTCCAATGAATCTAGCCATTATTTCTTCTCGGTCTTCTTGCACATTGGCTCTCATCATGGCTATTTCCATCTCCTTGTAGTAATCATCTACACTCATAGAACCTTGATGTAGGTCCTGTAATTTTCTGTACAAGTCTCTGTTGTAATGACTTGGTACAAATCTCCTTCTCATGACGACCTTCATCTCCTACCAAGATTGAATCGGTCTTTCTCCACACCTTCGCCTGCTCAACACATATTGATCCCACCATATACTTGCATAATCAGTGAATTCTACCACAGCTAATTTTACCTTTTTCTCCTCGGAATAATTGTGGCAATAAAAAACATGCTCCACCTTTCTTTCTCACTCCAAATATAACTCAGGATAATTCTTTCCTTGGAAAGAAGGAATGTTCATCTTGATGTTTCCAAGATGATTATCCCTGTTGCTTTCTCTTTTAGAACTACTTCCCCTGTCCTCTTCTTCCTCTTCCCCTTCTTCAGTTCGGTTAGGAGACGTTCTACTCCTTCTCCTTGGAAATCGATCTTCTATGTCATCCATTCTTGCACTCATTCTCATAAATTCACTTTGTAGTGTCTTGAGGAACGATTTGAGGTCTATTTCTCCAGCATCCTCCTCAGATTGGTTTACTGTACTCATGATTAATGGAAAGAAATTTGGCTGCAAATAAAATAATGTCAGTGATAAAAATAAGAATCCTCACAACACTCCCTTACGTGTTTTCACTCAAAAGTTTTGATTCTCTCGTGTATCACTTAATTTTTGGCTTTTTCTCACTATATAGTACTCACTGCTCTTGACTTTTTCCACTCAATTTATCCTTACAAACCCTTGAAATAAGGAACTTTTGGGATAGATTCTACTAACAAGTGATAACTTGACAACTTTTAGTGACAAAACACTGGCCCGGAAAGTAATCAAGATGTGTATCCGGTTACAACTCTTCACTTCAGATGGATTCGTCACCTTGGATGAAATCTTCTCCTTGGAATAAATATTGTGGACAACAGAACTGGATTTGCTGCTCAGAAAATTTAATACTGCACTTTTTTTACTATCTGCACCTTTCTCTCTCTGTTTTTTTACTATTGCAGATCTTTTTTTTTGTATTGTCTGCACCTCTTTTTTTACTAAGATAAAGACTAAAAGATTAGGATAGATGTTACCAATTGATCTCAAGAGCCGAAGCTCTGATACCAAATGATACGAACCAGAAGCGTAAAGATAGGAATGTCTTGAAGATCAATTAACAGTAAATAACTATAAGGAGCTTGACACAATCCAAGACCTGCTGGAAGCACCAAAGCTATCAAAGATAGGAACTTGACACAATCTGTGACCTATCAGAGGCACCAAAGTTATCAAATATAGGAACTTGACACAATTCGTGACCTGCCGGAAGCACCAAAGTTATCAAGATATAAGCAACTAGACCCTAACTAAGACCTGCTGGTAGAACCTGAGTTATCAAGTAGTTCTTTAATCCATGAACAAAGGATAATCTCTCACAATGAGAAAACTCAAATTTTATTGATAAAAAATAACTGTCTACAAATCGATTCTCAATGCTAATATATAGCAAAGGAATTTCCTAAGATAAACTATCTAAAAGATATAGTCCTAAATTAATTCTAGATAAGTTAAAGTATAATCCTAAATAAGATAAAATATAATCCTAAAAGGTGAAAATATAATCCTAAGAGATCATGATATTGATTCCTACCAGATTTCATCCTAAATAAATCAGTTATGATCTGATTAGATACACTTTCCCGAAATAGGCTCTCCAAAGATTCGGATAACAGACATAACCGATTGTCAGATCGGATAGCACTCTTGTACTTCAATCCGAGTTAAGTTAAACCACTTCTTTGGTTCTTCTTCTGCTCGGTGGTCTACTTTCCTCTGAACTTCAGTGATCAAGAATTGCAAAGCTCTCTTTAATCGCTCAGATTTTGCCCCAGTCATTGGATCTTCAATCCCTTGCAATGCATCTGAGGCATCCTGGTTGAGGTCGGATAGGATCGTGTCAGAGAGGCTGGTAAAGCAACTTCTTTAGGCCTCCTCTGTTATAAGGCCTCAAAATTTTTTATATGATTTTTATATATTAAAAATAGAGGTAAACTATGCTTGTAATTTATGTAAAATTAAATAAGTTTGATTTTGGTTCTCGTAACTTAAAATTGGTGTGTTGAGTCTCTCTCTTTTTAAATCACCTCAAATTAGTTTTTTATCAGGTGTGTTTTTAGTCTCTATTATTTCTTATCAGATGTATTTTAGTCCCTGACGAGAGGGTTGCTAAGGATTAATTTGAGGTAATTTCAAGTAAAGAGAAACTCAACACATTTGTTTTAAACTATGATAACCAAACCCAAATTTTCTTAAATTTATAAGGATTAAAAATATATTTTACCCAAAATTTAATAAAATCTTTATATCAAATATAAAATTATTACTAATTATTAGTCAATAGATAATAATTTAAAATAATTTTTCTTATAGAAAATAAATTTTTAATTTAATATATTTTTTTAAAAATAGATTCACTTTTTTAAAAAAAATGTCATTTCGGGCCTTTTATTTCTTAAAAGTATGCCTCAATTTTATAATGCCTATATATTTGTTGGGTCGGCCTTGACGGCGGAATACAACAAACGTGACAAAAGGAAGGGCATGGGCTAATGGAACAGACACACAAGAAGTGTTAGGAATATGCACTAGAGACTTTTATGTTTATGAACATCCATCACTTGTATCATGTTATTTTATAAAGGCAACTTATTCTTTTAGAATATAATTATTGTCCTTAGAATAGTAATCTTAAACTTCATAAGAAATCAAGTAGATGACTTGATCGTGAGATCTTGTGAAGAACTATTCTTAAAATAGTCCCTAGTCAAGTATCATCTTAGGACAAAGATGCATTTAGACTAGAATGTGAGTTCATTGATGATCATGTCTCACAGATCATGGATATGAGATATCATGTGTTCACATAGGTACACATTAAGAGTAATGGTGTACTGGACAGACCCACCTTAAGAACGTTGCATGGATTGTTACATAAGTGTCATGAACGTTTCTTAAATTGATAAATGTTATATGAAGTCCTTCGACCTGAAATCACTATGATTCCTACATAAGGAATTATATGTTTTAATTATCATCAAACGTTACCTGTAACATGGTAATCATAAAGTTGGTTTTTGGACGTATAATAAATTATGTGGTGGAATGTGAGTGCCCTAGATGGGATTTGTCCCACCTATGTAACAGGAGTTATATCTGTAGGCCTCTTGATAAAGTGAGACTGCAAAATGCATGGCCATGCTCAGGAGGATAAACATGAGATATTTATTTTCTGTACAGTCTACTTGGGGATCAAGAAAATATATAAATTGAACTATACAAGGTTGACACAATCCATACCCTTGTGTTCAATTAGATATTTGGACAAAGGGACAGATCATATAAATTATTATCATAAAATAGGATTTATCAAAGTTATTGATAAACTCAATATTTGGATAGTGATGTGTTGCTAGATACCGCTCACTATTTATGATATTAAATATAAAAGTGTTTTATTTTAATATTATAACCAAATATTAAAAGCCTATTGGGTCACACGCATACAACAAGCCACTAGGAAAGGATAATGATTCTAATTAAATTAAATTAGAATTATTACATAATGGGCCAGGCCCATAAGTGTGAGGGTTAAGTGAGTGAGGGGGTAAAACCCTAACCACCACTCTATAAATAGAGCATAAGATGCACTACCCCAGAGACACATGAGCAATCGCTTCTTACTTTCTAAGGCTACTAGCAGAGCTGAGGAAGGTTTCCTAGTCCGGCTGTTGGCGTGGATACCAATAGAGACGTGGCTACACTTGCCTCGTTTATAATCCTAATAAGGTACGACCTTTCGTTTCAATACCTTTTATTCCTTGATTCGTGTTTTCGCAAAACGATTATAACAAGGGAGGGAAACCATTTATTTCCGCTGCACCCTGACCACATGCTTGATTCCCTTCAATTGGTATCAGAGCTTTGGTTTGCGATAAACACGTTTTAAGCTTTTAATCTTGTGAAGGTTATGATTTTTTTTTTGTTTTTCTGCTGAAAAACGTAGCGCTGATTTCTGGGCTGCAACCTGCGCTGCAGCGCAGACTGAAGCGCAGATTTGCGCTGCGGGCTAGGCTGCAGCGCAGTTTACGTATTTTGATTCTGATACTTGCGCTTCACCTACGCTGTAGCGCAGGTGAAGCGTAGGTAAAGCGCAAGTGAAGCGCAACTTTCAGAATTAATTTATTTTGTTCCCTTTATTGATTGTGTTATGTGCGATGTATATATATGTTTATGTGTTCTAATGTTGGAGGGTCCCAAGAAACATTAAAGAGTTCATGTCTTGGGCATCAAAGGGTTCAATTGTTGAAACCTTGTCTTGACTCAAATATTGGCTGCGATAAATATGCCACTTATCAATTTGATGACAAGAGCGTATTCAAATGATACGAGGGACTTACTCGTTTATCGGTTCGTGAAGTATTCGTTTGATGCGAGACACTTATTGATGATTGGTTGTGTGTTTATCAAATCCAATTTCTGTTTTGAGACACTGCGTAATGTTTTTATTTTGTTTGCGCGTAATCAAACCCCGCTTAATATATACATCTCATTATATCACTCGTTTTTCAATCAATGGATGCTAATTTTTTTGCATGATGGTTGGTTATGGCCTTAGTTGTTTTAATTTAAATACGACCTGTGTGTCGTGCCTTACCTCTAAACATTCCTCTTGTAATTATCTTCTCATCTCTATCCCCCCGTATGTTAAACGAGGTTTCTTCTTGTTATGTAATGTAACCTGGAGGACATGGAGCATGGATTCAGTGGGAGATTTGGAGAGCTCAAGATTATGTACAAGATTATATAGTTGATGTAATTTTGTATTTGGTTTTAGGAGGCCATAACCATATCACGTGTGTTTCTATGAGATGCATGCTTGTATGTTAAATGGTTTAATAACGAAGAAAATTAAATCGATCAAATCCCTCAATGCTTATTATGCCTTCCAATGAATGACACTCGTCAAGGCTAGAATCGATGAAGAGTGGGTCTGCTAAAGCAGGGTACCTTTATCTATTTTAGTGAGGTGTGATAGGATAAAAGTAATATCTGATTGTCAACCATTGGGTTATTATTGGGTATATTCAATAAGATTGAAAAACCTAGAGGCACTAATATTAAGTCATGTTTTGCCTTCCAATGTATGGCACTCGTCAAGGCTAGAATCGATTAAATGTGGGTCTGCTAAAGCAGGGTACATTTATCTATTTTAGTGAGGCGCGATTGGATAAAAGTAATATCCAACTGTCAGCCATTGGGTTTTGACTTAACTAGGTACATTCAATAGGATTGAAAAACCTAGAGGCACTGAGTTAGGCATTAATTAATAAGATGAATTAGAATAAGAATTATTCACCTAACTATCCAAGAGTTGTATGAGATACAATTGGAAAGCGTGTTCCTACCTAAATAACCTTTTCTTAAGCGATCAGCTAAAGCTGACTTAAAATTAGGTGAAATATGGATCTTGGCCCACTAGAAAATCTGGTGATGGGATTTTATGATTCTTTATAGCGAGGGTACTTGTTTTGAATCAAAATAGTGGGAGGCATATTTAATTAAAGACCTTGTTAAATATGTTTGTTATATGATACTTACTTGCATTATTTTCTATTAATAGATAACCATGGCAACGAACACAACAAGTAACCTTTCACTGAGATCTGTCCTTAAGAAGGACAAACTGTCTGGAACTAACTTTCTAGACTGGTATAGAAATCTAAGGATTGTCCTTAGGCATGAAAAGAAGTTGTATGTCCTGGAAGAGCTCGTTCCTGAAACACTTGTTGCAACTGCTTCGAAAGCTGACAAGGATGCTTTTAAGAAGCATCTGGATGGTGCTCTTGATGTAGGTTGCCTTATGCTTGCTACCATGAATGCTGAACTCCAAAAGCAGCATGAGAACATGGAGGCGTACGATATGATCGTACATTTAAAGAGACTTTATCAAGGCCAAGCTAGGCATGAACGATTTGAAGTCTCAAAGGCACTTTATCAATGTAGACCGGAAGAGGGAAATCCTGTTGGTGCTCATGTACTCAAGATGATTGGGTACATTGAAAACCTAGAAAGGCTTGGATTCCCATTAGGCCAAGAGTTGGCCACTGATCTTGTTTTGCAATCGTTGTCGGACAGCTATGGTCAATTCGTCATGAACTACAACATGAATGAATTTGACAAACCACTGCCAGAATTGTTGAGCATGTTGAGAATAGCTGAGCAAAACTATAATAAAGGTAAAGGGAAGGCCATATTGATGGACCAACCTGAAAAAGGCAAGGGCAAGAAGAAATTCAAGAAGCCCTATTTCAAATCAAAGGACAAGGGCAAAGACAAGCCTAGTACCTCTGCTTTGAAGCCTAAGGGCGGGATAGCTAAGGAAGGAAAATGTTTCCATTGTGGCCAATCAGGACATTGGAAGAGAAACTGTGCAAAGTAACAGGAGGAGATCAAGAAGAAGGGAAGTGAGACTTCCACTTCAGGTATTTATGTTATAGAAGTCAATTTATCTACTTCTGCATCTTGGGTATTAGATACTGGATGTGGATCTCACATTTGTGTGAATGTGCAGGGTCTAAAAAGGAGTAGACCGTTGACCAAAGGTGAAGTCGACCTGCGAGTCAAAAATGGAGCAAGAGTTGCTGCTTTAGCCGTAGGAACTTATTATTTAACTTTTCCAACTGGGCTAGTTATTGAATTAGATAATTGTTATTTTGTGCCAGCCATTAGTAGGAATATTATTTCTGTTTCTTGTTTAGACAAGAGTGGTTTTTCATTTATAATAAAGAACAATAGTTGTTCGATTTATTTAAATGATATATTTTATGATTGTGCAAAATTAAACAATGGATTGTATGTTCTCGACATCGAAGTTCCTATCTATAACATAAATGCTAAAAGGGTCCAAACAAATGATTTGAACTCAACTTATCTTTGGCATTGTCGCCTAGGCCACATAAATGAGAAATGTATTTCCGAACTCCATCAAGATGGCTATTTGGACTCTTTTGATTTTGAATCAATTGAGACATGTGAATATTGTCTATTAGGGAAGATGACCAAAACCCCATTCACTGGAAAAGGTGAAAGGGCTGGTGATCTTCTTGGTCTCATACATAGTGATGTATGTGGGCCCATGAGCACAATGGCTAGAGGGGGTTTTCAATACTTCATCACTTTTACTGATGATTTCAGTAAATATGGATTTGTGTATCTAATGAAACACAAATCTGAATCCTTTGAAAAGTTCAAGGAATTTAAGAATGAAGTACAAAACCAACTTGGCAAGACTATTAAAACACTTCGATCAGATCGAGGTGGAGAATACTTGAGCCAACAATTTGATGACTATCTAAAAGAATGTGGGATAGTATCTCAACTCACTCCTCCGGGAACACCTCAATGGAATGGAGTTTCTGAAAGGAGAAATCGAACTCTATTAGATATGGTTCGATCCATGATGAGTCATTCTGATCTCCCTGACTCCTTTTGGGGTCATGCTTTGTTAACAGCAGCCTTCACACTACATCGTGTTCCATCTAAGGATGTCATAAAGACACCATATGAGATATGGACTGGGAGACGACCTAGTATGTCTTTTATGAAAATCTAGGGTTGTGAAGCTTATGTGAAATGCCAAGTTTCAGATAAGCTAGGACCCAAATCAGATAAGTGCTTATTTGTGGGATACCCAAAAGAGACTATGGGTTACTACTTCTATAATCCTAGCGAAGGCAAAGTGTTTGTCGCTAGGACTGTTGTATTCTTAGAGAAAGAATTTGCCTCTAGGAAAATAAGTGGGAGGAAAGTAGAACTTGAAGAAATTCAAGTAACACAGAGTAACGATGAGTCAATAGTGGAACAATAGCATATACCACAAGATGTTGTGGAGCCACCTACTCAAGTAGCGCAAGACTTGCGTAGGTTAGATAGAGTACGACACCAACCTGAGAGATATGGTTTCCTTGAGTCTCAGGAAGGGGATGTATTGCTAATGGATCAAGATGAACCAGTGATCTACCAAGAAGCTCTTTTGAGTTCAGAATCTGAGAAATGGCTTGATGCCATGAAATCTGAAATGGATTCCATGTACACTAACAAGGTATGGACCTTGATTGAGCCACCCGAAGGGATAAAACTCATAGGGTGCAAGTGGGTTTTCAAAAGAGAAAACTGACATTGATGGTAATGTAAGTACCTTTGAAGCACGGTTGGTGGCTAAAGGGTTTCACGCAAATTCATAGTATAGACTATGATGAAACCTTTTTCCCCAGTTGCCACGCTTAAATCTGTTCGGATCTTGCTTGCTGTTGCAGTTTACCATGATTATGAAATCTGGAAAATGGGTATCAAGACAACTTTCCTAAATGGAAGCCTTCTTGAAGATGTGTATATGACACAACCTGAAGTTTTTGTTATACCTGAAATACTGGAAAGGTATGCAAGTTGCAACGATCCATTTATGGATTAAAGCAAGCCTCTAGAAGTTGGAATCTTCTTTTTGATGAAGTTGTAAAGCAGTTTGGTTTCATTAAAAATGAGGATGAACCTTGTGTCTACAAAAATGGTTAGTGACAATATAGTTGTTTTTCTGGTTTTGTATGTAGATGACATACTCCTCATAGGAAATGACATTCCTACCCTTCAGTCTGTAAAGACTTAGTTAGGAAATTGTTTTTCTATGAAAGATTTGGGCGAAGCAACCTATGTGATAGGTATCAGGATCTATAGAGATAGATCTCGAAGATTACTTGGCCTAAGTCAAAAATACATACATAGACAAAGTGTTAAAACGATTTAACATATGTCACATGGTATAAGCCTATCTAAGACCCAATCTCCTTCAAGAAGAGAGAGGTTGCATGAGTGAGATTCCTTATGCATCTGCTATAGGATCTATCATGCCTGCCATGTTATGTACTCGACAAGAAATATCATATGCTTTAAGCATGACTAGCAGATACCAGCCTATTCTTGGTGAAGGTCACTAGAAAACAGTCAAGAACATCCTTAAGTACTTGAGAAGAACTGAGGATTCATTCTTGAAATATGGAGGGAGGAAGAGCTGCTTGTAAAGGGCTACACTGATGCTAGCTTCCAAACCGACAAAGATAATTGAAGATCGCAATCAGGTTATATGTTTTGTTTGAATAGTGGCGCTGTGAGCTAGAAAAATTCGAAGCAAGAAACAGTCGTTGTTACAAACCCATTAAACCCATTGTGCAGTAGAAGCATGAAGGGCACACTAGATCATTGGGCATAAGAGTTATGTTTGAATGTCTCTATTGCAAGTGGGAGATTGTTAGGAATATGCACTAGAGACTTATATGTTTATGAACATCCATCACTTGTATCATGTTATTTTATAAAGGCAACTTATTCTTTTAGAATATAATTATTGTCCTTAGAATAGTAATCTTAAACTTCATAAGAAATCGAGTAGATGACTTGATCGTAAGATCTTGTCAAGAACTATTCTTAAAATAGTCCCTAGTCAAGTATCATCTTAGGACAAAGATGCATTTAGACTAGTATGTGAGTTCATTGATGATCATGTCTCACAGATCATGGATATGAGATATCATGTGCTCACATAGGTACACATTAAGAGTAATGGTGTATTGGACAGACCCACCTTAAGAACGTTGCATGGATTGTTACATAAGTGTCATGAACGTTTCTTAAATTGATAAATGTTATATGAAGTCCTTCGACCTAAAATCACTATGATTCCTACATAAGGAATTATATGTTTTAATTATCATCAAACGTTACCTGTAACATGGTAATCATAAAGTTGGTTTTTGGACATATAATAAATTATGTGGTGGAATGTGAGTGTCCTAGATGAGATTTGTCCCTCCTATGTAACATGAGTTATATCTGTAGGCCTCTTGATAAAGTGAGACTGCAAAATGCATGGCCATGCTCAGGAGGATAAACATGATATGTTTATTTTCTGTATAGTCTACTTGGGGATCAAGAAAATATATAAATTGAACTATACAAGGTTGACACAATCCATGCTCTTGTGTTCAATTAGATATTTGGACAAAGGGACAGGTCATATAAATTAATATCATAAAATAGGATTTATCAAAGTTATTGATAAACTCAATATTTGGATAGTGATGTGTTGCTAGATACCGCTCACTATTTATGATATTAAATATAAAAGGGTTTTATTTTAATATTATAACCAAATATTAAAAGCCTATTGGGTCACACGCATACAACAAGCCACTAGGAAAGGATAATAATTCTAATTAAATTAAATTAGAATTATTACATAATGGGTCAGGCCCATAAGTGTGAGGGTTAAGTGAGTAAGGGGGTAAAACCCTAGCCACCACTCTATAAATAGAGCATAAGATGCACTACCCCAGAGACACATGAGCAATCGCTTCTTACTTTCTAAGGCTACTAGCAGACCTGAGGAAGGTTTCCTAGTCCGGCTGTTGGCGTGGATACCAATAGAGACGTGGCTACACTTGCCTCGTTTATAATCCTAATAAGGTACGACCTTTCGTTTCAATACCTATTATGCCTTGATTCGTGTTTTCTGTAACATCCCAAAAATTTAGAAATCTAAAATTATAACAAAAATAATAATCATAATTAAATTAAAATACTTATAATTGTATTTCGATAATATTTGTGATGAAAAGAGAATCTTTATAATAATAATAACAATAACTATTAATAAAATAATATTATAATATTAATGATATAATAATGACACGATAATATGAATACTAAAAGAGAGATATAGAATTTGATATTAGAAGATATAATAATTGTTATTAATATAACAAGATAATAATAAAATTATTAGAAGATAAATTATATTATTAATGTTTCAATTAACCTTAATTGTTATAAATGTAGTAGTTATTATATTATTAATATTAATATAATAATATCAGAACCGATTGGGATATCCTCAGGAAAGAGATATGCTTTAGCATTTTAATTTAAAGATCATATTTCAAAATAGGAATGATAACATCACAAGAAATAGAGATAAGAGAGTAATATCAAGTTTAGGATAATGTTTAAATATAAGATTCGAATTCGAATTTGAATGTAGATGGATAAGGAAAAGCTTAAGAGGCAAAAACTAAGGTTGTTGCTTGATGTTGGTTCTAAGCCTAATGACCTTGGTGCACTAAATTGCAAATATCTAGAGTTGTAGATGTCCGATTGAGGTGATTCCACTCTCATTAGAAAGCTTATTTCCGGGGCTTCAGTTTGATAGGTTATATGATAGGGTTTGGATGAAAACTGCACCGTAACAAGGAGGGAAAATTTCACTCTGGTTTCCTCACTCGAGCTGAGCTCGAGCGCAGCCTGAGCGCAGAAAAACAGAGAGCAATTCGAGGAAATTCAGCTCGAGCTGAGCTCGAGCGCAGCCTGAGCGAGAACTCGCGCTTGAGCTGCGCTCAAGCGAGGCTTGAGCGCAGGTCCGATTTCTGCACTTTAAAACACGTTCGTGGACAATTTCCGTCAGTTCTTTCTTCCGTTTTTTCGTATTTTCAGAGAGAGAGAGGGGTTCTAGTGAGAGAAAGTCCCAGCAAAGGCCAAGAACGATTTCTACTCATCAAGAATGAGTATTGCATCAATCTTTCCGCCATCAAGGCCCTCCGTTCTTCGTTCTTTCTCCGTTTTCTCGACTCACAGGTGGGTGGACTCTCACTTGTTTGTTCTGGATGATTGTCATTGCATGTTCCCTATTCTTTTCCCATTTCCTTCTATGAATTAGTGATATATGTATAGTATGAACATAAGAATTGTGAATATACTGACTATTGTATGTATTGAATTGACAAAACCTTAGGGTAGAGGATTGGATGATTCTGTATGATGTATTATGAACCTTGAATATTTTATTATGAAATCATGGGCCTTTGGCCATCACAGTCATGAATTATGAATTAAGATATTACAGGGCTTATAGCCATCACAGAGCCTCCGGGCTATCACAGGGTCATTGACCGTCACAGGCCTTCGGGCAATCATGTTTAAGAAAGACGAGGTGATCTCATCTAACCCTCGGCCAAGGGGAAGATGGGGGATCCTCAATTATTAAAAATAATCAAGTAATGTGTCATTCATGTTCAAATAAGACTTAATCTCAGGTTTCCCTGGACGACGGTCCTTGGATTCTCAGGCCGAGCGCTCATCACAATCAAGTAACAGAGAAAAGACCCCGGGTGTCGGGAACAACACCTCACAGCCATGCATTGCATCTTGATGATTGATTTTCCTTTGTGTTGAATTCTGTATCATTATCTCTTTTATGTCTCTCAAATTTATATGTATGCCATGATGGTTCTTGGTTACTTTCCCCCACACTGTTACACTCACTGGGACGTTGGTCTCACCCCATTCCATGGGAACAATATTTTCAGTGGTGCAGGATACTGATCAAAGCTATGACGAGTAGTAGATGACATGTGAAGACCATTAGTCTTATTGTTTACTTTACTTGATGTTTTTCATGTTGTTTAGAACTACTAGTGTTATTTGTTAAAGCTACTTTAGAAATCATTATGTAGTTGAATATTTTTGTATTGGAGCCTTGATGGCAACATTATGTTATTATTTCTTTGAGTTAGATATGTATTGTTGGAGCTTTAGTAATTGTTGGGTTACTCAAGCGATGGTATTGTATGTCGATACGCGAAATGAATGAAATAATTTCACGAATTTGGAAATAGTGCTTCCAACAGGCATTATTTCTGAATTTAGAAATTAGGACGTTACATTTTCGCAAAACGATTATAACAAGGGATGGAATCCATTTATTTTCGCTGCACCCTGACCACATGCTTGATTCCCAACAGGTTAATAGTTCACACATAATAAGCAATCAGGTTGACAGCGCGGGCACAACAGAGTAAAAGGCTTATGACGCAGGAAACTTTGACTTCGCCAGTTCTAATTTTTTTTCTTTAAAAGAGTATAACTATGTGCTTTATGAAACACGATTCAATCTGAAGCAATGAAGCATATAGTACTTTTAATGTTTTTTATTTTTTTAAAATTTCTATTTGTTATTTAGGTTGTTTGGATTGTGAACACCAAAACTCGTTGCTTGAACGAATCGAATCGGGATCGGGCCTTAGCAAAACCGAAATTACTTGATAACCCAACCTAATCCCCCCAGATATGGGTCAGGTTGGTTGGGTCAGGAAGACTCATGTGCAACCCTAAAGGTTTGATTTTGATAGTTGCTTTACCAAATATGTGATGATTTGATCTTTGATATGGTGCATATTTAATTGTTTTCATAATTATTTTTAGTCAATCCATGATCCGACATCCGTGATCTGTTAAGGTGATATAATATCTTTGATTTTTTATGCTTGGATATAATTAAAAGTGTCAATATGTGCTTACTGATGAGCCAACCATACCCAACCCAACTCATCTATGGGTTAGGTTAATCAATCTCACACTAAATTATTTTTTCTCTTGTTACTCTCTTCATGTCATCACCCCCAATACTATCTCATGCTCTCTTTTGACATCGTCAGTCGCATGATTTAGTTTATGTAGTTGTTTACCTTCTTTGATCTATTCCCTCACCAAATACACGTGTTACCATCAAAGTTGCATTAGAAATCATAGAAAGCTTGAAATAAATAAATGATGCTTGCAATAAAAGTTTAGAACTCACAACCCCCACATTATGTCACTTGTTGTCGTCATTAAAAGTATGGTGAGCCTATTAAGTGTTGTTGTTGCAAGCCTACTGTTGACCATCGATAAACTCCACTCATTGTTTCCTCGTTAGATTTGTGCTAAGTAGAGGAAATAAAGTTTCAATGTCTTTGAATTTTTGTTATATGGATGTGAGGATAAACTTTTTAAGTAATTACAGACCTGCTTGAATTTTCATTACTCATTGCAGGAACAAATCTACGTTCTTATAAATGGTTATAGGTTTTTGGGTTGTGTGTTTCTATTGTGGTTACTTAATATCTTTTATCTTGTTTTATAGGCCACTTGCTATATTTTGTGTGATGAAGTGCTTGTTTGGTTACTATTTTGCAACAGTTGGAATTAATTCTGATGGAATTGATTTTAAATCACTTCCTTCCAGCGTGCTTCATAAATCGTGCATCATTCATTTTACAGCAATTGATTCTATAAATATATCGAAATCAATTCTACCCAACTGTAAATCAAACGGACCCTAACTGTCTAACTTGTTTAATTTTTAAATCAAGGAGCAAAAACCAACAATGATGCAAATAGAAGTTAGGGAAGATGCACTGAGGCCTGAAGGTGGTACCTACGCTTCTAGTATAAGAATGTACTGGGATATGTGTAGGATCACTTCTCTCACCTTTTGGCCTTTAAATTTGAGTAATAATACTTGTACAATTAAAGTGTACAATAAATAATACAATTATAAGAGAGAATTATAAGATGTGATGAGTAATGTGATGGAGGGAGATTGAAAAAAAGGTGTGTTGTTTAATTATTATAGGTTTTTATTGTATGAATAATAGTTTTCTTTAAATTTTTATACATTGTAATTTTACGTTGTTGAATTTATTTCATCTTTTTAGTGGTTTTTCCATTATAAAGGTATAATTTTTTATAGAGCAGAGTAGAAAACATATTTAAAAAGGGGAGGGAGAAACGAAATTAACCTAGAGAAAAAAAAACCATGAGGAGGGTTGGAGAAAAGGAAAAATCATTCCTCTCTTATAATCTTTTTACGATTAAAGTGGATGGTTCCTCATTAATTCAATGAATCATTCAAAAGGAAAATAAACTACTAATTTATTCTTGATATGTGGAATTCCCAAAGAAATGAGCTAACTAGAACATGAAAAAAATATTATTTCATATATTTTAAAAGACAACATATATAAAATAGGAAATGTGAATTACTACTTAATATAAATCTTAATTATTGATTACATTTTGTATGTGTGTCTTCAACCATTGTCAAACAAAACAACTAACTTGAAAAATCAAAATCCTATGTTCAAAATTTACAAATTATTTCTAATCTATTTATATTTTTTGTTATATTCCTTTACCTATTTCTGGCAGCAGCGTCCTTCAACTAATCTTTCATACCATATGTTGGATTGGGTCCAAATTATTCCTTAAGGGCAATTTATTTCAATGTCCAACTTATTTGTTTTGAGCTTAAGAGAATGACATTACAAGCTTTCACTTTCCATCATTGGAGATGGGGATTATTCTCTTAACTTGTAGTAACCTATTTTAAAAAATGATTTTTTTTTTGGGCTAAAAAGAAGCCAGAGAAAACAAACAACAAAAGCAAAAAAAGAAGGAAGAAAAATAAAGAGAACTACATCTGGGGATAAATCACCCCACTAGCATCAGCTAAAACTAAATGGGACAACTAAAGAGGACACTCCTGAAGAACTTCCAAAGAGGTATATGAGAGAGCTCCCATTTTGGCAAGGTAGCCAGCACAACAATTTCCTTCTCGCAACGTGTGTTTGAAATAAATAGACCAATCTTTTCTAACCCAGTTTTGGATCTCTGAAATGATAGAAGCATAACGGTGGCAAGGCTGGACAATTTTTCGAATTAACTGAAGAGCTAGGAGAGAATCAGAATAGCATAGGATGCTACGGTATCCATTCTGCCAAGACAAACATAGTCCTTGAAACAATGTCATTAGCTCAACATGAAGCACATCTGACACACCAATACTCCTAAAAAAGCCTTAGAGCCAAGAGCCATCTTGATTGCAAAAAATGCCACAGAAACCTTCAACACCAGGATTACCCAACGAGCTGCCATCAACATTTAGAACAATGATCTCTTGATCAGGTTTCTCCCATCTCACCATTCTAACAGATTCACGAAAATCATGTCCCTGAAAACCAAAAACTTTATTGATTGTTTCTACTAAGGAGATAATACTTGTGTAAAGAGGAATATCCCTGAACCTCATCCCTTCAAAATATACTCTATTTAGCCTGCACCAAATCATCCACTAGGTTACCATAAAGATAGCACCATAAACTTCATATCCGCGCATGAACCAAGCTCGGGTGTCCAAATCATCATTGAGCTGAAAGTGAACATGGATGCCCAAGCTTAACCAGCAATTTTGAGTATAACTAAAATCCCGAAAATAGTGGAGTATTGTTTCATCATTGGATTGACAATTGGGACAAACAGCAGATGCAACTATCTTTCTTCTCCATAATAATGCTTTCGTTGGAAGAGAATTGTGGCAAGCCAGCACACTAAGAACTTTATATTCTCAGGTAATTTCTTCTTCCAAATCCAAAGCCACGATGAAGTAGAATCTGGAATGTGTTGTTTGTGGATAAGCCAATTATATCCATCCTTTACAGAATAACAACCACTTAAGGAAGGTTACCAGACAATGCTATCTGGAACAAAAGCCGATAAAAAAGGTCTACTACTAAGGATTTCATCAGTAACATGTTGAGGGAGGATGGTGAAGAGTCTATTTAAATTCCATGACTCATTGTTCCAAAGGTCACGCACATGTAGAGCAACATCATGAATATCCATAGCAAAAATTGAGTTACAAAGAATACCACTACTCAACCAGTTATCATACCATAAACTGTTATCCCCCACACCCAACTTTAATTGGAACTCATGTTTAAGATGAGAGGCCGCATTGCAAATAGAGTTCAACACAAATGAACCCCTTTTAGGATTTTCTTGAAGCACCGATTTAGAACCATATATGGAGGTGAGAATTCGAACCCAGAGCTTGCCCGGGTGATGCAAAATATCCCAGACTCTCTTTCCAAGAAAGGCAATGTTCTGAATTCTCGATGAATGAATACCCAGACCACCCAATCTCCTAGGTAGACTAATGGACTCTCAACGGACCAGATTGACACCCTTTTCTCCCGTACCACAACATAAGAATCGACAAATGGTAGCATCAAGACTAGAGCAAACATACTGAGGCAGCCATTGAAGTTGCATGTTATATGTAGGAATAGAATTAAGAACATAATTCACCAAAGTGACTCGCCCCGGTTTATTGAGAAGCTTTCTTTTCCAATCTGTAAGTCTGGTATTGACCTTGTCGATGATGTGTGCAAAGACTTCTCTGTGAGGTCTCCCTTGGATAATATTAAACCCCAAATAATTACCCAACCTATTCGTAAACTGGATGGATGAAATTTGCAAAAGTTTCTCCTTTCTCGCTAGGGAATACCAGAGGAACCAAAAGCACGCAACTTATAAAGATTAATTTTCAATCCAGACACATTACAAAACCTATGAATGAGATTAGACATAAAGCGTACCTAAGAAGGTTTAGCTTTAGAGAAGAGTAAAACGTCGTCAACGAAGAAAAGATGTGAGATTTGAGGACCTCCCCTACTGACTTGAATCAGAGTCCATAACCCATTGTGCACAACTTCATTAATCATAGTACCAAGTTTCTCCATACATAATACAAAGAGATACGGGGATAGGGGTCACCTTGCCGCAAACCCCTCTTTGGAGAAAAGCTGGGGTGCCTTCCCCATTCCAAAGAACGGAAATTGAAGATGAAGTGATGCAGCTCATAATCGGTCTAATAATAATAGAAGGAAACTTAAACTCAGAAAGTACCTTTTCCAAAAACTTTTTGTCAACTCGGTCATGTGTCTCCTCCAAATCTAGCTTGTAGATAACATCTCCTTTCTTTTTCTTCGATATGTGCATATAATGAATAATGTATGTTTGATCATGCAAATAATGTATATGTAAAAAATCAATAAGGTTATTAATTTAATTATATTAATATTTTTCATATGTTTCATAAAATGTTAGTTTGTTACCTCCTTATTTCCCCCTCTTCCAAACAAGTGGCAAAATTTTTGCTCAATATTTTTCATTTCATTTTTTTCGCAGTAATGGAAATATTTTCAAAAAAAAAATTGCTTGGTTTTGATACACATATAGGTTGAGAATATACATGACATGGATTTCTTTTCCTTTTGTTTTTCTTTCTGCGGTTGCGGAAAATTTTTCAAAAGATTTTGTTTGATTTTGATATAGAAATTACTGTTGGATTTTAGTCTCATCCTCTGTATATGCACCGTTGAGTTATAGGTGAATGGAAAACGTGGTGTAAAACGTTATTTCAATGGACTGTTACCTCCTACGTCGTGTAGTTAGTCAATATGAAAAGTGATTGAATGTTGTGCCTGTGTGTATGATTTTTTATGAAAGAAAAATAAAAAAATATGGAGCGAAGTCCAATGCATAACTGGTCAATTCCTAAACCAGGGCCACTCTTTAATATGATATTGACTATTGAGAGCCCATTTAGCATTATCATGGGCCACATGGTAACATTATGGGTGTATTAATTAAAGAAAATGAAACCGCGCGAGAGCAAGAAGAACATCCTGCCAACGGGAATTTTGATTTTATTTTAACTTGGTTATATTTTAGTTTCTTTGTTGTAATTGATACGTGATTTTAATTTTTTTAAAATATTATGAATAAATTCAAATTTTATAATTTTTAAGTCCTATTACTTTTCTCTTACTTTAAATTCTTAAATTTTTAATTTCCTACTCAAAATATTTTAAACTTAATTAATTAAATTCCTATAAATTTTCTTTTGCTCAAAAATTACCAACCAAAATAAAAATTTCCGTTCAAAATAAAAAATACATCTTAAACTTTTTCCTCTTCAAACCTCAATCTCACGTTATACATAACCATTCAAATTTCCACCATATTTCTAATTTTTAAACCTTTAAAATTATTTAATATATCAATTACACCGAAAACCTCCAAATATTTGTATAGAAAAAATTTAAGACTTTTAGATGGAACAAAATTGACATAATTATATTTACTTAGTTTCAAAAATAAAAAAATGATTGGCTACAAAATTAAAAGATCAAAATTGTTTGTACTCTAAACTAGAGGGATCAATAATATAATTAAGTCTTTTCTTAATAAGTAAGATGATAGAACACCATAATTGAATAAATTTGTGATATTATTAAAAATAAAAAGCAAAATCAGGGTGTGTTTAAGAGTTTGGAGGAAAGAGAAGGGTTAGGAGGGGAAACTTAAAAGAAGGAAGGGAAAGAACTTTGTAACCTAACCACACTTACAAACACAGAAGAGGGAAGTTGTTCTGGTATAGAACTCGAACCTGGGCATGTGATGTCAACTCAAATCTGGGTCTGGATTGTGAGAGCTTGAATCCGGGTGTACCTACAAAGGCACTCTGACGCCCAAGTCAGATATGTAAAACAGTCAAAGTGATTGACTGAGTAAAGATTGCGTACCTTATGAACTGTTAATATCCTCTATTTATAGGGGATTTTGTCTGTATAAATGTAGTAAGTTGCCACATATAATAAAAGAGTAAGTTAGCAAGTATATATGTAATTATGGATATTTGGTAATCATAATATTACATTAATTTTGGGCCGTTTTGGTCAATGGGCCTTAAGTTTAGACCGTAACAGAAACAGTTCCTATAAACTTTAACCTTCCCTCCTAACACACTTAGGGTTTAATAATATGTTTTATCTCACTTATATTATTAGCGTAATTATTATAGTTAAATATGTATTACATATTTAGTATAATGAGTGTCTAATCTATTGCCTTCCAAAATTTTTGAATTAGTTGATCATCTTTCTTTATTTTTTATATTAACAATTATAAATTTAGGTGTAAATAAACTATATCTTCTTATATTTTTATAAACTATGTAAATAATATTCTTATATTTCATCATTACAAAGACTCGATATCCACTTGGAAAATAGTCCCTCTTTTTCCTAATTTTAATGTTTTCAATGAACTTATAACTTTATGGTTTTTATAAAAATTTTACTAACCAAACTTTACTTTAATTATTTATATTAATTTTATGTATGTGTGTCTATATATATACAATAAAAAGAGCTATTCATGTCAAATATATAAAGTTTATGTTTGACTCATTTAAATAACTAAGTCCAACTTTAAGTTTAAGTTTATTTTTTAATTAAATAAATGAGTTTGATCGAACATTTGATGAGTTAAGCCCATATAGTTCACAAATAGTTTACCCCGATTTACACCCCTGCTCATATGTTATGAAAGATGTGGAAGATTTGGTGGAGGAACAAAAATGGTAGATGATGTTAGTTGTTAGGTTTTAGTGCAATGGATAAAGGCAGAACATGATTTGATGTTGGTTAATCATTAGAGGGTAATTGTTCCTTAGGAATTGTATAGAGAAAGAGTGAAATAATAGTATCTTTTGTTGGTGGCAAGGGTAAAACCAATTTAGAATTATAAGGATTAAGTATTTAATATGAAAAAATATGTTCATGAAAAATAGCATATTTGTGACCTAAGTTTTTTCTAAAGATAAATATAGTATTTTATATCCTTTTTAACCATGGGGTATCCTAAAAAAATCTAAGAGATGCCCGAATAGAAAAGTTGTGGGTGATGTGTGCATTTTGACCATGAGCCAAACAATCAAAGATTGATAGATGAATCAATCTTTGATGCATCTTTGGGCCATCAACTGAGCTATGCTTGGAGGAGTATTTTTGGTACAAAGACTATCATTGAGAGGGGGGCTAAATGGCAGGTGGGAGATGGTTCTAGAATTCGAAGATGGAAAGATTGTTGGCTGCCAGGACAACATGTAGGGAACATTCTATCTAAACAAAAAATTCTTCCTCCTGAGGCAACACTGAATAATCTATTTTATGCAGATCATAAGTCCTGGAATGTTGAGCTTATAGATGATATATTTCATCCAGTGGAAGCACAATGTATAAGGAATATTCCATTATCATGGCAATGCACTAGAGACAGTTTGTTTTGGAGATTGGCACCTGATGGAGCTTTCTCAGTTAAATCAATGTACAAGATGTTAGTTGAATCATCAATGCAGCCATAATCAAGTTCTTTCTTGCCAGATCAACAGTGGAATTTTATATGGAAGCTTGGCATCCCTGGGAAAGTAAAACATTTCTTGTACCGGTTATTATATAAAGCTCTGCCATGTAAATATAATTTACAAAGAAGGGGGGTGAATGTTACTCCAATCTGCACTTTTTGTGATATTGATGTTTTGGAGACTATAGATCATATTTTTCTTCATTGTCCTAGGACCCGAGCCATCTGGTTTCTGTGTGAATTAAACCTCAGAATTGATGATTCAAATGTTGCTTTAGGAGATTGGTGGAGTACCTCAGTTAACTGTCTAAGCAAACAACATTGTGAGGTGGTATCTATGACTCTATGGAGTATTTGGAAGTCTCGGAATTTACAGGTGTATCAAGGAAAAAATGAAGAAATTAGTAACACACTGTGTATGGGTGCATCTCTTCTTGCTGATTGGAAACAGTATCAATCCAAACTGCAGAGACATATTGTTAATCAAAGAGGACAGACTTGGAAACCTCCAGAAGATGGTTTGCTAAAAATGAATGTGGACGCCGAGTGGACAGGTGACACTCATACTGGTCTGGGATTAGTTATCCGTGACTCACAAGGAATTGTCCAGGTGGTTACTTCTTCCCTACTGCATCCCAGAATGAATGCTCTTCTAGCAGAAAGTCTTGCCATGCGTTGGGCTCTCCAGCAAGCGTTGAGCTGGGATATAGATAAGCTTTTCGTTGAAACAGATTGCCAGACTCTTTTCAAAGCACTTACTACATAACCTCCTTGTCCAATTATTTCTCATATTTTTCTAGATTGTTTGTCTCTAATTTCACATTTTTCTGATGTTGTTATTTATTTTAGTCATAGGCAGTCTAACTCATGTGCTCATTTAATGGTTGCATCTGCTTTTGAGATGCAGAACCAAATTTGGTGGAGCGAGATACCACCTTGTATTGAGTTAGCTGTGTTTTCAGATTTTCCTGAGGCTTAATAAAATTGTCTCTGATTTAAAAAAAAGATTGATAGATAAGAAAATTTTGATTTTTTGTTAAAAGAGACTTTCATGAGATATGAGACCGTGTAAAGTTATAGGTAAATGATTAATTACCGGTATTTCATGAGCTTATAATGTATGTACCCACACCTATTTCTCATTAAAATTTGCGACTAATAACTAGTATTTTATCTCTTTCTATGGATGTGGATTAAGTTACTCTAAGAATAACTGTTATTAAAGTAAATCCGTTAATCATTTTTTGTAAAATACAAATTTAACGAATGTAACCATTGAATAATATGATACTAACTTGTTGATCATGCACGCTAACTTTTAGATAAATTAGGAATTTATAGTTATGTAATTTTATAGTCAATATGTACTTATATTTTTTAAAAATATATTATATATTAAAATAAAGTTGTATGATGAAGTGTTAATTTTTTTAATTGTATATTTTTTTTTAGATTTGATCTATTTATATAGAACTCTCAGTCTAACGGTTGGATTGATGAAATTCAATGTTTATAATATTGAGTAAAGTAACTTTGATCAAACTCAATTTGGGTAAACATTTACAAATTTGAATTTGAATGAATTTGATTTTGCATAATGGACCGGTTAAAAATGAGTTTTAAGTAATGTGATTTATGTTTGAAAACTTTTCTCCTAAGAGTAAGTTTCTAGCGAACTTTAGTATAACTATTTTTAACTCAATATAAAAGTTACAATTTTAATTATCATGTCTTTTCAAACATGAATTTAAAGGCAACATCAATTTCAGTTTACAACGACCAAATACATTGGCACAATAATCAAAACACATCTGCATCATCTCAACGTGCAGTGGCGGACCTTGACATTGACAGGGGAACTACGACTCCCCCAAACTTTTGTCAATTTTTTATATATATATGTACTATATATTTATATTATTATATTAATTTAATAATATTGTTTGACTAATCAATCCTTTTATACAATCCAATAGAGTTTTTTATATTAAATGTTACTATTCATTCACGAGTTTTGCCTTCCTAACTGAATTATTATTTACAGATTAAATCATAAATCATATTTTCCCAATGATTTATAGCTGTCTTCAACGTGGTTGAGTGGATCGGCATATTTATAAACCCAAAACACGTACTTTCATTTCCCAACGTGACAAAAACCTTTTTTCAAAGGAGTAGAAGCTTCTTTTGAGTGATATACCTAAAAGAAAATGTATTAATCAAATTATAATTTATCCTTTGGTTGTAAAGGGTGCCAGGTAAGGTAGGTTTGCGTCCTTTCCATTCTCCGTGAGGAGGGAATAGCCTCGCATTTTGAATTTTGAAATGTAGTGAGTTATAATCTTTGAATTTTGAATTCAAACAGATTTAGGAGCCAATTGATTTCCCGGTTTGTCCTATCCAAAGCTATAAATAGATGCACATGTCTCCTTTTAGTTTTTGCTCCCAGTTTGAAGAGAGAATTTCTGCTCCCAGTTTGAAGAGAGAATTTCTGAGTTTAAACCCTCTCTGTAGTTGGAATGGCTTTAGTTTCTGCTGGTTATCACATAATCGAGAGTCTTTGCGGAAGAAGGCAGAACTGGAGATTGAAGGTGAAGCTCGTGAGGATGTGGAACATGGCGTCTGTTGCAACTCTAGATGATCCTTATGCTCTCCAGATATCGTTTGTTGATGAAAAGGTGGTCTTCTGCAAACTTTGTTGTTTAATCCCTGTTTCGTTCAATTTTGATAGTCCTTCATGTTGAGTTCTGTGGGTTCGTCCGTGTTTTAACCTTTTTTTTTTCTATGCTCTTGCCTTGGCTCTTCCAGGGAGGTCGGATTGAGGGAACTGTTCAGAAGCACAACATGCTCAAATTTTCGCGACTCATGGTGGAAGGGCATGTGTATAAGGTTTCAAGGTTTGGAATTATCCAAAATGGAGGCAAGTTCCGTGCTGCTGGGCATGATTATAAAATCATATTCAACTCCAACACACAAGTCTCCCCCTGCAAAGAAGCCTCCATCCCGCACCCAGGGTTTGCATTCAGCAAAACATTTGATATCAAGAAGACGAAGGGATCTTTAGACTACTTATTGGGTCTGTTTTTTTTTAATTAAGTTTTGAATGTATGAATGAAGTGCTTAATTTTTTGAATGATTGGCTAACATTTAGCGTTGAACTGATTGGCAGACTTCATGGGAATGGTGACGGCTGTTTCGGGGGAGATACGATTAAACAAGGAGGAGAGGGTTACCCGTTTAGTGTTGCTGGACTTGGTTGAGGACATGTGATTTTCCATTCCATTTGAGCCTCCTTTCTGTGATTCATTGAAAATTTTTTCCCTTACCATTTGTTTCTAGAAAGGCATGCACGACCAATAGGTCTAATTTATGTAATATGTTCTCTGCAGGGGACGATTCGTTGCGCTCTGTTCGGTAGCATGGTTGATACAGTAATATAATGTCTTTCTCGGCCTCGAACAGGACTTCCCGTGGTGATTATCCAGTTAGGCGTGTGTGTTGTGATAACTCCATATTGACTGAGTATACAGATTGTGTGGAGGATGAGACACCTCTCAAGGTAGTTTCTGGGAAACCAATTTCGCATGTAGTGTTTTCAATACATTGCACCTGATTTGTTTCATTTAATTAATGTGTTCCCTTGGTCATCACTTAATCATTGGTGAATGCGCAGCTCAAGTTTGCACCACTGTTTACCAAAATTCAACAAGAAGAAGGGAACAAGTGTGTCCTCTCACTCTCTCCGCAATGCAAAAGACTTCTAACAGATTCGGAGACAACCCCCTCTTCAGTTGGGCACTCATCATCTGCTGGTGTGGTGAGGCTGGTAGCAGTGGTTTTAAAGAGGAATGTTGAGGAGTCAGTTGATGAATCCTGGGAATTGAATAAGAGAGTAAGAGGGAAAGGTGTAAAGATTGAGGGCGATTAAGACATGGAGTTTCTTCCCCTGTATGCGCAGTGCATACTTTGCTGGTGTATATAATGTCTACTAGGGACTTTAGTTATGTGCATGTATTAGTAGGTTAGTAAGTCTGTATTTAAAATTTCCTTAATGTGGTCCATCTAAGAACTTAGAATTTGTGTCAGCTTGGTATGTGGATGGTAATGGACACTGCAAGTTAATTAGTTTACTATCCTTAAGGTGCAGCTGTTTGTTTACATTTTGTGGCGTGAATGGTTCAGTTGTAATGGTGGTCCTTTTTGTTGTGGGCTATTATGATGTGCTTCAGCCCTCTTTGTTTATATTAATGCAGTTTCATATTAAAATTAATGCAGTTTGATATTAAATGTGTCTTCAACTTGGATATATTCTTGATCTTAATTAACTAAGTTTGGGTCAAGCATCAAGTAAATTGTCAATTAAAATAATAGTTAGGTTGATATAAACTGCCACTGCTCCCATATGAGATGTTGGAAAATAAAATGAACTCATCATATAGCATGTATATGGCCGTGTACTGGGTAGCTAAACCTTCAAATTTTACCAGGTTTACCAATACCAACAAGAAGCCCATTTATAAAGTGAATAAATTATAAATGATTACCCAAGTTCGAAGGCCCAAATGTTTTTTCCAATCAAAATTAAATGCACTCTAAAGGAAAAATCACCTAATTGAAATAAACTAGGCTTATGCTACGTTATTCTATAAAATAAAACAAGTGAAACTAAAAAATAGTACAAATTAAATTAATAATTTTACTTTTAAAAATCTAAAATTATAATTACTAAAAAATATTGTATATATTAAATAAAAGTAGAATTTATATAAAAAATATAATATAATTTTTTGTCAGTTAGTATTTATTAGCTACTTCAATAAATAATTTTACCAAACATTTATAATTTAATAAAAATACTAACAAAGCTCACCACCAAAAACTTTGTTGGAAAAGATAAAAACTCATTTCGGTGATTTTTACGCCTTACAAGAAATTAGTCTTTAGCTATCGGTTAGAAATGATATCCTTAATCATAATTTTTATATAATAATATAAGTACAAACGTGTAGCGGTGTAGGTAGGTTGTCCCGTGCATTTGCACGGGGCTACACACTAGTTTACTTACCATTTGAAACTTTGCTCAGACTTGTTTCCGTGCTAAAAGCTTTGGGAGCAAGTTTCCTTATGTTCTCTCTCTCTCATATTTGCCTTTGCCTTGCCTTCCTGTACACGAAAAGTCTCATTTCTCAAGCAAAATTTGTGCTCAGCTATTCTTCCTCGTTTCCAACTTTTGTTTCTATAGTTGTCTATTTTAATCAACAAACATTTTTCTTGCTCCCTTTCGCACACAGAGGACAGCGGATTTGGAGTCCCATGGGTCCAAATGTTTTGTCACTGATGCTGATGGTGTCTCTTTAGGACCCACCATGGCGTTGGTTCACTTGGTTATGGACAAAGTGTTATAACAAAGCTGGTAATTAGTCTTCTATTTTGTTTTGCCCTCATATCCTAGGAAAGACAAGATGATTTTCTATATTCTGTTTTGCACAAACACTTCATTTAATTTTATTTTTTTCCTTTGAAATTGGTCCCTACATAATTAATTTCCTTTGAATTGTGATGATTATGAATATTGTTTTTCTATTTTTCCTATGTAGGTGAGGTGATAAATTTATATTTTAAAAAAATATGATAAAGAGTAAAAAAATTGATTCTTTTTTCAAGAGGAAGGCTTGTGAGAAAGATGAAAAAAATACAACTTCCACATCAATTGAACTTGAAAAAAATGTTGAGAATCCAAGAATTGAAGAAAATGAGAAGCAATTTTCCAAAGTTCCTAAAGATACTTATAATGGATTTGAAAATTCTTTAGAACGTGATCCGGGAAAGCGCCCTCAAATTTGGCAATACCCACCAAATCAAATGGATGAAGTACGAAGGGCTTATCTAAAATGGGGTCCATATCAAATGCATTTGGAACATTATCCGTTATCTGGTAAAGATGATCATCGAAGAAGATTTCAATACACTTGGTTTAGCATATTTCCTTCATGGTTAGAGTATTCTCCTTCAAAAGATGTTGCATATTGCTTGCCTTGCTATCTTTTATGTAAAAAACCAAGTGGACGCCCTAGTTCATATGTTTTCATTACTACAGGTGATTGAATCTAAATTCTAACATTGGCAATGAGTTGATTGTCATCAATAGACTTTAACTTTGTTGATTTTTTTCAACAGGTTTTAAAAGTTGGAGGAAAGTTAATAATGGAAAGAATTGTGCTTTTCTTAAACACATAGGGAAGGATCCTTGCTCACCTCACAATAATGCAAGGAGAGCTTGTCAGGACTTGTTGAATCAAGATTCTCATGTAAGGAATGTTTTTCATGTGCAAGACTCAATTCAAATCATGAAGAATCATTTGCGTCTCAAGACTTCAATTGACACAGCTCGTTATTTAACACTTCAAGCTTGTGCTTTTAGAGGTCATGACGAAACTACTGAATCAAGAAATCAAGGTAATTTTCTTGAGATGATAAAAACTCTTAGCATCATACAATGATGAAGTTGCAAAAGTTGTGTTGGAAAATACTCCATATACTCCCTCCGGACTCAATTATAAGCAAAAAAAACACCCTCTTATGGTGGACTAAAATATAAGCAAAAGTTAACTAATGTCACCCTATTAAATGATATCATCCCAAATTGTCCTTTATTTAATCCATATTTTATTTTCCAACCACTCTATTTAATGCATCATGAGCCAATAGAAAGAGAGTATGTTCACTTGAAACAAGTTTCAATAAAATTGAATGTAGGGTAATTGAGGAAATACAATTACTTTTTAGATGAAATCAAGAAAATTAAATGATTTTAACTAACTTTCTTAATAAGTGTGAATATGGTTATTTTTTCTTATAAATGAGTCCAAAGGGAGTAATTCCAAGTATACTTTACATAAAATTCAGAAAGAGATTTTTTAATATTCTTTCTAGAAAAGTGAAAAACCATATCCGTGAGGAAGTTGGGGATTCCAAGTTTTGTATAGTTGTTGATGAAGCCCGTGATGAATCAAAAAAGGAACAAATGGATCTTGTTTTGAGATTTGTTGACAAAAATGGTTTTATACAAGAGCGGTTTTTTGATATTGTGCATGTTAAAGACACTGTAGCATTAACTCTTAAGAATGAATTATGTGATGTACTTTCTTGGCATAATCTTGATGTTTCTAACATTCGTGGTCAAGAGTGTGTGGTGCTAGCAATATGGGAGGAGAGTGGAATGGATTACATGCATTATTCTTGAGTGATTGTCCTTATGCATATTATGTTCATTGTTTTGCTCATCGGTTACAACTTGCCTTGGTTGCTGCATCAAGAGAAGTTATTCCAATTCATCAATTCTTTTCAAAATTGACTTTTATTGTCAATATTGTTTGCTCTTCTAGTAAGCGTCATGATGAGTTACAAGCTGCCAAGTTAGAATAAATTTCATATTTGTTAGAGATTGATGAGCTTGAAAATGGTAAAGGAGCAAATCAAATTGGTACTTTGAAACGAGCAGGTGATACTCGTTGGAGCTCACATTTCTCTTATGTCTGTAGATTGATAAATATGTATGATGCAACATGTTCTATTCTAGAAAAAATTATTGTTGATGGGTCAACTTATTCTCAGCGTGGGGATGCCGATAATGCTTATAAAAGCTTGAACATATTTGGGTTTATATTGATCTTGCATTTGATGAGAGAGATTATGGGGATAACTGATATTCTTTGTCAAGCTTTACAACAACAATCTCAGGATGTAGTTAATCCTTTGCATTTAGTCCGTTCTACAAAAGCACTTATTCAGAACTTGAGAGAAGATGGTTGGGATAAGTTACTAAAAAATGTGACATCCTTTTGTGAAAAACATGATATTGAAGTTCCTCAATTTAATGCTTCTTATGTAGCAAGGAAGGGGTGTTCTCGTCACCAAAAAGATCACATCACAATAGAGCATTATTTGAGAGTTGAAATATTCTTTGTTACAATTGATAAGCAATTACAAGAGTTGAATTGTAGATTTAATGACCAAACAATGGAGTTGTTAACTCTGAGCTCTGTTTTGCTTCCTAAGGATGCTTATAAAGCTTTTAATGTTGATAACATTTGCACTCTTGTAGAAAAATATTATCCCGTGAATTTCAATGAGCAAGAGAAGATGAATTTGCATTTTCAACTTTAACATTTCATTGTTGATGCTCATCAAGATTCAAATTTGAAGATTTTATCAACAATGCAAGAGTTATGTACATGTTTGGAAACAACAATAAAGTCAGAAGTTTACTACTTGATTGATAGACTACTTCACCTTATCATGACTCTTCCAGTTTCTATAATTACAACTGAAAGATCTTTTCTGCAATGAAAATAATCAAGACTAGATTGAGAAATAAGATGGAAGCTGACTTTTTAGCAGATACTATGGTAGTCTACATTGAAAGGGACATTGCAACAAGTTTTAGTTCTGATTCAATTATTGAAGATTTCAAGTCATTGAAAGAACGTAGAGCAGCACTTTGACTAAAGGTAACTTATACTCATTTTCTTTTATATTAATTTGAAGAACAACTTTATGTTAGAATTGTATTTAAAATTTTGGATGTATATAATAATGTTAGATGTTTAATTTATGAAGTTGCTTATTCCATTTTGGCTAGCCTATAACTTATTATTGGCTTTGAGATGATTCTTTTTGCTTGACTTGCATCGTATTATTTTTGGGTATGCAAGTCATACTATACAAGTAGCTTGGGATATGTTAGTATACTATTTGGGATCTAGTAGCACACAAGTGTACAACTTGTTTTGGACTTTACTTCAACTACTTCGGTTCGCTTCATGTCAGGTAACCTTTGAAATCACAACCTTTTATGATTGTAACATCCTAGAAATTCAAACTTGTTTTGATAATAAAATACATAAGATAAGAATTTTGTAAAAGAGGAAAGAATTAGGTGGGAGGGATTTGAGATAGGATTAAAGAGAAGAGAAAATTAGAAAATAGGATTCTGGTATTTTCGCTCAAACGAAAATGGCTCGCTCGAGCTAATATATCAGCAAATCTTGCAAAACTCTTTTCTGGTTTATTCGCTTGAGCGAAAAGGGTCTCGCTCAAGCGAGCATCAGGGGAGGTTTGGGGGTGATCTCTGGAAGAAATTCGCTCGAGCGAATTTAGTTTCGCTCCAGCGAAATTCACCAAGGATTTTTGGGTTCTCTCTGGAAGAATTTCGTTCGAGCGAAATTAGTTTCGCTAAAGCGAAATTCACCCAAGATTTGGGAGAATACTCTCTGGAGTATTTTCGCTTAAGCGAAAAGAGTCTCGCTTGAGCGAAAATACGAAAGGGGAAAAATTCCATTTCCCTCGCTCAAGAGAGAATTCCTCGCTTGAGCGAAAGCTGGCGTAGCAGATTAAAACCTCTCACTAAGGGCACCACTTTTATTATTTCTTCTTTTTCTTCCCTTTAATTCTAGAGAGAGATGGAGAGATTCTAGAGAGAGGGAACATCTTTGGAGCTTCAAGCAAGGATTTCAAGGCTTAGATCCCTTCACCCAACTTTCCTTTATCTCTTTAAGCTTCATTGGAGGTGAGTATAACTTACACACTCAGTCCTATTTGTGCTATGGCATCAACCCTACTTCCTTCTTCCTTTCTCTTGATTTATATGTTGTTGTTGATTGTACTTTCCTTCTCTTTTGATTGTCCTTACTTGTTGATTGTGATTGGATTTGTTGGAGGTTGTAGATTAGGGTTTGAATGCTATTGCCTTCCATTTATGATTTGAGCTTATATTTTGGTTTAACTTATACTCCATACTCATTTTTGGAACTAGAAAATGAATTTGGCTACGTCCACCAAACCCTAACTAATCAAGCTTGACTTCGGTCCAGAATAAGACTAAAATGAGTTTGCCTTCAGCCCAGAATATTTGGCTTCAGCCCAGAATAAGAGTATTTGGCTTTGTCCCAGAATATGTATGAAAACTTGACCTCGGTCCAGAGTAAGTGGTGGGATATGTCCCCAAGGAAGACATTCCTTGTAGTCTAAGCTCATGTCTAACCCCAGAGTTAGTGAAAAGACCCCGACTGTCGGGTAAAGCGGGTTATGAGTATGTATAGTTGAGAATTGAGATTGATGGACTTGTTTGGATTATATTATATGAACCGCTACATATCATTGATTTCTCTCCCCACATTGCATACTACATAGTTATATTCACTGAGACATCCGTCTCATCACACGTTTCGTGGATACATTTTAGATGCGCAGGTACCTCCACGCACGGGCCCTTGAGCCCGGAGCTTGGAGCAGCTTAGCAGTATTTTGTAGTGGGCGAGTGTATCTCTTTTGATTAACGTTTAGACTTGGATGTATGAATTTGTATTCTTTTGAGAGGATATGACTGTACATGTAGTTTCCTTATTTATCTGGTGTCAGGACACATGTATGGGGGTATCCTCAGCTTATTATTGTATTTGAATGATTGTAGCATTAAGGCAATTATGTACTTAATTCAATTTCATATATTGTTCAAGTTATCGTTGGTTGCTTAAACAATTATGTGGTGGATGTATTCGATATTTAAAATGGCGCGAAATAATTTCAGGAATTTGGGGATTTTGCTTCCAACGAGCTTAATTCTCGAATCTAGGAATTAGGACGTTACATTTTGGTAGTGTTGGTGGTGGGTTCTACAAGATTTTTATTTTTTCCTCTTTAATTTGTATCCATCCTAATCTTAATTAAAATTTGACCAAAAGAAATCTCAATTAAAAAAATTATTTTGATAAAATATTTTACAATACAATTTTTAACTTTAAAATAACTTTTAAGTTATAAAAAATTAAAACTATCAAACAACTTTTACTTTATTTTTAAAAGCTCTAATTTTTTACTTTAACTTAAAAGTAACTTATAAGTAAAGTAAAAGCTGGGCTAAACGTACCCTTGTTTGCATAGTGCTTTTCTTGAGTTGTGTGAATGATGTTGTTTACATATTTATACTCATAACATAAAAATTCTAATAGAAGGTTTTGGAGTCTCAGCCTAAGTTTAACCAAACAAAAAGTTTTAATAGTAAGATTAGATTTGATTGGATGGAGTCAATCATATTTAGCCAAAGTTGTGTGTACGCTACACAACATTCCCTTTTTGGTTTGCACTTCTTAGAACAAATCATTGATATGAAAATTGTACATGATTCTCTTATGATGAGTATTTGTCATTAATACTAAAATATTTCTTCAAAGGAAAAAAGATATTCAAAGTTAAAGATAAATCATACCTGGACTAAAACAAGTGTAAATACGAAATTTTTATTTAATATAAATATGACCTAAAATTGTTATCTGAAATTTTCAAGAGGTAAGTTATCCATATCAATAAAGTCAAGTTTTTAGTGTTTCAAAAGACTAATACTACATTGCTATTCTTTATCTAGAATTCCAATTACCAAGTTTTATTTTCTTGTGATGAATAATACCTAACTACTTCTTGTATACTTGCAATGAGGAGTGTTGAACTAAGGAGATATATGCTTAATTTAATAAATTAGTGTAAAAAGTACAATCACACTAAAAAATTAGGAAGTAAAGTGCATTTGACCATAAATTATTTAATTAAATAAAAGACTAATTTACATTTTTGGTCCATCTAGTTTGGATTGTGTGGGATTTTGATCCCTAAGTTTTTTTCTTCACGAAATGCTTAACTACTTGGACTTGGTGTATGTGTGTGGTAAATGTGGATTTTCTTGGTTGGTAGTGATGATAAGCAATTGTGGGTGATAATAATTTTGTTTTTGGTTGTCATGGTGATGACTTTGTTTTTTGTGTGGTGATTGATCAAAGGTGGTTATTATAGATTATGGATCTAATATAGTGATACAATTAAAAGGTGATGGTGTTGGTTCCTCAACGACAACCATTAACTATATTAGTGATTCACTAATAGTGGTTCATGGTGCTAAGTAGTACTAGTTATGTGATAGGCTTGGTATGTGTGGATTTTGGTGTGAGGTGTTTGAATGGGGAGGTGAAGATAATGATTGGTAGTGACTTGAGGGTTCTAGGTGACACGTGAGTTGGGTGACTATTTTATTGGTCCATGAGATTGATTAAAGTAGATAGGTGAATCACACAGTCCAAATTTAGCATTTAAATCCTCGATGAAAAACAATAGTTAACAAAATCGGACAAGACCAGTTAGTTTAATTGGTTCGACCGGAAACTGGTCTGGTGTCCGCTCCATATCACAAAAAAATCAATAAAAAACAGTCAAGAACTAGTTAAACCAATCAAGAACTGGTAAAAATCAATATAAAATTGGTGCCGAAAAACTAGTTGAACCAGTCAATTTTAAAATTTTCCATTTTGTTTTATATTTAATTTGTTTTTTAGATTTAAATAGAGATAATTTTTTAAGAATTACACACAAATATTTATCATTTAGTCAATTTATTAGTAATTTTTTATCTTATAATACATATAACAAAATCCTTTATATCAATTTATAATCTCATATATCTTGATTTCTTATAATTTTATGTTACTTTATTATTTTAAAATATTATATAATATTAATGAAGATATTTAATTATTATTGATTTAACCAAGATCAAATTTTTTTTTTTGGTCAACATCAAACTTAACAAGTGTTTTTACCAATTCAATCACCGACGTTTAGATTTGGGCCAACTGAAACTCAAGCCTCAAATTTGAAAGTTGAAACCCATGTAGGTAAGATAATTATCGGTGCTTGTTGGTAGGGACCAAAGCCCGTGAAACCTTGGGCATACATAGATATCATGTGATGGACATCGTCCCCAATGTCACCACGTCGATCCTCGTTAATCGTTATTGGAAAACTCTCTGCCACATCCCTCCCAGATGCCACAGCACGTGAGTCTGATAAGTAGTAGTACTAGCACAACTTTGATGATTTCAGGTCCATTATTTCAAACAGTAACACTGCATTCAATTGAATTCCAAGTGTTCATTATTTTTTGGAACAAAAATAAAAGTGTTCATTATTTCATGCTTGTCAATCAAAAAGAGAGAAAAAAAAGAAATGTGTTGCTAATATTGTTCTTTTAAAAACTACAAATGTTATTTCAAAGTCCTAACATACCTTTTATTTTATTTATAAGAAACAAAAATGTTATTTTTTTAAATATAAAAAATATAGTACTATTTTGAATAGTATTAATTATAAAGTTTCTTTTATACTTTTAATTTATTGTCAACTATATTCATATTTTCATATGATAGTTAATGTAGTAGGCTATTTTCAATGACCGGCTATTGGAACATGTATGAGTTACTACTCTAATAATGAATTTAAATAAGAGTAATTTCACCATTGTTTTAATTATTTAAAATTGGGGGTATTTTTGGAATAAAATTAAAAATTATGGTATTATCTATTTATACTATTACAATTGGCTATGTTTTTTGTCAGTATCCATTGGGGGTTAATTCCTATAAGTAGTAAAGTTAAGAGCTCTAAATCTAGCATAACTATAAGATGTATAGATGATATCTAACATATAAGATACATATATAGTAGGTAGATAAATATGGAAAGTTTAGGGAGGAGAAAAATAGAGAGAAAAAAATAATAAAGAGAAAGAATGTGAAAAATGTGATATGAAATGAAGAGAAAAATGAAGAGAAAATTAAGGTGTTAAAGAAAGTGTAAATAAATATTCATCCTTTCTTATTCTTTCTTATTAATTCTCATTTCAGTAAGGTGATTCTTTATGAATCATGGGTATCTTCCACGGGAAGCAGTCTTGCTCCTGCCTTTTCTTTTTTATTATTTAATCACTTTAATTTTCTTTTATTATTGTTATTGTTATTATTATTATATTAAAACAGTTTCTCTCATTATACATTTCTGTTTATCTATTTCATTACATAAAAACACACATTAAAAAATATTATAAATGTGTTGATTTACATCAAATTTAACGTGTTTTTCCAATATATTATTTATCTTTCTATTTTATTCATTAATATTTTCATTTATTGTCTCCCTTATCTATTCTATTCTATTTATCTATATTAAAATTGTCTCGTAGTACTTGTGTCATATTTTTTCATTTGCGCTTTTCTTTTCTAAGTTTTTTTATTCTCACTTCAATAAAATGATTCTTTGGTTAACCATATTTTCCCTTTACGGGAGGTAGTCCTGTTCCAGTTGTTTTCATTTTTTTTTCTTTTTGATTCTTATCACAATTTCATTTTCTTTTTTTATTATTACTATATCAAAATATTTTCTTTTATTATCCGTTCTATTAATCTGCATGCTTCATTACAAAAGTGATTTTTTAATGAATCACATGTATCTTCCATGAAAAGTAATTTTGCTCCTATAGTTTTTCCCCTTTTTAATAACACTTTAACTTTCTTTTTTATTGTTATTGTATTAAAATAATTTCTCTCATTATCCATTACCAATTATCTGTTTCATTACATAAAACACATATTAAGAAATATAATGAATGTGTTAATTTAAATTAAGTTTAATATATTTTTTCTAATATATTATTTATTTCTCTATTTTATTAATTAATATTTTCACTTATTATTTCCCTTTATCTATTCTATTTATGTATTTACTCTATATTAAATTTGTTCACCCTTACACATGTCACGTTTTTTTAGTTTTTTAATTCTCACTTCAGTAAAGCGATTTTTTTAATGAACGACATGTATTATTCACGGGAAGCAACATTGCTCTTGTTGTTTCGTTCTGCTTTTTTTCCTTTTTTTAATCACACTTTAATTTTCATTAATTATTATTATTGTTATTATTATTATTATATTAAAACAATTTCTCTCATTATCTATTCCTATTTATCTGTTTCGTTACATAAAAAGTAAAAAACACATATTAAGAAATATAATAAATGTGTTAATTCACATTAAATTTAATTTGTTTTTCGCAATATGTTATTTATTTCTCTATTTTACTCATTAATATTTTCACTTATAATACGTTTAGATGTTAAGCCAAATTTTCAATTATAAGTTTAAAGCAATTTTTTTATGATCCATAGGTATCCTCCACGTGAGATAGCCCTGCTCCTATCGTGAACATAAATATGATGGTGGGTTTAGCTCTCCTAACAAGGGTTTTTTCATACACTTTATATAGGTTTGAAGTAATTGAATTGTGGGATCTCAAATCTCAATATATTTTAAATTTATAATTATATAAAAGATGTAATGATTACTATTTTCTATAAACATCAAAATAATATGATATTCACATTCTACTAATTGAAAACGAAAATCATCCACAACCCAACAGTAGGGACTGTGATTACCGTGTTTTAAAAGTATAAAGATATAAAACAAATGTTTTAGCAGTCAGGGACAAAGACTAAAGTTGACAAAAAATATATGAATGAAAATTATATTTTACCCAATTTAAAAAAACTTAATATTTTTTAAAATAAAAAATATTTAATTTTAATTTATTTTTCTTATAATTTCATTATTTTATAAAAATAATTATTCTAATATTTAAATTATATATGAAAATAAAAATCACATTACACGTGCAACAAAGTTCAATAGATCTATTTGTGTTAATATGATTTTTTTAAAAAAAATTGTGTTAATATTTGTAAATTATGTAGCAATATTCTACTTTAGTTTTTTATTTAATTTTTCTTTATTCAATAACATTTTGTGATATCCTTTTCAATGTTTCTTTTTTCTATTGACATTTTTCTTATTTTCTAATTAATAAATGTCATACAAACTTTAACTTGAAATGGATAAGTCGAGTTTAGTGTTAAATATTTACCATTGTGGTCACAATTAAAGAATATCCATATACATTCCTTAAAAAAAAGACCGTCCACATACATATATATCAAGCAAGAATATTCATGTTAGATGATAAAATAAGAACGAGGTTGCTTCACAATTATTTATATATGTTTATTTATTATTGGATGTAATTTTTTTTTTGTTCTTTTATTCACCACATTAAATTCTAAGTACTCAAAATGGATAAATATCTCATTTCTATATTAAAATAAATTTTAAATGTAATATATGAAACAAGCCTTGGGTTTTACATCTACATGCATTATTAAATTTGTACTAAATGAGATTACATATCATGTTAATATTAATATTAAATATTGATAATAAATAAAAAAAATATTATGAAATGGAATAATAAGTTATGTGCATCGCATGGGTAGTGTGACACCCTTCTACCCCGTACTCTTTATATGTTTGATAAATTGAAATGTAGAAAAGATAATGTCCCACGATGGGTAAAAAGGTTCACAAAACTCTCTTATTAAAACCTCATTAGATCGAAACACAACTTAATTAAAACAACATAAAATTCAAATGTACTCAAGTACTCATGCAGCGGAATCTCCAAAGAAATAAAAATAACTAAACATCCTACTTGTCGTGCAAGACATCCAAAATGGTTTACAAAAACTTCCTAACTAGAATCATGATAAAAGACCCCCAAATTATACCCTGATGTCACATCTATCAGAGCACATTCTCTTTAATCAAACTCGACACCAATCGTGTCATCATCAACACCTGTAAAAATATCCACGGTGTAACGGTGAGGAAAAGAATACTACTCATACATACACATAGGAGGCTACCCTATCCTCACCCACATATAAACAACATCATCATTCATCATACCTCATACCAAAACATCAAATAATCCATCATATAAGCATCATCTATAAAGCAACATATAGCTAATTATTTATACCAACATATAAACAACATACCATCATTCACCAAAGGAATCACATACTCATATAATACTCATTCATCATTAATACTCATAACATCATTTATAACTCAAAATCATCATCAAATATAACACATCTACATCCAACATGTATGCACCAAAACTCATCAACATTATTATATAACTCAATTCCATCGTTGAGTATACCAAATTATCATATGCACCAAAACTCATCTCATCACCTACCCAAAGATCATGACTTGGAACTCCGCACAATGGGTGCACCTCATCAATCACTCTAGTCATCCCTAACTTCACACTAACAGAGGTTACTTCACAAGCCAAACTCAGATCCCTAAATTGGGTTAAAAGATCCATCTCCTTAATTATTAGGGAACTAACATGGATAGACTACCTACTTAGAGCATCAGCCACTACGTTAGCCTTACCGGGATGGTAACTCAACTCAAAATCATAATCCTTAAGAAACTCTAACCACCTCCTCTGCCTCATGTTCAGCTCTTTCTGGTCAAACAAATATCTAAAGCTCTTATGGTCACTAAAAACCTCAAACCTGGAACCATACAGATAATGTCTCCAAATCTTCAACACAAACACTACGACTGCTAGCTCTAGGTCATGGGTAGGGTAGTTTCTCTCATGAATTTTCAATTGCCTAGAAGCATAGGCTACTATTTTACCCTCTTGCATCAACACCCCACCTAAACCCATCTTAGAGGCATCACAGTATACTACAAAGGATTTGCTAAGGTCAGGTAATACTAACACTGGTGCACTAGTCAACTTCTCCTTAAGGGTTTGGAAACTAGTCTCGCACTTACTATTCCACACATAGGCAACTCCCTTCCTAGTCAACTCGGTCAAAGGCAAAGCTAACTTAGAAAACCTTTCTATGAACCTCCTATAGTACCCAGCCAACCCAAGGAAACTTCTAATCTCACTCACTGACTTAGGAGCCTCCCACTTAAGCACTGCCTCTACCTTAGAAGGATCTACACCTATACCTCCCTTAGAAATCACATGGCCTAAGAAACTTACTTCTTCTAACCAGAACTCGCACTTGGACATCTTAGCATACAATTGTTTATCCTTAAGAACCTGAAGCACTACCTTTAGATGTTCCTTATGCTCCTCCTTAGTTTTGGAATAAATTCGTATATCATCTATGAAGACAACTACGAATTTATCCAAATAAGGGTGAAAAATCATGTTCATGTAATCCATAAAAATTACAGGAGCATTCGTCACACCGAAAGGCATTACCAGATACTCATAATGTCCATACCTAGTCCTAAAAGCGGTCTTAGGTATATCCCCCTCCTTAACTCTAATCTGATGATAGCCTGATCTAAGATCTATCTTGCTAAACACATATGCCCCCACTAGCTGATCCATCAAATCATCTATCCTAGGCAAAGGATATCTATTCTTAATGGTTACCTTATTTAACTGGCGGTAGTCTGTACACAATCTCATGCTACCATCCTTCTTCTTAACAAACAACACAAGCGCTCCCCAGGAGGACACACTAGGCCTTATAAACTTCTTCTCTAACAAGTCTTCTAATTGCTTCTTAAGTTCTGCTAGCTCTATGGGTGACATCCTATAAGGTGTAGCTGATATCGATCTTGTACCCGGCACTAAGTCTATAGCAAACTCTATCTCTCTCTCAGGTGGTAAACTAGACACATTGTCAGCAAACACTTCAGGGTACTCACACACTACAGGTATCTCACTCACCACAACACTACTATCAGATTTAAAAGAAGCTAAAAGCATGTAAACCTGGGCATCTTTTCTTAGAGACGCCTTTACCTGATTGGTAGTCATAAAGTCCTTATTCTTACTCTCAACAGGGTGACCAAATACAACAGATTTATCAGCACAGTTTAGAAGGACATGATTGGAAGATAACCAATCCATACCAAGAATGATATCTAGTTGACTTAGAGGTAAGCAAATCAAATCAACTAGGAAATTTCTATCATTAACAGAAAGTCCAATGTTTTAAAAACCGAACCGGTAATTGAACCGGTGAAGGCACTGGTTCACGGTTCAATGGTTGAACCGTGGTCGAATCGGTATTAATTAAACATATATTTTAAATATTATATAATATTTTAATTAATAAAATAGCACAAAATTATAAGAAATTAAGATATATGAAGCTATAAATTTGTTTAAATAACCTTATTATAAGATTTATAAAACAAAAAAATAAAAATAATTGGTAAAATAATTAATATCTATGTGTAATTCTCAAACATATGTTTTTATTTATCTTAAAAGTATTTTTAATTAAATAAAAACAAAAAAAATGATTTTTTTATAAAGACCGGTTCAATCGATTTTTTACCGGTTTTGACCGGTTTTTTACCAGTTTTCCGGTTTAGGGACCGGTTCTTTGCAAGGGCGGTTCTGTGGTTCTGTTGGACCGGACACATGGCCGGTTCACCGGTTTTCCGGTCTGACCGGACGGTCCGGTACAGTTTTCTAAACAGAGACAGAAACAAAACAGTTTAAGCACACATTAGAAGTAGAAACTGACCCACTAGCTGGCGTTTCCACACTCAATACAAAAGGCAAAGAAGAAACAGGCAATTTAAGCTTAGACACACAAGCATGTGATATGAAAGAATGAGTCGCACCCGAATCAAATAAAATCACTAAAGGATTACCCGCTATGAAACTCGTACCTTGGATCAAGTCCTCGGATTGAGCAGCTTCAGTACCACTCAAGGCAAAGACTCTCCCAGTAGCCTTAGGTTTACTGGCGCTTCCATTGGCATCCCCACTTGCTGCTACTGTTCCTTGTGCCTTCTGAGGACAATCACGAGCGATGTGTCCTTTTTCCTGACAGATGTAACAGGTGATCTCTCTATCCCCGCATCGGTTTGCTCGGTGACCCTCCTTTCCGCATTTAAAGCACGTAATAGGAGTGGTAGAACCAACACTCCCACCTTTAGACGCTTGACTAACAGCTGGAGCATAACTCTTCCTTTGTACTGTGCCTTCACTGCCACCTCCAATCTTGGGGTTTCCTGTTGCTCGAGAATATGGCTTGCCCTTGTTAGTCGCTTGGAACTTGTTCTGACTCCTCAAAGGCCCTCCACTCTTGTAATGTGCCGCCTTTGCTCGATTGTCTTCATCATAAATCCTGCACTTGTTCACCAACTCGTGAAAGCGTGTGATCCCTTGATAGTTGAATACTTGCTTGATCTCAGGACAAAGGCCGCTGAGAAACTTGACGCACTTGGATTCTTCGTTGGCAGCTCCCTCATATGTTGGGAAGAATCGTGCTAGTGCTTCAAACCTTGTTGCATAGTCTGCCACGGTGCCGTCCCCTTGCTTTAAATCCAAGAACTCTATTTGCTTCTTGTTGCGTACATCGTGTAGGAAGTACTTCTCCATGAATAACCTCTTGAAGTTATCCTAGCTCAATGTTGTGCCCTCATCAATCATCCACGGGCAGGTGCTCTACCACCAGAAGTCGGCGTCCCCCGATAACATGAACGCTGCTAAAGTCACCTTCTGTAGCATAGGGCAGTCCATCGCTCTGATGATCTTCTTGATTTCGTAGATCCAATCGGCAGCTCCATCAGGGTCATAGCCCCCACGAAACGTAGGTGGATGGTTCCTCTGGAACCGTGCAAGCCAATCCGTCTCGTGATGTTGGTTAAGGTTGCCAATAGCCTGTGCCATAGCCATCAAGGCATCGACCATCGCTCGATCGTTCCTACCCCCAGCCATTACTCTTTCTGTATTAAAGAAAGGGTAAGAAAACATACCAAGTAAAGCAGAGAAGTAAGGAAACAAGACAACAATCCAATTCAAGCAACACAATTCACTCAAACAATCAATCAATCAATCGGATTAACACCTCAGAAGCATAGTAAACTCATAACTCAAGGCCGGTGAACCGACCTGCTCTCATACCAACTAATGTGACACCCTTCTACCCCGTACTCTTTATATGTTTCATAAATTGAAATGTAGAAAAGATACTGTCCCACGATGGGTAAAAAGGTTCACAAAACTCTCTTATTAAAACCTCATTAGTTCGAAACACAACTTAATTAAAACAACATAAAATTCAAATGTACTCAAGTACTCATGCAGTGGAATCTCCAAAGAAATAAAAATAACTAAACATCCTACTTGCCGTGCAAGGCATCCAAAATGGTTTACAAAAACTTCCTAACTAGAATCATGATAAAAGACCCCCAAATTATACCCTGATGTCACATCTATCAGAGCACATTCCCTTTAATCAAACTCGACACCAATCGTGTCATCATCAACACCTATAAAAATATCCACAGTGTAACGGTGAGGAAAAGAATACTACTCATACATACACATAGGAGGCTACCTTATCCTCACCCACATATAAACAACACCATCATTCATCATACCTCATACCAAAACATCAAATAATTCATCATATAAGCATCATCTATAAAGCAGCATATAGCTAATCATTTATACCAACATATAAACAACATACCATCATTCACCAAAGGAATCACATACTCATATAATACCCATTCATCATTAATACTCATAACATCATTTATAACTCAAAATCATCATCAAATATAACACATCTACATCCAACATGTATGCACCAAAACTCATCAACATTATTATATAACTCAATTCCATCGTTGAGTATACCAAATTATCATATGCACCAAAACTCATCTCATCACCTACCCAAAGATCATGACTTGGAACTCCGCACAATGGGTGCACCTCATCAATCACTCTAGTTAGTACCAAGATAGTCTACCGGAGTCACCACACACAATACGATAGGTTGTACCCCCTCTATGGGCCCGCACAACGACATTCGACCCTAGGTTGCACCCCCTCTATGGGCCAGTACAATCACTCCTAGGTTGCACCCCCTCTATGGGTCCGTGCATCAAACGCCTCATCTTGATCCCCTGAGTTGTACCCTCTCTATGGGCTCACATAACTCAGTTCACTTCCCGAATTGTACCCCCTCTATGGGCCCGCACAATTCAGGTCTCATCACACATGCTCAAGGCATCTCTCTTAAGTTGTACCCACTCTATGGGCCCGCACAACTCAAGTAACATCATCATTAAAAGTATCGCATATTCACCAACCATATGCATTCCAAAATAACATCAATCACATTGCATATTCACCAACTATGTGCATTCCAAAATAACATAAATCACATTGCATATTCACCAACTATATGCATACCAAATTATCATCAATTACATTGCATAATCACCAACTATATGCATACCAAATTATCATCAATTACATTGCATAATCACCAACTATATGCATACCAAATTATCATCAATTACATTGCATAATCACCAACTATATGCATACCAAATCATCATCAATTACATCAATTATCACACCATAATCAATATAAAGCATCAAGCATCATTAAGCACTTAGGCTCTCAAAATTCACACTGGTAATCGATTACCAACCTCTAGTAATCGATTACCTGCAAACAAAGTCTCTGGTAATCGATTACAACCACCTTGTAATCGATTACCTGCAACCAAACACTCTGGTAATCGATTACAGCACTCATGTAATCGATTACCCGCAAACAAACTCTCTGGTAATCGATTACCACAAACCTGTAATCGATTACCAGCAGCAAACAACACTTCTGGGTTGCCCAGAACACCCTAGTAATCGATTACCCGCGACGCAGATCGCAGATTTCACGATTTCAAACACCTCTAAACCCCTCCAATCAATCTCCAATCAATCCTTTTCGATTAAACATCATTCGTAATCATCAATATTCATCGAACTCATCAAAATCATCAATCTTTAACCGTTTTACATGGATTTCCCATCAAAAACCCCAAATCATCAAACCCTTATTTAACCCCTTTTCACTATTCTCATTATTATTATTCCAACCACTCAAGATTCATCAAGAATCATTCCAAACAACCATAAATCACAGTTTATATCAACATTCTCAGTTATAGCATACATTCATACAAATTTATAATCTTAATTCACTACCCAAGCACCCCTACATGCATATACAAGCAGTACCCTCTCCCCCACCGTACCTTAAACGAAGCTCGATTACAGCAAGGAAGTCCCTTTTTGGTTCTTAATGCTTACTCTGCAGCAACTCTCTTTTGAGACTTAGTTTCTCCCCTCCTTAGTGTTTCGCTCTCTGACGATAATACAAATAAGGATTAGGGTGAACTGATAACCCCTCCTTACTAGAATGCCTAATTGGGCTTGGGCCCATCCTCAACCCCTTATCTTCTTTTTAAATTTTAAACTATCTTTATGGATAAAACTAATAATAATATTAATCCTATTATTTATCCGTCTATTTACTTAATTATTTCCTCTATCATTTATTTAATTTAATTAATATTTATCCTAATAAAATTTAGGATGTTACAGGTAGAACACTAGTTAATTACAATTAACCGGTTTCAAGGCTTTTCTTTGATCTTAATGATTTAGTCCTATGTTTCTTATAATTAGTACCAGTGATACTATTAAATATTTAAAGTGATAAATAGTTTTCACAATGAGTTTAATATATATATATATACACATTGTTGGTGTAAAGAAATTTTACACGGACATCCAATGATATGCTTCCACATCATTTATTGAATTTAATAATACATGAGATGTCACATTGATTAAATGATGTGGCAGCACATCATTTAACGTCTGTGTAAAATTTCTTTACACTGACAGTGTATATTAATTAAATCTTTTACATATTTCACACCAATGAACCGATAGATTTAGTGTAAGTGTGTAACCATATACATAGAATATTTTGTATTTAAAAGAATTGTATATTTAATTAAAAATAATAAGTAAATTAAAAAAAGATTTTATGTATTTAATTATGATGCTACAAGTGTATTTTTCCACAAAAATTATTTTAATTATACATAATTTATAGAATTTAAAAATAATTTTGTTTTCTTTAATGCTATACATGCTTTAATTATTTAAATTCCAAATGAAAATACATAGAAGTAACTACATTATCATTTTCATAGAGTTATTGGCAAGGCCAACGAATGGTTTAGGCAGTTAAACATTGACTTTATAGTTTATACCACTTATTTTTTTCATTACACATGGAGGCCAATGCATGGAATCTAATTGCCATAACAAGTTCATACAATTCTATGGGTTTTTTTTATGACAATTTCACTTTAGGTTTAAATATGCATTCGACTTGCCATGATTATTGGATAATTTAAAAACCACAAATATATAGGAGTGATTAAGAATAGTTGAAATGAAAGAAGTGACTAAGAGTTGTTAAATGATAAGCTGAAAAAAAAAACACTTAAACAAAGGATAGAAATGATGAAGATATGTTTATGTGAAGATAATAGAGATTTAAGATGTTGGGATGGCATCTTCATAGCTTCTCCTTCAACTTCTATATAATATAGGATTAATTACACTTTCATTATCTCTACCATAGTTTTAATCCCTCTAATTATTTTTAAGTAAACTTAGTGTTTCAAATTTCTTAATTATTATTATTATAATTTAACGCCTCTATCATTTTTCTTTTAATTAAAATCATCAAATTCTTATTTTCTAGTCAAAATTTTCACAAATTAAATCAATTAAATCATTTTAAACCTCGTTTTAGGCAAACTTCATAGAATAAAATATCAAATTTCAGCGAATATAAAAAAATTACATATTTATCCTCTTTAATTAAATTCTAAGCCCAAAATTTATAAAATCAATCCAAATAAATATAATTTTTTTTCTTTAAATCCTAACCTCACATTCTATAAAATCTTTTAAATTTTATCAATTTTTAATATTTTTTAATTTTTATATTTTAAAAATATTTTCTTATTTAAGATATATCATAAAAAACTCTAAATATTTAAATAAAAATTTTTTTAGATTTTTATGAGAAAAAATTGACATAAAACTAAGGTGTTGTTTGGAAGAGCTTATTTGAGTTTATCTTATGACATAAACACTTATGTAACTGTTTGGGTAAACTTATGAAAAGAGCTTAAGACATGTTCATAAGTTGTTTTCAGCTTATTTCAATAAGTTCCTGAGAATAGCTTATAGAATAGCTTATGGAGAATTTAAGTACACTACACCTTCTTTAATTCTCTTCAATCTTTTTAAGAGCTTATTCATTAAGTGCTTATTAAATAAGAGTTTATGTTATAAGCACTTAAATAAATTGTATTTTTAAACGGGACCTAAGTTTATTTTAATTTCAAAAACAAATGGCAGTTGATTATAACTTTTAAAAATAAGTTTAGAACTAACCCTTTGTTTGGTTCTAGGGAGTTTGGAGGGAGAAAGTTGCTGAAGAGAGAAATTGTGGAGAGTTTGTGTGTCCACTGTCCACCTTGTTTGGTATATAGGGGAGAGAGTTAGGGGGTTTGTTTTATGTGGGCCCTACAAAAAAACATTTCTCCTCATTGATGAAGAGATTTAGGGGGAGAAGTGAGGTTGTTTTATGAAATGTCTATTTTACCCCTAATTCTTTTACAATTAATTGTTGCTTTTTCTAATTATTTTTATTTTAAGGGTTGTTTAGTCTTTTCGTCTTTTTACACATCTCTCTCCCTCTCATTTCTCCACAACTAAACAAATGTCATAATTAATTTCTCTTCTATCTCTCTCCTATTTCTCTAATACCAAACAACATGTATTTCTACTCTATTTCTCTACCATTTCTCTCTTCCTTATCTCCCTCTTCCTTATTTATGTTTTTAAACCAAAGGTTAAAAGTTATTTACATGCCAGAAACTTGGAGTTTATTGGTGAATGTATTGTATATCAGGTTATCATTAATACCTTGTAAGACCTCCTGCCTCTGCTGTCCCTCTATAGTCTATACTCTATACCATAGAGTCAAAGTTCCTGCTCCTTCTTTGTCATGTCATGTTCCTCTGTCTCATCATTTCTTTGTCCCTCTTGCAGTTCATAGACATGGCAAAGCAAAGCAATGAGCCATTTCTTGTCCTGTGAACTGCAAATTCCATCATTAATGTGGTCTTATAATTATTTATTCTTATAAGGGAAAAAGAGAACTATTCTATAACTTGGTTTCTCTAAATTGGTAATGAGACAAGTGTAGAGCAACAAACAAGTTTATGCTGTGATGGGTGCTGAAACCACACCTCCAATGGTAGCACCGTTGAATACTCAGATACCAGAGTATTGGAAGCATTTTGATGACTCTGTAAATGCAGTGTCTTTTGGGTTCATCGCCACTGTCATCCTCATTTCAATGTTTCTTCTTCTGGCTATCTTTGAGAGGTTTCTTAGGCAAAGATCAACTGAATCGAGTGTTCCAACTCCACTGGATCTTGAACACCAAATGGACTTTGGAGAAAACCCCAAGAATCCATCACCCAAGGTGCATTCTAACCCCTTTCATTTGCTTTTATTTACTACTAGTGCAATTTATTCTCCTTGATGATGAAATTGTGACTTTTTTCTTTCCTTTTTCCCCCTACTTTCCTGGCATGCTGTTATAAAGCCAATAATGATGCAGTTTTGACTATGATTTTTCCATAACTTTGAATGTACATGGGAATAAAGTCACCAGCTTGCAGACCAAAAAGATAATTATGTTAAGCCTATCATATTGAATTAACTATATATGTAATAGCAGATCATCATGTGGTAGATTTTGTTGCTTTGTTCCATGGTCAAGCTGAAAAGGATGTTAATTTTTTTAACATGGCAAATATGACTGAAAAAAGTGAAATTTTTTTTGCTCTGAAAATATTGTTTGACCCTAAAGAGTTTACATTGAGTGTGTGATTGGATTAGCGTTTGTAAACTTGAGTTTGAATAAACGTGGATTTAGTAAACATGATTTAGGATAAACTTGAGTATGAGTAAACATGATTTCATGTTTGAATATTTTGCTGCAAATGTGAGTTTAAGAAAGTAAACATTGAGGAAACTCAAGTTTCACACGCAGAAGTTACAAAAACTTGCGTTTTGCAAACTCAAGTTTCAGAACTCAAACGTGCATTTTGATGAGTGGAGCTAAACAACATGGAAAATATGCAACGTGAGTTTGCTCTTAGGGACGTGAATTTGGGATTGGCAAATGCCAATCCAAACAAGCTCTCAGTGGTTTGTAGATTTCAAACATAGCGTTAGTCCGAAAACAGGATCCATCTAGTATAAACCAAACACTAATTGTGTACAAAAACCTCATGAAGGAGACACTAGCTAGGGTGCCTTGTTGTCTGTTCATACTAGTCCGTTTGGCTTGTGGGAACTACTTTATGTTAATTAGCATGTGTTTTTCTTTCAAACGGCATAACAGAGAAGTAAAAAAATGTAACAAACTTCTGTAACACAATTTATTCTAAAGTGGTACTATAAGTACTAACTGTAATAAAATAATTTATTGAAGAATATATCTTAATTAACTATTCCATGTTACTTTAGGCTACACTCCATGTTTTTCATCCAAGATAAATTCTGCTTTAAAATTGGTGAAATTAATACTCCAATTTATGCTCTGGAGGACTCTTGGGCTATTGCTCATGATTACGGCACACTGTCATGGTTTTTCAGAGTAAAATGGACTAACTCTATCAAACTTGATTATAGTTTAATGATTCATGTACTGAGGACTACTACAGTTTCTATCAATCAGTTTTGATGCTCAATAAACCTTTACACATCCACCATATCATTACAATTTTTTTTTATCAAAATAACAGATCTACTTTCTGTTAAAAGAGTGAATTCTATTTCCAAAAAGTGGTCAGTTTGATAGTAGGATATTTGTAGCATCATATTTCTATTCCGATTAAGTTGACTTGCATTTAGGATTGGCCACTTATGCATGTGCCAACACTACCCTTTTAAGGCAATGCTTAAGCACATGTGGAATATAATGATATCTACCAGTTAAACTTTGACTTAAAAAAATAGTTGAATACTCTAATTCACACCATTTACATTGTGAACAGATGTTTTTCTTTAGGATGGAATGGTAGGTATGCCCTCATGGTAACCATTGACAGCACTTGCTGCAGGGGATTAATTGTCCTTTTTAATGTATTTGCAAGTTAACTCATCCTCCTTTCACCAAAATCCAGACTTCTTCTACTCTATGGATTACTTTGAATGCTAATGTAATTTCTGCTTTTTATTTTGTTCAAGTTAGATGACCATTGATGGGAGAAGTGTATTTGTGGTGATGCCTGGAAAGCAGATTCCTACTTTTATTGCACTTCCTGCTCCTGCACCATGTCGCCCTGAGCCCATCTCATGGCCTATCCAACATAACCCCTGCTGCACCTTTAGCATCAATGACAGGCTATAATCTAACAAGTAACTAGAAATATATATGATGGTTCATCCTTTGGATCTGTGGCAACAATCAACATATATCATTTGGCAGTATGAAAATTATTGCCTCTAGTGAGACTCATCAATGATGGGATCATTTGGATCATAGATGAATATGGTGTGCATTCAGTAAAAAGCAGAATGACATTTTTTTTTCCCATACAATTGAAATCTCTTTCCCCTAACTGGTGGTCCATTGAGGTTGATATATATCCCATTTTATATGGATATGCATTTAGATATCATGTAAAATTGTTGTACATATTAAGTTGCATATTTGCATTGTAATTTTAATGAAGTTGCATCAGGAAAAAGCATGATTTTTTCTGGATTTCCTTTCTTTTCAAGGAATTGTGGTTAAAGTGAATCCTGGGATGCTTTTTCTAAGTTATCATGTAGAGTTGCCTGGTGCTCAAGTTGCTAAGCAATTTGCTGTTTTGCTCTGTCAGTGATTCGAAGATCATTACATCCTCTCTTTGTAGGTACAATCATGAACAAAACATATTAATGACTGTTCCAGCCAGCATGGACAAAACATTCTTGTGCTTCGCTTATAAATATGTTCGGTGGGGTGAGAATGAAGAATCAATGATGCCTCAGCATTGATTTTACTCAGCTTAAATCTTTGTGTGGAAGTGAAAATTCAGCTAATTAGAGTTCTGTTTGAAAATACATGAAAAAAAAGTTTGAGAGAATAATTTATATTTAAAAATGATATTATACAAATAAGCTTGAAAGAACTATTTGATTTGTGTTAACCACATGTATTTCTTGTTATCAGGGACAATCATGTTTGAGGGGCAATCTTATTTGAAATTTAGTCACAATTAAGTGGATGTTTGGGTAGGCGGTGAGATGTGAAAATACCACATCTCAAGGTTAGTTTTCAAGAAGCAACACATTGTTGCTTTTAGAAAATGTACATTGAAAAATCATGGATCCACGTTTGGAATGGCTACCTAAATACACATTAAAGTTCTTTATCACTCCCTAAAGTGTGTTTAATGTTAAAATAACTATTATTTTGATTTGAATAGAATAAAATGAACCCACTTTTAAATATAAAATTCCTAAAAATAACATAACATAGAGAATAAGGATGTGATAAATTAATTCTTGCAGTGAGGGTCTTCTAGTAAAATGAAATTTGAGTTTAACTAAATATATTTTTATCCACCTTAAAATATATCCAAATAGAATTACTGTATTTCATCCTCAGTTCCATCTACTTTACTGGATTTTAAAACAATCAGCCACTAAGTTACAATAAAAATGTCCATTTAAAATATATATTTTATTTATTTCATTATAAAAAATAATATAAGATCTTTTATGAGTAAATATAATTATATTTTAACTAGGAGTCTTGTATCAGCCGCATGCATAGGAAGTTTCTCTACATTATTCATCCATACTTCCTCCCTTGTGTGTCCTGTTCTGCACTTTTTCTAAGTCATTGTGCCAAAAGGCATATATACATACACGCTTGCAAACAAATAGAAGACAATCCACGCCAGTACCAAGGAAAGCCCTCTGTCTTCCCCATCCCCATAAAGAAAAGAAGATGCCCATTTCCAATGCTTCATGTCATGCCATATCCCCAGACAAATTCACCTTCTCTAGATTCAGTTCAGACATGAGATCAAAAGCAAGAACTTTTAAAATTGAATTGAATGGTCTTTCCTTCTTATTCCCGCACACTCCTTTTTTGGTAAAAGATGAAAATTTAAAGTAAACCACTTCAATATTCGTATATAAAAGTCTGCGTATTTGTTATATTTGGAGAATTGGAGTCCTGTTTTTTCTTCTTTATCTCAGGCAAATAAATCAAATATGGATATTTACAGCAGCAATTCGTAATTTTCCCCCCACCAGTAGTAGTAGAATACTGCGAAAAGCGCAATTTCACCGTCTCAACAAAGCACTTGAAAAGTCAAAAAGTAAAAATGCTACTGAAATTGAAAGCAATGCCATGTGCAATCGCTTCCAGAATTCAAAAAGCTTGGAAAACGTGCTTCTACAGAAAAATAAAGCACTCCATGGAAACATGTGGGTTCTCAAGGGACTCCGACTCCGCCTGCGGAACGACGTCGTTTTTCACCCCAACCTCCTCACTCTCACTCTTCTTCTCCTTTTCCTTATCATTGTCCTTCTCCTTCTCCACGCCATTCGTCGTCGGTGGAACCTGTTTCCGACCACCGCCGGCTCCTACCTTGCTCGTCCCTGGCGTTCTAGCACACGACGGCGACCTCGATCTACGGCCGGAAGCCTCGCCGGCGTCCCGGCGTCCCCCACCAGAACCCGCATTGAGCTTCCGGTTCGCCACGGGACCGGATTCCCTCCCACGAACTAACCTCGAACCGCCCTTGACTTTCTTCTCAGGCGACGGCTCCGTCCTTCTCGCCGGCGATTTGACCCTTCGTTCTCTCCCGCCGGCGATGTTGCGGTCGCCGGTGTGAGGACGCTTCCTGGACGGAGATCGATTCCACTTGTGAGTCGTCATTCCCTCTCTGATGCTCTGTTTGCTGGTTGCTTCGTCTTCTCTCTTCTCCGTAATGGTAGCAGTGGTAGTGGTGGCGGGTAGTGGCGGTTGAGAAGCTCTCGGTCATGCTGCATGCTTCTGAAAGCTGTGACACTACCTCTGAGACTTCCTCTATGGGACTCTTTGTTTCGAATTTCTCAGCTGGGTTTTGAACTAAAGGCATTTGGGTCTTCGTTTCTGCCATCAAAATTGGAACTTGTTGGGGCTTGCAAATGGGTGTTTCGGAGAGGACCTCTTTCACAGTTTCCTCTTCTAGCGGCGGTGATGGTGGTGGTGGCGGGGCTTCTTCATAGGCTGGATTTGGTTTAGGTAGTGAGGATCTCACTTGGGGTTGCTTGTTTTTCCGGTTTTTGTTTGGGTTTTGGGTTGTGGCTCTGCTGAAGCAGCAACCCATTTGGATTTTGGAACAAAGAGGTTGTAAAGAAGGTGGGAGTGGGATAGTGAAAATTGAGAGGACAGTGTGGGAAGTTGCAAGGCTTTGGGTTTGAAAATTTTGACACAAGAGACAAAAGTGCAACGGCTATTGAAATGTGGTAGGTTGAAAGCGATTTGGGAGGAGAATGAGGATGCCAGAGAGAGAGGGTAACAATCAGACACGGTACAGTTGAGCAAGAGTGAATGAATATGTGAAAAAGAAAAAGCATAATAAGGGACTACTGGACTGAGGGTGTGAGAACCAAGAACAAATTGATTACTGGGATATGTACTGGTACTACACTATACTAGTAGTAGTTAGTTTAATGGGCTTGCTAGGTTTGACAATTTTACTGTTAAATTATTTGATGGCCGTAAATCATTACAACATGATTATTTCAACTAAGTACTTACTTCAACTAAACCTCAGTTGAATAAAAATTAATTATTAATTTTAAAATTAATGGTTAAAAATAAATAATTTATGTTTTACTAAATATATTGGAAAAGATCATGAGAGTGATTTAAAATTTAATTTCATATAATTGATTTTATAATGTAATCAAATGGGCTATAACTCTATAAGTATACTTTGACTGATTTAAATTAATAATGATGAAATTATTTTAAATGAACTAGAACTCTTCTATCATTTCCTTTTTCTTTTACACAATGCGGCTGAAATTTTTTGCCACTTGTATAATTAATTTTATGAAACATTTCTAAATATGTGTTTATTTCTTTTCCCATTAAAATCACAGTATAAGTGTGTATTCTGACTAATACTACTTTCATAACATGTTTGAATTATATTAAAATTATATTATAAATGTAAATAACATTGGATTGAGATCAACATTTATATTGTGATTTCGAGCGAAATTAAATATGCTATCAATAGCCTTGGTCCTTTATAATGTAATTTTGATAGAAAATAAACACATTGTATAATTGTTAAATATTGTGATAATAGGCAAGATAAACCATTTTTTTTCATTACGTAATGAAAAACAAATATAATTATCATTATTTTTAATCAAATACCAATAAAAATCACGTTATAAACGTAAGTAATGTTAAACTCGATCCGTGAATTTGAGTAAAATCAAATATGTTATTAATAATGTTGAATTAAATCTATATTTATAACGTGATTTTAATAAAAAAAAACGTTGTAAGTGTTATATTGTTATAATATGTTAGATAAACCTCTGAATAAACCCTCAAATTCATTCACGAACTAGTCATTTATTTTTTAATAAGTCCCCAAACAAAAATTAATTGTATAAGTAGTCATCGGACTTTAAAATATTCATCATATTAGTTCTCTATCTTTCACATTAGTCTCTATTGGAGAACTAATATGATGAATATTTGAAAGTTTGAGGACTAACTATTATTTTTGTTTACTTTAGGGACTAAATAGGAGAAAGAGTGATACTTTGAGGACGAAAATGGTGATTTAAAAAACAAATATAATTACCATTATTTTTAATTGATAGAAATCAATTTACGAACAATGGTCCAGATCTACGAATCATAACCAATAAGTACAAAATGTTTTACAACAATTTCAACATGTATGTGATAAGAAAGGTCTGCTGCTAGTAAAGTTTGCAAAAGCTCATAAAATCTGCAAAATCCCAAAAAATTACAAAAATATAGGTTTCAGAATTTTAATTTGGAAATTCAAATAACTCTCGATTTTTTAGTTAAACTCGGAAAAGCCCGATACTTACATAATGGGCCAGATAGCTGAATTGTTAACTCTACCCGCAAGTGCTTTCAATAATGAGACTGCTATGTTGAAAAACTAGTACTACTATTCATCCAGCAATGAAATCGGCCCATTTGGATATCCTCAATGGACCAATTAATAAGAACACTTCCTACTGCAATTTAAAACAATAAACTGCAGTTGACAAAAAAAAAAACAGTAAACTGTAAATACATGCAAGGAAAAAAAACGCCAGATCTTTTGTGATAAAAGTTAAAAAGATTTTTTTTATCGAAGGACTCAGTTGTATAATCTTTTAAAAAAAAACATTTTTGTTAAAATTTCTTCGTAGCAAAAATTAGGGGCATTTACTGTTGGTTTTATTTAGGAGACCAGGTAAAAATTAAAAAAAATATTTTAATTTTATTTGATTTTTTAAATTTATATTTCTATAAGTTAAAGGGATTTTTTATCTTTCATGAATCTATATAATAATAAACGTTGACGTTATATTTAGAGTAAATTTTAATTTGGTCTAATAAATATTAAGGTGTTGTGATATTATTTCTCTAATTTTTTTTGGGTTAAATATATTTTTTTCTGTAAAAAAATATAACGAAATTTAATTTGAGTCATTCTTTTATATTTTTCTTGGTTTTAGTCATTTATTTTTTTTAAGCTGCATGCTTTTAGTCATGACCGTGAACTATACTTTGTCAAGTCATGTTTATAAATTTCCTACGACTTTTTATGAGTAAAAATTCACGAACACAAAATAATATTTAAACTGATATGGATGTGATTTATGTGAAAATATCAATTTAAAAACAAGCTTTTTATGTCCAAGTTTCAATACGAGTCTTTGAACATATTTCAAAATTGTGCTTCTAAAGCATGAAACAATATTAGATTTTATTAAAATTTTACATATTCGTATTTATACTGATATGAATGTGACTTGTGTAAAAATGTATGTTTAAAATAATGTTTATCAAAACCTGGTTTTGATCTTGCCAAATATTCAAGGTATGAATAATAACTTGCAAATCAATTATTATAAGTGCAGAAAAAAGTAAAGGTAATAAATACTGCATGGTGATTTTTATATTGATCCAACCTCACAATTCTTGAAAGATGTCTAGTATCTACCTCAATAGGATTTTCCACTAATCAAGCTTGATTATATGTTTTCTTTTTCCATAGCCTCCTCACGCTTAACAACGACATTCTTTCCCAAGCCTTTGCAAAATATAAACCAATATTCTTTGCTCAACCTCAGTAGGCTTTACACACTCTTAACCAACACTAACTCTCTCTCTCTACAAAAATCAGACCAGTTATTGAACCGGTGAAAGCATTGGTTCACGGTTCAATGGGTCAATCGTGGTTGAACCTAATCGAACCGGTATAAATTAAATATATATTTTTAATATTATATGATATTTTAATTAATAAAATAATATAAAATATGAGAAATTAAGATATATAAAACTTTAAATTAGTATAAATAACATTATTATAAGTTTTTTATAAGACAAAACAATTAATAATGATTGGTAAAATAATATATATCTATGTCTAATTCTTAAATATATGTCTTTATTTGTCTTAAAATGTATTTTAGATGAAATAACAAATAAAAATTGAAAAAAAAAAAATAAAAAATGGTTTTTTGTCACTGTCATGAGACAACATTTTCTCTCTTATGCTTTGACCATTCAATGCTTCTGGAGCACACTAATGCTTTTGAAAGTGTGTGTAAATTTTGTTTCTTGCTTTAGAAGCTTTAAACATGCTTCTAAAACTTCTAACCTTCTGCCTTTTCTCTGTTTGCATTAGCTAACAATTGTAATAGAAGTCTTCAAATTATTTTATGCAGCATTCTACTTGAACTTTATGAACTTCATGACTTGAGCCTCAAGTTATGCTTTTTGGAAGTTGCTTGAGTGTTTTTTTAACTAGAAATTTTCAAGGATAATAACTTAAGGAATGTCGGGTTTCGTTCATTTCTTCTTACGATACTTCAAACACGTTTGGAGTTGTAAATTCGAATCTGATGTTTTTAGAGAGTTATAATTTTACTATAGAAATTCTAAGTTTTGCCTCTAAAGTTAAAATTGCGTTTCTAATGACATTGGCATTCTCTAATTGCTTTATTTGCATCATTAGTACTTGGAATAAATATGCTTGAAGCCTTGACCTTCATAAGTAATCTTTCGCGTTTAGAAGGGGTAAGATTTAATGAAAAGCTCATTCTCATGCTTTTGGAGGAGTTGCAAAATCCTTCTAGCTAAAGCTGCACCTTTATTTACTTCTGAAGCTTGATACAACTAAGTTTAATGTTCATGGGATATTCGGTGAATTGTCTTGACCTTCTTTAAGTTAAGAAGCTACTTCTTGAACTCATTGCATCACCTTTGACATTAAATCTCTATGTAACATGCTTTTGCGCACATGTTTTGTTGTTAAAAGATACTTTTGATATTTCCACCTTCCTTCCATGTTCTTTAAGAATTCTCAAGTATAAACATTAATACCAAAACATTTAGGACACTTAGAATATTTTTATAAAAGTTTGTTATCATTAAAACCTTTGTTCAAGAGGATGTTGGAATTTACACTATCACCAAAAATTTCCCCTTTTCCTCAACACATAGGAGTAACATATTTGTTGTCATTATCTATAGTTTTCTTATATAACATGTTAACATGAAAACAATTTTATTATCATATGAAGTTAAAACTTATTAAAAGGCTAAAACATTCCTTTAGTTGTGTTCTACAGCCTTCAAAATCTCCTACTCTGAATCAGCATCTTTAGCTCCTTAAGCTTCTCTCCAACACTGATCCTCCAAGCTTCTCTCCAAGTGTTTGAAACAGCAGTTGGGTGTGCCTGCGAAGACACTCAACCCAGAAGTCAATATATATTTTGATAGAGTGCTGGCAAAATAGAAAGATTATGTACTTTCTTTCATGGCTTGTATGGAGGCATTTATAAGGATCATAGAAGCTTTTACAATTGTGTGAGTGGAGAGTTATTTGACACCACTAACTCTGAGGTGTTTTCGCCATGTGTCCTTTTCAGTATGGAGAGGATTCTGCCTCATGAGGGTGTCTTAATGTGATCACGCCATGTTAGTAATGAGAGTGCTTCTACATGCATGACATTCTGTGGTGCTTGCTAGCTTTGGTGAGGATGGGTGTCAGCTTGGGAAGTGTCTGAGTAAACACCTCTTATCTGAGTCAGACCGAGTAGGATAGGTTTCCAAATTTGATTCGAGTTTTCCCCCGGAACAAGTTAAAACAAAAATGTAATTAACATTATTTCATAATTATATTTTGAAAGTAAAATGCATTTTGACTTTGGAGACTTTATTCCTTTAGATGACTAATCAAAGTTAAAGATTAGCTTTTTCTAAAGTTCTAAAATAAAAGTTAACTATACAATAAACTTTCAAACAGAATAAAAATAAATTTAATTAATAAGATTACTCTTATAAAATTATTTTATCACAACTTGAATAGTTTAGTACTTGATCAAATTGATTATGTTTAGAACTTTCAATAAAGTCACTAAAGGAATGTTGATTATAAAGAGACGATACTTTTGAATTTATGAAAAAAATATAAAAAATTATTTGAATTAATCCATGTTATTATATTTATTAATTTGATATGCATGGTATGTTAAAATTGTTGAGTCTCAAGACCATAAAAAGTCCAAAACATCCCATATTTTAGTTTTGATGATAACAAACGTTAGTAAACTAAGCAATGCTTCACTATTTTAATTGATAAAGTTGTGTGTGTTTCAGGAAGCTATCTTGAATAGAAGTTTTCTGGAAACAAGCTTGCTATCTAAAGAGATTTAGTCGTCTGAAGAGGTTAGCTGTCTAAAAGAAGTCATCCGTCTAAAGAAGTTAGTCATCTAATGAGGTTATCCGTTTGAAGGACTGAAGGCATCTTGCCGACTAAAGAACTCCTAGCCCGTTTGAAGACCTTTGATCTAAAACAAGAGTTTTTCTGATGTGGCATTGCCCAAGATTATTTCTTTCAACACGCAAGAACAAAAACATAAAAAAGGCAAGACAAAAAGAAGATTTTGCGGAATACTTTTGAAATACAACCATAAAAGAAGGGGTTCAGCGAAGCAGGTCTACATAAGTCATAAAAAGCACCGCGTACGTACCTCGTACCTTCGTCAAAGATATATCATAACAAGATAAAGAGCATTTAATGCTATCTCTCGACTCTCAACGAATGTTTTTTAAAGCAAGACTCAGAAGGCTATAAATAGTTGTCTGCCTTTATGAAGCAAGAGCGAACAAGTAGAGAACTTTCACGCTGTTTTTGCGAAGCCAAAACGCTGCTAAATTCTTATTAGAATAGTTTGATTCTTTTGTACAAAATTTTTATATCTTGTGTATAACACAGTTACCTGTACAATATATTGAATAAGAACATTACTTCAATTATTTATTTGTAAACACTTAGTTGTTTAGAATCTGAAGAGGTTAGGTGAGAAAACAATACTTGAGAAGAGCCTGGAGAGGTTAGGTGTGCAAAGAATACTTGTATTTGAGCATGGAGAGGTTTGACTGGAAAACAATACTTGTAATCCTTGTGATTAGTAGAAATTCAATTGTTGGGTTTGGCACTGGGACTAGACGTAGCTCATTGTGGTTGTGAGTGAACCAGTATAAATTCCTTGGCTAAGTTCTCTTTACCCTTATCTCTATATTTTATTTGCGCTAACTCAAAGGGGATCTGAACGTAAGTTTATAAAAAGCTTTTGTCCGTTCAAAGAAAACTTATTCGGCTGGAAAACCTCTTGTCTGAATTTTGTTCAGATAAGATAAGTAATTTCAGACATCCTTTTGAAAATCAGTCTGATATTTTTTAAAAAAAAGCTTGTTGTGAAAATATGCAAAAGGACTTTATAAACACAATTCAACCCCATTTATTGTCTTTACCTTTGTTTCTACAAAAATTAAATTTATAAATTTCAAATATATAATTATAGAAAGATTTAAGGATTAAAAAAATATAAAAGAAAGTCACATGTCTTATGGAGAAAGATAACAGATTCTAAAAGGTCCTAGTTTTCAAGTGTGACAACTCAAATTTGTTATATAAGATTGATCGTAGAGATTGTTTGCTTTGAAAAAAAAATTGTTTTTTATTTCTTATTTTTATTAAAAATTACAACAAATTTAACCTTGTTTTTTTCTTTAATTTTTATACATATTTCTACAACAAATAGTAAAAGCAATTATAAAAACAAAATTTTGAAAAGATATAGTAGAAATAAAGTGTTATTTTTGTAATTATTAATAAAATCTTGTAATAAAAACAAAAGAAAAAATATTTTTAAACAAATTATTTATTATCTTTTTTTGTTGTCATGATTCAATTGGTTAAAGTTAAATGAATATCAATTTTATAGTGTGTTTGATTTACTCCAAAATCATATTACAATCGTGGAGTGTTAGCCTCATATTTATGTTCGTAACATGATTTTAAGATAAATCAAAAGAGACTGTTATTCAAAAGGATTTGATAATAAAGTTGGGGATATTAATTATGAATCAAAACATGTTACTTTAAAACAACTTGTAGAGGGTGGTTAAAAGTTTTTGCCAAAGCAACAAATGGGATAAGTGGAAATTAACTTTGTATTTTATTGTCACATGAATTTTAAACACCAATAAATATAGTGCCAGTTTAAATATTGGTTGCAATCTCTGAAAATCAAGTCAAGTACATATTTTCACAAATCATACATCGATCAGTTATTTTGAAATTAACTCTACCTAACTATAAACCAAATGGTTAATATTTGTAACTTAGGAAAACACTGACTTAGCACTGGAGTGGATACTAAGCAGAATAATCCATATATGTCTATACATCTATATATGGTGGAGGAATTGCGAATAATATGGATAAGAAGATTCCCCATAACTTTACCAGCATGAGGTGCCATTCTGAAGAAAGTTTTAGATAAATAAGTATATCACGATGACTTAAATTAACCGTTGACAAATGTGTGTAAATGCAATCTCTGAACACAATTTTAATAAATTCATATAAATTATTGATTTGAGTGTGAGTAGGTATTCCAAGTTGACAGAAGACGAGTCAAGTTAAAATAATAATAAAAATAATTGAGGTGCAAAGTTAATTGAATTAACAATTAATCCCAAGATCTACATGCCCATGGTATTGGTTACGCAGGGACAGTGACACAGAGGCAACAAAGCCCATTACCTCGTGTCATGCTTTGATTGGCATTCATTATGTCTTCGTGTGTGGGAGACATAGACATAGACACCTATACGTATCTCTCAAAAGCCAACAGCAATGCCAATGGCGTTGTCAAAACTCAAAGGGAGTGACTGGCACCCCCGTTCCCACTTCCTATTGGTGAACTAATTAACCACTCAAGAAATGTAGTAAAGTCTCCGGTTATATTCGTTTTCAATCCCTTCTGAGACTTCAACGTGACTCTTCTAGTTTTTAATTTGGTTAGGTACCTAAACATAAAGCTAGTTCCTTTCTATATCTTTTTCTTTCAAATTCCCCAACTTTGCCATTTCGAACAAACACACATACTCGCTGAACTCAATTACTATAAGCAAATCTCAACTCTTTTTTTTTTTTTTTTCAAAATATAAGCAAAAATTAACTAACTTTACCCTATTAAATGAAATCATTTCAAATTACCATTTATTTAATTCATATTTTATTTTTCAACCACTTTATTTAATGAATTATGTACCAATTAACAAGTGAGTATGTCCACTAAAAACAAGTTTCAATAAAATTGAATGGGGGGTAATATAGACATTGTAATTACTTTTTAGATGAAATCAAGAAAATTAAATGAATTTAATTATTTTTCTTAATAAGTGTGTATATGGTTATTTTTACTTATAAATGAGTCCGGAGTGAGTATATATCTTCATTTAAATATTTTTATTCCACCGCTCAAACAGGATTGCCTTCATAGAGGATACATATAGTCTCACAAAAAAAATAAATTTAATGTTGTTCTTGTTATTACATACGTTTATAAGTATATTCATTTTCTTATAACCGTAAATTTGAAAAATGGGTACTTATTTATATGGTTATCCCTTATATTTTCTTATACTTTTTTGATAGTTAGATTTTTTTATTTGCATTTTATTATAGTAATGTCCAAGCTGGAAAACGTCAACTTTTTGTTTTCAGCTCTAACTTTATTAAGTTCATTTTCATATCAACACTCCTCAAAAGTTTTTTAAACCAACATTTTATAATTTTTTCACACTTTTCTATTTTATTATATTAATTTTATTACTTTAAGTAACACAATCACTTTTTATCTCCATATACCAACAATTTTAAATAATTTCTTAAATTAACCCCACAACTTACCTATCAACCAAACACACACTATATAACAATAATAATTTTTTTAATCTTAAGTACCGACGCTTGTATAAGCGTCGATGCTTAAATAAGATCCCAACTATATAGTGCTCCATCAATGATTTGTTGTAAGCACCAAGTGCTTCTGCCAAGATCCTCTTTAAGATCTAGCGATGTCCATGCTCTAATAAATACATTATATATGTGTCCTTCACTTCTTCTAGATATTTAGTTAATAGGTATGAAAGAGATATAATGTAAATATGTGCAGGTTCAAGCTCTTTAATATACTTTACTCTTCAATGCATTTTGTTCTTTTTCTATACTTCGAAAATTTGTTGTTCTCTTCTTGTACTTGCTATGCACATGCTCTAATAAATACATTATATATGTGTCCTTACTCCTTCTAGATATTTAGTTAATAGGTATGAAAGAGATATAATGTAAATATGTGCTAGTCAAGCTCTTTAATATACTTTACTCTTCAATGCATTTTGTTCTTTTTTTTATACTTTGAATAATTTGTAATTATCTTCATGTACTTGCTAGCTTGTAGATGAGTATACTAAATGTCCTTTTAAAGTTAATATGAAACCTTTCGTTACCCGTAAGACCATGAGATAAAAATAATTTACAAGGGAATTCTAGGTAAATTCTACGGTGGGTCATAAAAAGAGTGTACCACCAGTGGTTCATACTTTTTTACCTCAAAGAATAAGTTAACTTACATGAAAATGTTGAACTTAAATTTTAATATTTAATTTCAATCTTCTAAAATTACTAGAATCCCCCTACCTCCCTCCCTCCCTCTGCATTAGACCGTGACTTTTTTAATCAAAATCATATTGCCTCCTTCATTTATTAAAATTTGCTAGAAAAAAACCTAAATTGCATCTATCTCATGTTTCTGTGAAGATTTCAATCACATATTGTAACGCCCCCGAGCCGCTTGCAGGAGTGATGGGGGTCCCTACAAACCAACACGAGTCTTTCCAGTATGCGTTGTCCTCACTTGAACACTTTCCGGGAAACTTCCTAGAAGGTCACCCATCCCAGAATTGCTCCAAGCCAAGCACGCTTAACTATGGAGTTCTTATGTTATGGGCTTCCGAAAAGAAGATGCATCTTGTTGGTATAGTTCTCCACAACAATTTCCTTTAAGCTATCCTCAACTGTACAGTCCCATACCTGCACAGCCTCTGGATCCCTCTCATTCGGGTGTGGGCACGGTTCATCCATGTGTCCCTTTCTTGCTTAGAATCCTGCCAGGAGCCGCTCCTTGTCCGTGCCTTTTTGCACCGGCGATCACTCCCCGCCCTCATCAGCCTCCGGCTCTCACATGAGTTCTTAATGTGACACCCTTCTACCCCAATCTCTTATACATTCAATTTAATAGAAATATTTAGGAAAAGTAACGGATCACACCGGGTAAAAAGGTTCACATCTCTTTCTTTCAAAACGTCATTGATTCAAAATCAACTGAATTAAAATAGAAATTAAAATCAACTGTTTTCAGAATCATTAAAACATCAAAATCTAAAATGTCAACATCAAAATATCCTTATTGGCCATGTAAGGCACTCAAAATAGTTTTCATAATCTCCTCTTAATAACATAAAAGTAAAACCCTATTACTAAGCCCTGATGTCACCAGTATCAGAGCGACACCCCTTTCAACTCAATACTCGGCACCTGACGTGCCATCTTCACTACCTGTAAATCAACCATAGAGAATACGGTGAGGAAAAGAACACTAACTTATACATGCACATAGAAGGATACCTTATCCCCACCCACACATAGTCATAATCATCATCAAACCATATCATAATCATATTATCTCACACTCTCACTAGCAAATATATTATCTCATCACAAGTTTATAAGTCACACATCACAAATCATCAAGGAAACACATTCTCTACACTCATCATATAATACTCATATTATCATATCACATTTCAATTCCATCATAAAATACAATATAGATTCACCCTACGATCATGCACACCAGAACTCATCCCAAGGATCATGACTCGGAACTCCGCACAATGGGCGCACCTCATCAATCTCCCTAGTTGTTACCAATGATGACCCTACCGTTAAATGCCCTCTCTTGGCCGATAGGTTGCACAACACCCCCTCTCTTGGGCTCGTGCAGAGACATCCGCCCCGCAATGATGGCCCTACCGTTAAATGCCCTCTCTTGGCTGATAGGTTGCACAACACCCCTCTCTTGAGCTCGTGCATAGAATGTTGATGGGTTTCTGGCAAGCGAACCACAAATCCAGCAGTATAATAGTAAGAAAGAGTATCATATCCACATGGAACGGTTATTTATGTAGAACGAAATCGTATTTATCAAGAGAAAGCTCAATTTAGAGAGTATAATTGCAGAATGATAAAGAGAGTAGATAATTAATTGGAATTAGAAAGGTAGAGTTAGAGACACTTTACTTGGATCAGGATTGGATTTCATCTCATCACACCCATTGTGCATATAAAGACTATCTATTATTTTAGGTTTACTCTATAATCATGTAGACAAACTTTATTGCTAAGGCCCCTCGCCAGCGACCTTAACACTCAAGGATAAATTATGCGGGATCTCCAAGGCGATAGATTTATCTCGGCTTATTTCGCTCTCTTTTATTCAGTTTGTAAAGAATTAGGCGATAAACGAGGTCTAGTGCTGTAGACGCGCCTTCGCTCCAGTACTGTCACTACCTTATACTCATTAGGACACGCCTATGTTCGGATCCTGGATAGACAACCCCCTAATTCTTTGCTACCGATTACTAAGTCCTATTGGTCGAATGCTCCTTCACTTAGAGTACTCACACTACCCCTCGCTCATTAGTAAACATCCCTTTTCAGCCGTTAGTAGTAACCGAGTATTCTTATTCAATCAGAGAATGAGTTTCCTATGTCTAGGCTCCCCCATCCTCACTCCTAGTAATAATTGCTTTAGCTAAGACTAACCTATAACTCCAGACGCAAGCGTGGGAATTAGGAATAAGCACAGAATAAGACATACCACTATTATAGATAGGGAGCTCATTGAAATAATAATATAGAATTTATATATACTCAAGGATAGAATCAATTACATCCAATCCTACTGGAGAGTTAACTACATGAAGTAGCCAAACAAACCATCGAAGACGCTGTCACCATCTTCAATCCTCGTGAAAGTGCTCCTCCTCTCCTACTCTAAACTTAGCTTTGATACATAATCTCTGAATTACAATGACTGTCTATCTCGCTAACCAACTAACTTCTTTGATTGTTGCAAGAGGTTCCTATTTATAGATTAGGAAAGACAAAACAAATTTGGGAAGAGATCCTCTTAAAAACGGCAACTGGGAAGCGATCTGTGTGTTCTGCGCTTCAAGCTGTGCTACAGCGTAGCGCTGGTTCCAGAGAGTTGCGCTTCACTTGCGCTATAGCGCGGGGTGAAGCGCAGCTAGCGTCCTGCAGCTTCAACTTTCCTCTTTTATTTGTTGATCTCTCCCCGAGACTGGTTTTCACGCGTTTGCCTTTCCTTGTTTCCCCTTATTTTCTGATATCTTTATATTTATTGTGCAATCCTTGTTTATTTGGGAAGTTTGTCTGCAATATCTTTGATTGATTGGCTCTGATCTCCTCATTAATGATTCAAATCTTCTTCACATCTTTAATTAATTGTCTTCAAACAATCTATAATCTTGCATAAATCCTCCTCATTTAATGCCATTTAATCTCTGAATTAAATCTTTGCAATAATCCTGCAAAAATCAGCAATAAATCTATTAAAATAGCATCAAATTCAAAACTAGGATTAATAAATACAAATTAGTAAATATTAAATAAAAAAGGATAAAAATGGGGTAAAATTATCATTTTATCCTTGATAAGTGAAATAAAATATATACTAATTTATCAACTGTTTTTCACTTATCAAATTCCCCCCAACTTGAATTCTTGCTTGTCCTCAAGCAAGAGACCTCTTTGCATTCACAATCAATTCTAATCCTTAGTGTATTTTTACAAAAATAAAACTAATTCAAGGTAATCATTCCTCAACTCCTTCCTAAGCAGAAGTCACTTCCCAAACATAAGAAAAAATCATAATCAAGAGATATTACCAATCAGCAGTTAGGATAGAAATACAACATCAATTAAACTTTCTCAATAATAGCAATTAAAGCAGTAAGTGATAAACCAAGGAAATCTCTCATTCTCACGGGTAAGTGTTTCCCTCAATCATTTTCACCCATTGTTGAGCAACTAGAATTGATAGTCGTTTCCAAGGTCTGAACCTGCAAGCAGTTAGTATGGATCAAAAGATCTTTCTTTAGGTTGTAATGAGGCTGGGCTATCAAGAAATCATGGTTTTTCTGGATATTCAAGGAACACTTTGAATAGAGAGCATCTTGTGGTTGTGCTTTGGAACTTCTCTCAATTCACCTGATGATTCTTGAATGGTCACCCGTTTTCAGCTTTGGCCTCTTTTTTGAAGAATTTTCTCCCCCCAACTTATTTATTTTCCACACTTTGTGCAGAAACAAATTTTCTTTTTTTGTATACATAACATAAAGAACTTATTTTTGGTGGGGGAAAATCTTTTCTTTGTGATTCCTTATGCCTTCTCTTGGATTCCTTGTGACCAACCTCTTTGTCAATTGCTTGTCCCATTTTGTTGTAGTGCACCTTGCTCTCTATCCCAAGTGTTAAGGGACATGGTATGATCATTGATCATTGATAATGATAATGGTTGGGGTGCATCAAAAGAAACATTAAAGGCTCAAATGGGCAATCAATAATTGGAAATATTAATGCATGGTTGGCTATTTGGCACTAAGCAGAATATTAAAATCACAAAATTGTGCCTTTGTCACTTCCATACCTTCTACAAGCAAGACAAATTTCAGAAACTCAAGCAATAACTGTTGACAAGCAGTGGTGAAAAGCTCTCAATATAAGTGTTTAAGTGTTTAGGGCTCTCAGCTCACCGGTTGGGCTAAAATTTCCTTGCTAAAGCACTTACTGGATTTAATAAACTACCATGATCGGTTCTCTTGAGAAGTACTCTAAACCTAACTGATTATGGACTTAATCACAATACCCTATCATTTTTCCTAGATTTGTTATTTAAACTACTTATTTACAGAGAATAAATTACCTTGATTCCTAAGCTCCTAAAATTTATACACAACTAAGAAATTGAAAAAGAATAGTATAATGGAAAACGAAATGAATGAGTATTATTGAAAACTATAATTGACAAAGAAAATGCATGCTTGCATGCTTATTGAATGATGAATGTAACCTAATATCCTAAATCCTAATGTCCTAAAAATGAGAAACAAATGCAGAATTGCATGTCCTAATGTCCTAATTGGAAAGAAAAGGAAAAAGAAACCACCAATTGCTTTGCTTTATTCTCTTTAATCTTCATCATCTGAATCTCTTCCCCCCTGTGAAAAATAGGACTGTCCCCAAGCCAGTCCACATGATCTCTAAACCTGGTAGGATCCATTCCAGGATGTGGACCATCATCATTATACCATGACCTTTCTTGTACAACAATGTAAGTTGTCGAGACAAATGATCCAAGTGGAGTGGTCCTGCTTTGTCTGTAGGAGGAGGCGAGGAAGGATGTGTAATATGTTCTCTGATGGTCTTGACTTCCTCAGTTGGAGTGTAGTGAGATTCTATGTATTCCCTGGTGACTGGTTTCCCGATTGGAGTGTTAGGTCGGACCTCAATGTTAGACAAGTGGCCTCACTAACTTAAGAGGGGGGTGAATTAAGTTATTCGATTTTAACTAAACTTTTCGATTATTAATTACTCTTCACTTTATTATGCTTAAAATGCCTTTTCAAAGATGAAGTATGAATGTTTACTCTTAATATAATGAAATTGTAAATGCAATAAGTAAACAAGAGTTAAGGGAAGAGGAATTGCAAACACGATGTATACTGGTTCGACCAATCCACTTGCCTACGTCCAGTCCCCAAGTACCAACTTGAGATTTCCGCTATTGTAAAAGTCTTTTACAGTCGATCAATTCTCCAACACCTTGGAGCCCTTCCTTGTGTTGAGAATCAATCCAATCAACAAGAGAGACACCCTCTCTTCAACCCAAAGTACAAGTACTGATTTAATTGATGAGTACAATTGAACTCTCCTTTAGAGTAGAATTTACAAGTTGAAAGCCTATAAGAAATCTTAATGATTTGCAAATGCTTGGCACAAGATAATTTAAAAATGATTTCAATCTATAATTATTTCACATGAGAAAAATCTGATTAAAATTCGAACTTGAGACATATATATATATATATATATATAAGGATGAAGGTGAAACATTGTAATCCTTGATCAGAAGTCATGTCTCTTCAAGATTTTCAAAAACAGAACACTGGTAATAGATTACAAGGGTTTGGTAATCGATTACACAGTTCAATTTGCGAACAGTTGTGCCTGAAATTCAGAAATTTGAATTTCCTGCACTTTGGTAATCTATTACAAGTTTTGGTAATCGATTACACAGTTCAAAATTTTTGAATTTTAAATTCTGGAACTTTTGGTAATCGATTACACATCTTGGTAATCTATTACCAATTCAAAAATGTATTCTTTTGAACTGATTTTTACTTTATAAAATACTTTATTTAATTTTATATTTAGTGCCAAATTCCTTGCAATATTTAAGAAATCTTTTGACATATTTATCTAACCAATATTAAGCTTAAACTAATAGACCTTGTTGCTTAACTTGACTTGACTTTTGACTTGAACTTGATCTTCTTGACTTGACTTGAATTTGTTCTATACTTTGCTCTTGTCAATCTTCCTCTTTTCTTTTGTTCTCATTTGGCATTATCAAAACCTACAATTAAGGCATCTACAATCTCCCCCTTTTTGATGATGACAACCATCATTTAAGGGAAGAATGAAAAACAAGAATTTTTGCAAGTCAATAACGATCACTCCCTTTATTCTCCCCCTTTATGTTTGTCTTTTTAGAGTTCTTGAGATTCTTGGGAAAAAAATATACAAGATCAATTTTATTGCCAAAATTTGTGATCAAGGTGATATAGAATAATTAATTTCAAAAACTTGAAAGAAGATCTATAAATGTATTTATTTCCAAAATGTCATTTTCCCTAATCTCTCCCCCTTTGGCATCATCAAAAGCAATTTTAGGCATCCAAAAACAGTTATGAATCAAAAGCTAAAGAACTACCAATATGCCAAACAACCATACCACATAGTATACTAAACAGAGTAAGCATAGTAAATTAAGTACTATCTAAAGTAACGAAACCAAAGTGGTCTAAAGTAGCCAAACCCAAGTGGCGAAAAGCTATACCAAAAAAAATCTAAAAACAATGCCAAATACACGACAAGGAAACAAGACAAGAAAGAAATCTAAGAGCTAGGATCACAACCGGAACCATCCTCTAACCGGGTAAGGCGAGTCTCTAAAGCGTCAAAGCGCTCATCAACATGCAGCCTGAAGTTGCGAAGTTCATCCAGAATATCAGTAAGAAGATTAGTAGAAGCATCCCGACGTGGTGGTGAGGGAGTACGATCATCAGCGTGCACTGCATCCCATTTTCTGATCCAATCACCATCAAGAGTCTTTTGGTACCCAAAGGAGTGAATTGTATTAGCGCCAATAGCATTGGTTCTCTTGATGGGAAGCATGTTCTCATTTGCAAAAGGAACTTTGAAATGAGACAAGAACAAAGTGATTAAATGGGCATAGGGAAGATGAGCATTGTCAACCAAGGCTTTAGTAATACGGTGACGAACCAAGTGAGCCCAGTTGATTTGTCGTCCAGTCAGTAAGGCCCACATAACTATAAGGTCTTCCTCTGTAGCCTGAGCCAGGTTGGTAGCACAGGGAAGCAGAATGCGAACAATGATATAGTGCATGATACGACTATCAAACGTAAATGATCCAGCAAGAAAACGGTGTTCTTAGCCAGCATGCTCATGACTTACCATCCTACGTGCATTTTCAGTGCTATAATCTGATTTCCACTCATCTACTACAGATCCGTCAAAATTTTCACCTTCACTACCAAGATGGGTTATGGAATAAAACAAAGAGTGATCAATCACGATGGGAATTCGTTTAACCTCACTATAAATAATTCCATCCCTAATCTCCATATTACTATAAAACATCTTAATTAAATCCGGGTAAATTGGGGCTTTTAAAGACATAAATTCAAACAAGCCATAGTTCCTAAATATCTCAAAACAATCAAAGCTCTCATCTTCAAAGAATTCTAGGTGAAGATACTTAGGGTCAATGATACGACGAGTCGAAAATTGCGAAGTATACCTATTGCGTTTCCGGTTGGTGGAAAATAAAGCAAGCAACGGAGAGGGATTGGTGGTTGCCGGAGGTTCGCCGGAGTTGCCGCGGCGTGGTGTGTGAGCGGCGGAGCGCTTGGGTCTCTTGGAGGATTCAGCCATTTGAAGGGACGATTCACGAAATTGTTCGGTGGGTTTTGTAGAGGATGATGAGAGGAACAATTTGCAAGAAGTGGGACGTGATTTGGTGGAGAAATGAGGAAGTTATGAGGATTGAAAGGGTAGGAACGATTAGGGTTTACGCACAGCAGAGAGAGAAAGGGGTCGTGAAGAGAGAGAAAGTGAACGAGCATATTAATAGAAATCCTCATCTGGTAATCGATTACTGTTAGTGGTAATCGATTACCACGTTTCCAGATTGAGAGAACTGTCACAGGTAATCGATTACGGAAATTATGTAATCGATTACAATAATATTTGCTCTCTGGTAATCGATTACTTCACAGTGGTAATCGATTACCAGCAACTTAGATGAGCATCTGTCTGATCGAAACTCTCTGGTAATCGATTACACAGTAGGTGTAATCGATTACACACTTCCTAGAAGTGTTATTTTTGAGTTCTAAACCATTTTTCTTCATAAAAACTGCTAGGAATCTATGTTAGAAACATCTAATAACCCTAATTCTCTCCTAATTGTGAAGAAATTTTCCTTAGGTAATGGCTTGGTAAAAATATCTGCAAGTTGTTGCTTAGACTCTATAAATTCTAGAATACAATCACCTTTTTGTACATGATCTCTAAGAAAATGATGTCTAATTTCTATGTGCTTGGTTCTAGAGTGTAACACAGGGTTCTTAGACAAGTTAATGGCACTTGTATTATCACAACGAGTTGGTATGTGATCTATATTTAAGCCATAGTCTGAGAGTTGTTGTTTCATCCAAAGTATTTGGGCACAACAACTTCCAGCAGATATGTATTCTGCCTCAGCAGTTGATAAGGCAACACTATTTTGCTTTTTACTATGCCAAGACACTAAAGCAGATCCAATAAAATGACAAGTACCACTGGTACTTTTTCTATCAGTTTTGCATCCCTCAAAATCTGAGTCAGAATATCCTACTAGACTAAAAGGCATATTTTTAGGATACCATAAACCTAAGTTAATAGTTCCTAACAAATATCGCATAATCCTTTTGACAACACTCAAATGGGATTCTTTAGGGTTAGATTGAAATCTAGCACACAAGCATACACTAAACATGATATCAGGTCTACTTGCTGATAAATAAAGAAGGGATCCAATCATACCTCGATATTGCTTTATATCTATGGACTTCCCATCTTCATCTTTATCCAGATATCAAGCAGTGCTCATAGGTGTAGCCATATGTTTAGCGTTTTCCATTCCAAATTTCTTGAGTAGTTCCTTGCAATACTTGCTTTGGTTGATGAAAATACCATTTTTGGTTTGCTTGATTTGCAATCCAAGAAAGAAATTTAACTCCCCCATCATAGACATTTCAAACTCACTTTGCATGTCATTAGAAAAATCCTTAAACAAATTTTCATTAGTAGCACCAAGGATAATATCATCAACATATATTTGAACTAACAGAATGTCATGCATTTTTCTTTTAATAAAAAGTGTTGTATCAACCTTCCCTCTTGAAAATTCTTTTTCTAAAAGAAATTTGCTTAATCTTTCATACCAAGCCCTAGGTGCTTGTTTCAATCCATATAGGGCCTTTTTTAATTTAAAAACATGATTAGGCAATTTTTCATTTTCAAAACCAGGAGGTTGTTCTACATACACTTCTTCTTTAATAAAACCATTGAGAAATGCACTTTGACATCCATTTGATATAATTTGAAATCCATTATTGAGGCATATGGAAGCAACATTCTTATAGCTTCTAATCTTGCTACAGGGGCATAGGTTTCTTCATAATCTATTCCTTCTTCTTGATTATATCCTTTGGCCACTAACCTAGCTTTGTTTCTCACAACTATACCATGTTCATTTAACTTGTTTCTAAAAACCCATTTCGTTCCTATAATAGGATGATTACTTGGTCTATCAACTAGATCCCAAACTTGGTTTCTTTCAAATTGGTTTAATTCTTCTTGCATAGCAATAATCCAATGTTCATCTTTTAAGGCTTCATCAATATTTTTAACTTCAATTTTAGAAACAAAAGCCATATTATTGCATATGTCTTTAAGAGAATGTCTAGTTGTTACTCCTTTTGATATATCTCGTATGATGTTATCTATAGGATGATCTTTTAGAGTTCTCCACTCTTTTGGAAGATCCATATTTGTTTGGTTTTCTTCTACTATAGGATCTTTTATATCTTTATCTTTGTGAACTTCTTCATTTATGTGGGTATTTCTAGATTTTCTACAATATCATCAATTATTTCTTTTCTAGGATAAGATGTACTAGATTCATCAAAAGCTACATGTATAGATTGTTCTATTGTCATAGTTCTCTTGTTATATACTCTATATGTCTTACTATTCAATGAGTATCCAAGAAATATCCCCCCATCTGATTTAGCATCAAATTTACCTAAATCATCTTTTCCATTATTTAGAATAAAACATTTGCAACCAAAAATATGAAGATGAGAGATATTTGGTTTTCTACCATTGAATAATTCATAGGGTGTTTTCTTTAAGATTGGTCTGATTAGAGCCCTATTCATTGTGTAACAAGCAGTACTTACTGCTTCTGCCCAAAAATATTTGGAACATTAGAATCATTAAGCATTGTTCTTGCTAGTTCTTCTAGTGATCTATTTTTCCTTTCAACTACTCCATTTTGTTGTGGAGTTCTAGGGGCAGAAAAATTATGTTCTATACCATTTTCATCACAAAACAGATCAAAGTTTTTATTTTCAAACTCCCCTCCATGATCACTCCTAATGGATGCTATTTTAAAATTTTTCTTATTTTGAATCATTTTTGCAAGTTTTCTAAAGGTATGAAATGCATCACTCTTATTTGCAAGAAATAAGGTCCATGTAAATCTAGAAAAATCATAAACTATTACAAGAGCATAATAACTACCACCAAAACTCATAGTTCTAGATGCACCAAAGAGATCCATATGTAATAGCTGTAAAGGCCTAGTGGTTGTTACTATGTTTTTGGATTTAAAAGAGACTCTTACTTGTTCACCTTTTTGACAAGCATCACAAAGTTTGTCTTTTTCAAATTTTATTTTAGGTAAACCAACAACTAAGTCTTTTGAGACCAATTTATTTAAATGATCCATGTTTATGTGAGCAATTCTTTTATGCCATAGCCAAGATTCATCATTTTTACTAAGAAGGCATTCATTGATTATGATTTGTAGTATAGTCTAATTTTAACTTATATACATTATTTATTCTATAGCCTATATACTTAATGTTTTTGTCAAGTTTGGATTCAATAACACAATTTTGTGAATCAAATGATACTGAGAATCCTTTATCACATAGTTGACTAACACTAAGCAAATTATGCCTAAGGCCATCAACAAGTAAGACATTTTCTATGGAGGTTGAGAGATTTGTACCAATTTTTCCGACTCCCAAGATTTTGCCTTTGTTGTTATCTCCATAAGTAACATGTCCACTATTCTTTGGGGTGATGTCCATAAGTTTTGAGATATCACCGGCCATATGCTTGGAGCACCCACTGTCAATGTACCAGGTATCTTTCATGGAGTCCTACAAGTCATTGAATTGTTTAATTTAGGTACCCAAACTTTCTTTGGGTCCTTGATGCTAGTTTTAATCAAAGATCCTTTTGGGATCCATATCATATTTTTGAGATTTGTAGAGTTCTACAAAGAAATTTTTATAATTCTTTTGTTGAGTTTGAGGATTATATCCTAATCCTGCTTTGTCAAATACACATCTTTGATTTCCTAAAATAACATCTAAATTATTTTTACCAAAGGTGAATCTTGCAAGAGTAGTGTTTAATTTATTAATTTCCTCTTTATGTTTTAGGCATGATGTGCATGGATGAGTTTCTTTGTTATTTTCTAAATTAATGATAGAACTCAAATTTTCATTTTTATAGTTTACTAATTTAAGTTCGTTTCTAAGATTATCTAGTTCTCTATTTAATTTAGAAATTTCTTTCTCAAGTTTTGTAGTGGTTTTCTTATAAGATGAAACTAGTTTTATGAATTTAAATGATTCTTTATGTAAATCATTAATGCTTCTTGTAATTCGTCAAATGAGATGGATGTATCATTGTTAGAAGATGTTACCTCTTCTTCACTTTCGTAGTCTTTGGCCATAAGTCCTAGGTTAACAGTTTCATTTTCTGAGTCACTGGAACTTATGTCATTGTCATCCCATGTGATGTAAGCTTTCTTTATTTTCTTGTCTTTGAATGTCTTCTTGTTTGATTTTTCCATTCTTTTCTTGTAAATTGGACATTCTAGTCTGAGATGCCCTGGCTGGTTGCATTCGAAGCATTTTTGGATTGATTAGGAGTCTTCTCCTTTCTTCTTTATGTTAGGTGTAGGTCTTCTTCTATTTCCTCTATTTCTTAGAAACTTGTTGAATCTTTTAACAAAAAGACTGAATTCTTCGTCATCGTCCAAGTCCTCATCTTCGATGATATCTTCTTCTTCATGGACCATTGACGATGAAGCTTGAGAGCAATACTTTTCTTACTTCTGTCATTCTCTTCATGTTGATTTACTCTTGTCAACTCTAACTCATGTTCTTGAAGTTTCCCAAAGAGTGAATGAAGAGACATAGTTGTAAGATCTTTTGATTCTACAATCGCGGTCACCTTTGGCTGCCATTGCCTACTCAAACACCTTAGAACTTTGTTAATTAAATCTTCATTTGGAAATTTTTTTCTAATGATGCAAGATGATTAACAATATGAGTGAATCTCTTTTGCATTTCTTGTATACTTTCATTTTGATTCATTCTAAATAGTTCATATTCGTGTGTGTGAGTGTTTATTCTAGATCTTTTGACATCACTAGTTCCCTCATGAGTCACTTCCAAGGCATCCCACATCTCTTTGGCACTCTTACAATTTGAAACCCTAAAATATTCGTCTATGCCTAATGCAGATGTGATTATGTTTTTGGCCTTTAAGTTATATTGTACTTTTCTTTTATCCTCCTCACTCCATTGATCCCTAAGTGTTATCTTAATTTCATCTCCTAGTTGCATTGAAGGAACAAAAGGTCCATTTTCTATAGCATCCCAAATGTTTAAATCAATTGATTCTATAAAGATTTGCATCCTAGATTTCCAATAGTGAAATCCTTCTCCATTGAACACAGGTGGTCTATTAAAGGAGTTTCCTTCACCAAAAGGGAATTAGATGAGGCCATAGATAATCTTCTTGAGGCTTCTAATCCTTAAACAAGATGCAAGCTCTGATACCACTTGTTAGACAAGTGGCCTCACTAACTTAAGAGGGGGGGTGAATTAAGTTATTCGATTTTAACTAAACTTTTCGATTATTAATTACTCTTCACTTTATTATGCTTAAAATGCCTTTTCAAAGATGAAGTATGAATGTTTAATATTAATATAATGAAATTGTAAATGCAATAAGTAAACAAGAGTTAAGGGAAGAGGAATTGCAAACACGATTTATACTGGTTCGGCCAATCCACTTGCCTACGTCCAGTCCCCAAGTACCAACTTGAGATTTCCACTATTGTAAAAGTCTTTTACAATCGATCAATTCTCCAACACCTTGGAGCCCTTCCTTGTGTTGAGAATCAATCCAATCAACAAGAGAGGCACCCTCTCTTCAACCCAAAGTACAAGTACTGATTTAATTGATGAGTACAATTGAACTCTCCTTTAGAGTAGAATTTACAAGTTGAAAGCCTATAAGAAATCTTAATGATTTGCAAATGCTTGGCACAAGATAATTTAAAAATGATTTCAATCTATAATTATTTCACATGAGAAAAAATCTGATTAAAATTCGAATTTGAGACATATATATATAAGGATGAAGGTGAAACATTGTAATCATTGATCAGAAGTCATGTCTCTTCAAGATTTTCAAAAACAGAACACTGATAATCGATTACAAGGGTTTGGTAATCGATTACACAGTTTAATTTGCGAACAGTTGTGCCTGAAATTCAGAAATTTGAATTTCCTGCACTCTGGTAATCGTAATCGATTACACAGTTCAAAATTTTTGAATTTTAAATTCTTGAACTTTTGGTAATCGATTACACATCTTGGTAATCGATTACCAGTTCAAAAATTTATTCTTTTGAACTGATTTTTACTTTATAAAATACTTTATTTAATTTTATATTTAGTGCCAAATTCCTTGCAATATTTAAGAAATCTTTTGACATATTTATCTAACCAATATTAAGCTTAAACTAATAGACCTTGTTGCTTAACTTGACTTGACTTTTGACTTGAACTTGATCTTCTTGACTTGACTTGAATTTGTTCTATACTTTGCTCTTGTCAATCTTCCTCTTTTCTTTTGTTCTCATTTGGCATCATCAAAACCTAAAATTAAGGCATCTACACTCAATTCCCCTGATTAAACAGAGCATGGTGATCAAAGCAGGGAATGCCAGCCTTGCTTGGAACGAGGTCTTCTTTCATCACGTGCCACTTCAATCATGGTTTCCAAGTAGCCAGAAATAACTGTGGCAATATCAACCTGGTCCCCACTCTCTATGCAATGTATCAAATGGGCAGTAGTCATGCCCAGGGTAGAAGATTGTAGGTAAGGTCGAATATTAGTATTGATGAATTCCATCCATACTCTTGACAATGCACTTAGATTCTCTCTGGGTATTACCTCAGCTTCACCATAGACATTAGTGTCAAAAGATTTGCCAGGAAGGCATAACCTTTGAGTTGTTTCAGTATCAAGAAAATCATGACCATAAGGGCCTACACTCTCCATTCTTTTTATGTACTCGCAGTAGGATTCATCAATGGGGTCTGGTGTTGGATGATCAAGAAGTGAATTGATTGCCTTTCTATAATAAGAAACCCAGAATCCTTGCACAAAGCTCTTTCTTGCACCACTGCCATCTGCCCTGCTAACCTCCGCATTACTGTAGAATTGTCTGACAATCTCAGGGTTGAAATACGGGCATGGCTCGGCTATAACATTCCAATCTCTTCTTGTAAGTTCGTAGATGAACTCTGGGCAATCTTTTGGTTCGATTCAAAACGGTCTCTCTGGCAAGAACTCACAATGCATGATATAGTTATAATGCATGCATGCTTCAATAGTACTGAATCTTCCTTCTCCTATGATAGGATTGGAATCAATCGCCTTTCTTGACACCATAACTGTGCTTTTTCTTGCAGTCTTTCGGATACGGACCATCTGTGTGAGACAAAAGACCTTTGTTAGAATGAGAAGAGAAGAATCTAGTGTTGGAATCTCATACCAGTGTCAAGATTAAACAAAGAATGAGAGAAAAATTCATACCTCAATACCAGCAACTTAGAGGAAAAGAAGAAAAACTATGCACGGAGTGTAAGAAAATCAAGTTTGAGTAATAGTTTTTCAGCTTTTCACGCATTTAAATAGTTTTCTGATAGTTGCGCTACACCCTGCGCTATAGCGGGGTGAAACGCGTAAGGTGGTGAATTTTCTTGATTACTGCGCTTCACCCTGCGCTATAGCGCGTGATGAAGCGTACAAGTCAGAGAGAAAAAGAGTTGCGCTTCATGTTGCGTTATAACGCATATGAAGTGCGGGTAACGCTGTACTTTTCGCAAAAATTGCGCTTCACGCTGCGCTGTAGCACAGAATGAAGCGCAAAAACCAGAGAACAATTTGGTTGCGCTTCACCTTGCGCTGTAGCGCAGGTGAAGCGCATAATTGGTGAAAACTTTTACTTTTTCTTTTTACTAAAACTACTATTTATATTTCCTACATCTACACTGGGTTGCCTCCCCGCAAGCGCTTGTTTAACGTCTGATAGCTCGACGCCTAGTTGTTTTATGGGTCTAGTATATCGATGACAGACTCAGATCTGTCAAAATCACCTCCTAGATAAGGTTTGAGTCTCTGTCCATTGACCACCCAGCAGACTTTGGTTTCAGGATCTTCAATTTCAACAGCTCCATAAACTCTGACTTCTTTAATTATGAATGGTCCTGTCCATCTGGATTTAAGCTTTCCTGGGAAGAATTTTAGTCTTGAATTAAACAGCAGCACCGATTGACCTGGGTAGAATCTCTTTTTAAGGATTTTTTTATCATGATAGGCTTTGGTCTTTTCCTTGTAAATCCTTGATGATTCATACGCATTCAACCGCATCTCTTCTAACTCATGTAACTGCAGCACTGTTTTTTTTCCCGCTACTCTTGTATCCATGTTCAGAAGCTTCAAAGCCCAGTATGCTTTATGCTCAAGTTCAACTGGTAAATGACATGCTTTTCCATATACCAGCTGAAATGGGGATAATCCTGTGGCAGTTTTGACAGCTGTTCTGTAAGCCCATAGTGCATCATCAAGCTTGCTCGCCCAATCCCTTCTGGAAGAGCTGACTGTCTTTTCGAGGATTCTTTTAAGTTCTCTGTTTGAAACTTCAGCTTGCCCATTCATTTGTGGATGGTATGGTGATATGAACTAACATGAACAACGTAAGGGACCTTTAGAAATATGAGGCTAATTTTGTACCGTTCTTGATAACACTTGTAATTTTCTATTCTTTCAATTCTTTTTTTTCTATTTTCTTTTTGAATATCTTTTCTTTGATCACAATAAAAATACTATATTGAAACTTGAAAATGATAATCTTTTCTCAACAAGAAATGTAACTAGGCCCTTATGAACTTGAAAGTATTTTGCATACAGAAAAGCTCTTCACGCATAGAAAGGATTCTTGGTTAAGAAATTAAAAAAGGAAAATAAGAAGAGAAGAAGGGTAGGATGTCACACTTTCAAGGTTTGAAAGAAAAATCCTTGAGATCACACACACAAAGGTGAAGAACCTTTGATAAACCTCAACTCTTGACTAGGCAAGAAAATTAGAGAAACACTCTCTTAATTTGATTAATTTGCATAAAACTTCTAAGTGTTCTTGCATGGCTTACATGTTCCTTAAATAGTCCCATGTGCTCCATGCAATATTACAAAATAGAAAAAAAAGAAAATAATTAAACTAATCCTACTAGTTTCCTATGTAGCCGTCTATTCTTGCTAACCCTAGTGGCTAGTCTTCAAAACTTTAATTGAAACAATAAAACTCAACCACCTATATCCCTTTATTGGCCGCATATTACAAAGAAAATAACTCAACAAAATTGTTACAAATTGATTGGAATTAACACTCATTGATCATGTGTTGGCCGCACCCTTAATGGGTCTTTAAGCTCCTAATTTGATCACATGTTAAACACCTTTGGATGGCTCATGAATTAGGATTTTATTCCCCTTCATTGGACGCACAAAATAGGTTTGTATTCAGCCAAATTCTGCACCATATGGCCGCAAGAAGATGAGTATTAAGCTCCTCCATCAAGTACTTCAATGTGTAACTGTCTGCTATTAATGTTGTGTTCCCTTACAACGGTTTCATCTTTTAATTCCATCAATTATCTTTGTAACCATTCAGCCACTTGATTACACCTTATAACAGCCACATAAAACTTATTGAAAGCAATAAAACAAGAAATGGATTCAGCCATAACCTCCTTGGCCGCCCCTCTCACTTGGCCGCCCATCTCCGTCCCTTTCCTTGTCTTCAATTGGATTTGGACTTCATTAATGGTAACTGGACTTCATTGAATTCCATGTTACCATATTCTTCCTCTTGCTTAATACAAAGAACAACTTTAGGGATTTGTTCTTTAAAGTTTGCGCCCTTAGCTTGTAGGGTTGCCACTAACAACTGCAAAGCCTCTTTTGCCTTCTTTGCCCTTGCCCTAGTCATGGGTCCTCCAAGTCCTTCAAGTGCCTTGCTTTGGGTCATGTCCTCATCACTTCCCCCCTCTTGAAGAGAATTTGTCCTCAAATTTTTATCTCCTTCATCTTCATCAAAAAGAGATAAATCAGAAACATTGAAAGTTGCACTAATTTGATACTCACCAGGGAGGTCAATTTTGTAGGCGTTGTCATTGATTCTTTCTAGCACTTGAAAAGGTCCATCTCCCCTAGGTAGAAGTTTGGATTTTCTTTGTTCAGGGAACCTTTCCTTGCGCATATGAACCCATACCCAATCACCAGGTTGGAAGACAACTTTCTTTCTTCCCTTGTTGGCTTGTTTAGCATAAACCTCATTCTTCTTTTCAATTTGTGCCTTCACTTGTTCATGCATTTTCTTGACATATTCTTCCTTGGCCTACCCTTCATCATGCTTAAACATAGAAATGTTAGGCAAAGTTAATAAATCAAGAGGAGTTAAAGGGTTAAAACCATATACTATCTCAAATGGAGAACAATTTGTAGTACTATGGATAGCCCTATTGTAAGCAAATTCAACATGAGGCAAACATTCCTCCCATGACTTAATATTTTTATTTAAAATTGTCCTAAGTAATGTGCCCAATGTTCTGTTTACTACTTCTGTTTGCCCATCAGTCTGGGGGTGACAAGTAGTAGAAAACAGCAGCTTAGTTCCAAGCTTCCCCCACAGAGTCCTCCAAAAATGGCTAAGGAATTTAACATCCCTATCACTCACTATGCTTCTTGCCAAACCATGTAGCCTTACTATTTCTTTGAAAAATAAGTCAGCCACGTGACAAGCATCGTCCACCTTTTTGCAAGCTATGAAATGAGCCATCTTCGAAAACCTGTCAACAACAACAAACACAGAATCTTTTCCATTCTTTGTTTTAGGAAGTCCTAAAACAAAATCCATGGAAATATCAGCCCAAGGATATTCTGGTACAGGCAAAGGTGTATACAATCCATGAGGTTGTACCTTTGATTTTGCTTTCTTACACACTATGCAATTTTCACAAAATTTTTGCACATCACGTTTCATGTGGGGCCAAAAGAAATGTTCTTGTAAAATTTCCAAAGTCTTTTGTATTCCAAAATGACCCATCAATCCCCCCTCATGTGATTCATGCACAAGTAATTCTCTAATGGAACTCTTAGGTACACACAATTTACTCATTTTAAACAAAAATCCATTTTGCTTAAAATACCCATTTTCAGAGAATTTCTCACATGCAACAAAAATTTCAGCAAAATCATCATCATTCTCATACATACTTTTCAAAGATTCAAGACCAAACAATTTTGTTTCTAACATAGATAACAATGCATACCTCCTAGAAAGCGCATCAGCTACTATGTTTCCTTTACCTTTCTTATGTTTGATCACATATGGAAATTGCTCTAAATACTCTACCCATTTAGCATGTCTTTTGTTTAGTTTTCCTTGTCCTTTCAAATATTTTCAGGACTCATGATCACTATGTATGACAAACTCTTTGGGTATCAAGTAATGTTGCCATGTTTTTAGAGCTCTAACCAAAGCATACAATTCCTTATCATAAGTAGAATAATTAAGGGCAACCCCACTTAATTTTTCACTAAAATAAGCAATTGGATGTCCATCTTGTAACAAAACAGCCCCTATGCCTACATTTGATGCATCACATTCCAATACAAAAGACTTAGCAAAGTTAGGCAAGGCTAGTATAGGCGCATGAGTGAGCCTATCTTTAAGGGCAGCAAAGGCCGCCTCTTGCTTTTCTCCCCAATGAAATCCCACATTTTTTTTAACAATTTCATTTAATGGTGCAGCAAGGGTACTAAAATCCTTAACAAATCTCCTATAGAAACTTGCTAAACCATGAAAGCTTCTTACTTCACTCACATTTTTAGGTGTTGGCCATTCTTGAATAGCCTTTACCTTTTCTTCATCCACTTGTACCCCTTTAGAACTCACAACAAATCCCAAGAACACAACATGATTGGTACAAAAAATGCATTTATCAAGGCTGGCATACAAATTTTCTTTCCTAAGCACAATCAAAACAGATTTCAAGTGTTCAACATGCATATCAAGATTGGTGCTATAGACAAGAATATCATCAAAATACACAACCACAAATTTTCCAATAAAATCCCTCAAAACATGGTTCATTAATCTCATAAAGGTACTAGGAGCATTAGTTAACCCAAATGGCATAACCATCCATTCATACAACCCATATTTAGTTTTAAAGGCTGTTTTCCACTCATCTCCTTCCCTTATACGAATTTGATTATAACCACTTTTAAGATCAATTTTAGAAAATATGCATGCACCATGAAGTTCATCAAGTAAGTCATCTAACCTGGGAATAGGATGACGATACTTAATGGTGATGTTGTTGATGGCTCTACAATCAGAACACATTCTCCAAGTTCCATCCTTTTTAGGCACCAAAATAACAGGAACAGCGCATGGACTCATGCTGTTTCTCACCCATCCTTTGCTTATCAAATCAGCCACTTGTCTTTCAATTTCCTTGGTCTCTTGTGGGTTACTTCTATAAGCTGGACGATTTGGTAGAGAAGCTCTTGGTATGAGATCAATTTGATGTTCAATCCCTCTCAAAGGTGGCAGCCCATCAGGAACATTTTCTGGAAACACATCATGAAAATCCTGCAAAAAAGATTTAATGGCCAAAGGCAAATCAAAATTTTCAAATTGGTTAGCATGAAGTAATTGGTTTTCACCAATTAAAAGAAATAATGGACGATTAGCACTAAGCTCCTTCCTAATTTCTTTTTCTCTTGCCAAACACAACCGTTTACCCTCACAAATTTCTCTTTTTTTATTCTTTTCATCCTCACGTGTTTCACTCTCTTTTTCTCTTGCTATCTTTTCTTTCAATTTTCTTTGGTCCTCACTCATTTCTTTTGGGGACAATGGTTTGAGAACCACTTTCTTTTCCTGAAACATGAAAGAAATTTTGTTAGAAAAACCATCATGGATGGCTTTTGTATCATACTGCCACGGCCTCCCCAGTAAGATATGGCTAGCCTCCATGGGAACTACATCACACAGTACTTTGTCTTGATATTTCCCAATGGTGAAAGGAATCACAGCTTGCTTCTTAACATGCACTTCATCTCCCTCACTAAGCCATTGAAGTTTGTATGGCCTAGGATGCGGCCTTGTCTCCATGTTCATTTTTTATACCAATCTGTCACTGACCACGTTAGTGCAACTACCACCATCAATTATAACTAAACATATCTTACCACCAACAGAACACCTGGTATGAAATATGTTTTCTCTTTGATTGGCTTCCATGGCTGTGGTTTGGCTTCCAAGAAGCCTCCTTATCATATAGACCTCACCAATTTCAGCACCTGTGTCTCCATCACTTGCCTCCTCTTCATTATCAGATTCGCTTGTGTACTCTCCATTGTCCTTAAGAAGAATGGTCTTCTTAGTAGGACACTCATAAGCGTAATGTCCCATTCCTTGGCACCTGAAACACTTAACATCCCTTCCTTTCTTAGGTACCTGTTCAGCGCCTCTTTGAGGTAGTTTCCCTTGAGAAGATGATGCTCCCTGATTGGATAGTTCAACTACTTCCTTTTTGACTTTGTCCTTCCAATTTGGGGGTAAGGTAGTAGGACTCTTCCTTGCTCCTTTTCTTTTAAGCTGTTGTTCTACTTGAAGTGTTTTGTGTAACAAGTCATCCATCTCTACATATTCCTGCAGCTCTACAATATCTCTAATATCATGATTTAAACCACTAAGAAAACGTGCCATAGTTACCTCAGGGTCCTCTTCAATGTTAGCTTGCATCATAAGCACCTCCATTTCTTTGTAGAACTCATCAACTCCTTTACTTCCTTGGGACAACTTTTGCAGCTTCAACTTCAAGTCTCTTTGGAAACTAGAGGGAACATATCGTTTCCTCATAATTCTTTTCATTTCAGTCCACGTCTCCACAATGGCTCCTCATCTCTACGTCTTTCCCTTTGCAATTTGTTCCACCAAATGAGAGCATAGTCAGAAAACTCAGTAGTAGCAAGTTTTACCTTTTGCGCCTCTGTGTATGTATTGCAGGCAAAGAATTGCTCAATCTTGAGTTCCCACTCCAAGTATGCTTCTGGGTCACTACGACCTTTAAAAGGTGGTATAGTCAGCTTGACCCCTTGAATCTTTCCTCCATCTCTAGGTGGTCTTTCTTCTCCTTCTGGATTAGGCTGCTCAGGTTGTGGCCTAACTTCTAGTTGATCCAACCTAGCATGCAACTCATCATATTGTTGCTTCATGGAGTTCTGCAATTGCTGGTACATAGTAGTAATTTACAGCTGGAGATCACGATTCTCAACTTTCTTTTCTGCCATGGTAACAAAGAACAAGTAACAGAGAAATAAAAATTAAACTGTTTAGAAACCTCACCACACTCTAGTGTTTACACTCAATAATTGGCTTTTTCTATGATGTATCCCTCTTGCCTTTTTCCACTCTATTTCTCCTTGAATTCTTACCAAATCAAATAGAGGAAAAAATCAATAAGTTCACCAACCTGTGTGCAGACAAGAAAAAAATTAAAACAAGAAAAGCTAAGAACAATAAGAACAAATGTTAGAAAGAGTAGAAATAGCCTTGAATTTCTAATAACCGGAACTCTGATGACCAAATGATATAAACTAACATGAACAACGTAAGGGACCTTTAGACATATGAGGCTAATTTTGTACCGTTCTTGATAACACTTGTAATTTTCTATTCTTTCAATTCTTTTTTTTTCTATTTTCTTTTTGAATATCTTTCTTTGATCACAATAAAAATACTATATTGAAACTTGAAAATGATAATCTTTTCTCAACAAGAAATGTAACTAGGCCCTTATGAACTTGAAAATATTTCGCATACAGAAAAGCTCTTCACGCATAGAAAGGATTCTTGGTTAAGAAATTAAAAAAGGAAAATAAGAAGAGAAGAAGGGTAGGATGTCACACTTTCAAGGTTTGAAAGATAAATCCTTGAGATCACACACACAAAGGTGAAGAACCTTTGATAAACCTCAACTCTTGACTAGGCAAGAAAATTAGAGAAACACTCTCTTAATTTGATTAATTTGCATAAAACTTCTAAGTGTTCTTGCATGGCTTGCATGTTCCTTAAATAGTCCCATGTGCTCCATGCAATATTACAAAATAGAAAAAAAAATAGTTAAACTAATCCTACTAGTTTCCTATGTAGCTGTCTATTCTTGCTAGCCCTAGTGGCTAGTCTTCAAAACTTTAATTGAAACAATAAAACTCAGCCACCTATATCCCTTTATTGGTCGCATATTACAAAGAAAACAACTCAACAAAATTGTTACAAATTGATTGGAATTAACACTCATTGATCATGTGTTGGTTGCACCCTTAATGGGTCTTTAAGCTCCTAATTTGATCACATGTTAAACACCTTTGGATGGCTCATGAATTAGGCTTTTATTCCCCTTCATTGGCTGCACAAAATAGGTTTGTATTCAGCCAAATTCTGCACCATATGGCCGCAAGAAGATGAGTATTAAGCTCCTCCATCAAGTACTTCAATGTGTAACTGTCTGCTATTAATGTTGTGTTCCCTTACAACGGTTTCATCTTTTAATTCCATCAATTCTCTTTGTAACCATTCAGCCACTTGATTACACCTTATAACAGCCACATAAAACTTATTGAAAGCAATAAAACAAGAAATGGATTCAGCCATAACCTCCTTGGCCGCCCCTCTCACTTGGCCGCCCATCTCCCTCCCTTTCCTTGTCTTCAATTGGATTTGGACTTCATTAATGGTAACTGGACTTCATTGAATTCCATGTTACCATATTCTTCCTCTTGCTTAATACAAAGAACAACTTTAGGGATTTGTTCTTTAAAGTTTGTGCCCTTAGCTTGTAGGGTTGCCACTAACAACTGCAAAGCCTCTTTTGCCTTCTTTGCCCTTGCCCTAGTCATGGGTCCTCCAAGTCCTTCAAGTGCCTCGCTTTGGGTCATGTCCTCATCATATGGTGTGGCCACTTTATGCCTCACTCTATATTCTTCCAAAACCTGTTGTAATTGCTCATTACAGAAGTGTGATCCTCCATCACTGATAAGAACCCTTGGTGCTCCAAATCTAGAGAATATGTTTGTTTTAAGAAAGAGACTGACAGTTCTAGCATCAGGCCTTGCTGTTGCTACTGCTTCTACCCATTTGGACACATACTCAACAGCCACCAGGATATACTCTTTTCCATTAGATGAAGGAAAAGGTCCCATGAAATCCATTCCCCAGCAGTCAAATACTTCTACCTCAAGCATGTAGGTTCCTGGCATTTCATTCCGCTTGGAGACTCCCCCTGTTCTTTGACATCTATCACACTGTTGGACATAATCCGATGCATCTTGGAATATAGATGGCCAGTAAAAGCCAGATTAGAGTATTTTTGCTGCAGTCTTGTCTTTGTTGAAATGTCCCCCATAAGGAGAATTGTGACAGTGCCAAAGAATCTTCATTATTTCTCTTCCTGCAACACATCTTCTAAGCAAATTATCCGATCCAATTTTGAAGAGATGTGGATCATCCCATAGGTACTTCTTTGCATCTGCCATGAATTTCTTCTTTTGGGCCCAAGTTAGTTCCTCAGGTAGTACTCCTGCAGCTTTATAGTTGGCCATGTCAGCAAACCAAGGCCTTTCCTGAATCATCATCAGTCTTTCATCTGGGAATTCTTCTAGCAATTCAGCCTCTGTATTAGTGACTACATCATTCACCAGTCGTGATATATGGTCCGCTACTACATTCTCACTCCCTTTCTTGTCTTTGATGACTAGATCAAATTCCTGCAAAAGTAAAATCCATCTAATTAGTCTTGGTTTAGAGTCTGGCTTTGTGAGAAGATATTTGATAGCAGCATGATCAGTGTAAACAGTGATTCTTGAGCCTATTAAGTAAGATCTAAATTTTTCCAATGCAAACACTATGGCTAACAATTCTTTTTCTGTGGTGGCATAATTTATTTGAGCTTCATTCAAAACCTTGCTAGCATAGTGAATAACATGAAATATCTTGGATTTTCTTTGTCCTAATACAGCTCCTACAGCATAATCACTAGCATCACACATTAGTTCAAACTCAAGTGTCCAGTCAGGACCAACTATCACAGGTGCAGATGTTAAACTTTGTTTCAACAAGTTAAAAGCAACCAAGCAATCATCATCAAATTTAAAAGGTGTATCCTTGTTTAGCAGATTGGTGAGAGGCTTGGCTATTTTTGAAAAGTCCTTGATGAAACGCCTGTAGAATCCTGCATGTCCTAGGAAGCTCCTAATGCCTTTCACATTTGCTGGAGGTGGTAACTTCTCAATGACTTCGATCTTTGCTCTGTCCACTTCTATTCCGTTGGCTGGAATTTTGTGTCCTAAGACCACTCCTTCTGTTACCATGAACTGACACTTTCCCCAATTGAGAACAAGGTTAGTTTCTACACATCTTTTCAAAACAGTGTCCAAATTTATCAAACAATGATCAAAAGAGTTTCCAAAGACAGAAAAGTCATCAATAAAAACTCTTATGCATTTTTCAACCAAATCGGAAAATATGGACAACATACATCTCTGAAAAGTGGCAGGGGCATTGCATAACCCAAAGGGCATTTTCCTGTAAGCAAATATACCAAATGGACAAGTAAAATCAGATTTTTCTTGATCTTCAGGATTAACAGTTATTTGATTATATCCAGAATATCCATCCATAAAGCAATAAAAAGCCTGCCCAGCTAATCTTTCTAACATTTGGTCCATGAATGGTAAAGGAAAATGGTCCTTTCTAGTGGCTTGATTTAACTTCCCATAATCAATACACATTCTCCATCCTGTCACAGTCCTAGTGGGTATTAACTCATTTTTATTATTTCTAATGACAGTCATACCTCCCTTCTTTGAAACTACTTGAACAAGACTTACCCAAGCACTATCAGAGATAGGATAGATCATACATGCGTCAAGCAGCTTTACTACCTCCTTTTTCACTACTTCTTTCATTATTGGGTTTAGCCTTCTCTGAGGCTGAGTGACAGGTTTGTAATCTTCCTCCATATGGATCTTGTGCATGCAGTACGAGGAATGATGCCCTTGAGATCAGATAGTGACCATCCTATAGCTCCTGCATTATTTCTCAAAACAGCAAGAAGTCTCTCCTCTTCTGAGGAGGTTAAGGATTTACTGACAATCACAGGTTGATTTCTAGTTTTATCTAAGAAAGCATATTTAAGATGCGATGGAAGTACCTTTAATTCCAGCTTCTGACTATCAGTATCCTTCTCCTTGGGCAACTCTTCAATTGCTGTTTCACCAGGTGGAAGTGGTGGAGAGCCGTCCAGGGTCCTTATGTATTCATCTTCTTCCTCTTTAGCAAGGAGATCCTTCATTCCCGTCAGAACTATTGCTAAACGGTCTGTACTGATCAACTTTTGTTGCTCGACTGAAGAGTTCTCTAATACTTCTAGTTGATGACACTGATGTTTCTCCATGGGGTATTGCATTGCATCGAAGACATTAAAAATCACCTCATCATCTTGGACTCTCACCTTTAAGTTTCCATTATCCACATCAATGATTACCTTTGCAGTCTTCATAAAGGGTCTGCCAAGTAAAATTGGAACTGCAGCATCTTCTTCCATATCCATGATGACAAAGTCTACCGAAAAGATGAATTATCCACTTGGACAAGTACATCTTCTGCAATTCCAAATGGTACCTTTATGGATCTGTCAGCTAGTTGCAGAGTCATTCTGGTCGGCTTCACATGAGGGACTCCTATGCGCTTGAGTATGGTCAAGGGCATCAGATTGATGCTAGCTCCCAAGTCGAGCAAGGCTCTTCCCACTGCTAGATTTCTAATGGTTATTGGAATGGTGAAGCTCCCAGGATCTTTTGCTTTTAGAGGTAAGGATCTCTGAATAATAGCACTACAGCTAGCTTCCAATTCTATTGGCTCCTCAGGGATCTGTCTCTTCTTGGTCAAGATATCCTTCATGAATTTGGAGTAAAGCGGCATTTGCTTCATGGCTTCCAATAAAGGAATCTTGATTTCCAACTTCCTCATAACATCTAGAAAGTTGAAGAGCTCTCTATCTTGGCTCTTTTTGGTGGGGATCCTGGGATAAGGTAACTCTCTATGAGGGAGCTCTGGTGAAGGCTCTTGAGCCTTTGATTCTTCCTGGCTTCCTGATCCCTCTTCTTCCTTCTCAGCTTCTTGTTCTTTCCTTTCCAAGACTTGCTTTTCTGCTGATAGATTGTCACCAATACCCTTTCCTATCTCTTTACCACTTCGAGTGGAGATTGATTTGCAAACTGATTGTTGCTCATCGAATTCTTTTCGGGTCTCCTCCACTTGCTTGGCTAGATGCGTGAATGTTGATTGCATTAATTCCTTACTGGTTATCATCTCTAGAGTCAATTTATTTAGTTTTTCTTCAATTCTAGAGTTGATGTCCGGTGTGGTATTGTTGCTGTGATTGAGATTGTTGGGAGATGTATCACGGCCTCCTGTGTTGTTCAGGAAGCAAACCTGTTCTGTTCTGACTTCAGGATACGAACAATGTCCATTAGGGTGATCTCCCTTACAAAAGTCATATACCATTTTTGCGGGTATGTCACAAACAGCTTGAATGATCTGTTGTTGTTGGATGAGCAACTGTACTTGCTGACTTAACTTCTCCATTTGTTCCAAAACTTTGATAGATTCATGCTTGGATGGCTCTTCAGTCTGAATTGGTTGTTCCCAGCATTGATCTTGCCGATTGCTGAATGCACACTTGTCAACGACTGTGCGTGCTTGCTCCACCTCTGCTGCTAGAATCGAACCACTTGCTGCAGCGTTTAGGAAGGACTTGAATTTCGGCCTGAGCCCATTATAGAAGAAGTTAAGTTGAGTAATATCATCAAAGCCATGCCCTGGGCATGTGAACAATAGTGACTTGTATCTTTCCCAGGATACATAAAACTGGTCACTGTCTCCTTGCTTGAATGTTGATATGTCTGCTTTAGCTTTGATATAATGCTCCATAGGAAAGAATCTTCTTCTAAATCTCTCTTCAACTTCTTTCCATGTGGTGAGGCTTTGACTAGGATGGAATGTTAACCATTCTTTTGCCTTACCTAAAAGAGAAAAAGGAAACAAATATAAGTATGCAACCTCTTTATCTTTTCCTTAATTCCCATCAGACCGACAAAGTCAAAGAATTTGGTAAGATGAGTATTTGGATTCTCGTGCTCTAAGCCTGAAAACTGGTGACTTTGAATGAGATTGACGTGAGAGACTTTGAATTCCAAGGCCCTTGTGGTTTTGGGAATGTCAATGCTAGAGTGATATCGCATTCCCTGTTGTGATACATAATCTCCCAAGGTCCTTTTAGTGCCCTCAATCTTTGCTTGTCACCTAGCTAATAGACTAAGAAGCAAAAATGTAAGTGTAAAAAAAATTATGTACACTTGATAAATAGACCTCAGGGTTTTACACAAATTAGAACCATTCCCCGGCAACGGCACCAAAAATACTTTATGGGTTTCTGGCAAGCGAACCACAAATCCAGCAGTATAATAGTAAGAAAGAGTATCGTATCCACAGGGAACGGTTATTTATGTAGAACAAAATCGTATTTATCAAGAGAGAGCACAATTTAGAGAGTATAATTGCAGAATGATAAAGAGAGTAGATAATTAATTGGAATTAGAAAGGTAGAGTTAGAGACACTTTACTTGGATCAGGATTGGATTTCATCTCATCACACCCATTGTGCATATAAAGACTATCTATTATTTTAGGTTTACTCTATAATCATGTAGACAAACTTTATTGCTAAGGCCCCTCGCCAGTGACCTTAACACTCAAGGATAAATTATGCGGGATCTCTCAGGCGATAGATTTATCTCGGCTTATTCCGCTCTCTTTTATTCAGTTTGTAAAGAATTAGACGATAAACGAGGCCTAGTGCTGTAGACGCGCCTTCGCTCCAATACTGTCACTACCTTATACTCATTAGGACGCGCCTATGTTCGGATCCTGGATTGACAACCCCCTAATTCTTTGCTACCGATTACTAAGTCCTATTGGTCGAATGCTCCTTCACTTAGAGTACTCACACTACCCCTCGCTCATTAGTAAACATCCCTTTTCAGCCGTTAGTAGTAACCGAGTATTCTTATTCAATCAGAGAATGAGTTTCCTATGTCTAGGCTCCCCCATCCTCACTCTTAGTAATAACTGCTTTAGCTAAGACTAACCTATAACTCCAGATGCAAACGTGGGAATTAGGAATAAGCACAGAATAAGACATACCACTATTATAGATATGGAGCTCACTGAAATAATAATATAGAATTTATATACACTCAAGGATAGAATCAATTACATCCAATCCCATTGGAGAGTTAACTACATGAAGTAGCCATACAAACCATCGAAGACGCTGTCACGATCTTCAATCCTCGTGAAAGCGCTCCTCCTCTCCTACTCTAAACTTAGCTTTGATACATAATCACTGAATTACAATGACTGTCTATCTTGCTAACCAACTAACTTCTTTGACTGACGCAAGAGGTTCCTATTTATAGATTAGGAAAGACAAAGCAAATTTGGGAAGAGATCCTTTTAAAAACGGCAACTGGGAAGTGATCTGTGTGTTCTGCGCTTCAAGCTGCGCTACAGCGCAAGCTGTAGCGCAAGTTCCAGAGAGTTGCGCTTCACCTGCGCTATAGCGCGGGGTGAAGCGCAACTAGCGTCCTGCAGCTTCAACTTTCCTCTTTTATTTGTTGATCTCTCCCCGAGACTGGTTTTCACGCGTTTGCCTTTCCTTGTTTCCCCTTATTTTCTGATATCTTTATATTTATTGTGCAATCCTTGTTTATTTGGGAAGTTTGTCTGCAATATCTTTGATTGATTGGCTCTGATCTCCTCATTAATGATTCAAATCTTCTTCACATCTTTAATTAATTGTCTTCAATCAATCTACAATCTTGCATAAATCCTCCTCATTTAATGCCATTTAATCTCTGAATTAAATCTTTGCAATAATCCTGCAAAAATCAGCAATAAATCTATTAAAATAGCATCAAATTCAAAACTAGGATTAATAAATACAAATTAGTAAATATTAAATAAAAGGATAAAAATGGGGTAAAATTATCATTTTATCCTTGATAAGTGAAATAAAATATATACTAATTTATCAACTATTTTTCACTTATCAAATGTCCCCATTATGGTCACTGCACCCCCTCAATGGGCCCGTGCAGTTCACTTCCTGAGTTGCATCCCCCTCAATGGGCTCGTGCATCTCAGTCACCACACCTCATATGCTCAATGCATAATCATCGCCATAACACACCTCATATGCTCAATGCATAATCATCATCATCATAACACACCTCATATGCTCAATGCATCAATATATCACCATCATACATCTCATACCTCACATGCTCAATGCATCAATATATCATCATCATACATCTCATACATCATATGCTCAATGCATTACCATCATACATTCACGCCTCATATGCTTATTACATCATCATCATAAATCACAGTATTATAAACACCTAGCATCACATGGGATATTCATATCATCATATTCATACCACAATCAATACACTTTAAACATCTAATTAAATCTCTCAATTCCACAAAATAACACTTATATTAAATACATATCAATCTCAATTTCATGTGTTAAGGAAAACCATTCTCACTCTGAAAAGAACTCATCAAAATTACATCAAAAACAGAAATCTGCGAGCTGCGCTTCACTAGTTGCAGCACAGATTCCAGAGAGCCACGCTTCACTTGCGCTGCAGCGCAAGTGGAGCGCAATTATCGAAAAACGCGACTGTACTGCGTTTTTGCCCCTTCTGACCCCCTTCTTCAATCCCTACTCAATCCTCACTGTTTATACTTCAATCCAACACGTTTTTATCAAACAAATTCAATGGAATAATCAATCTTTAACACGATTTATCACATTTAATCAATTATGGCTTCCTCATCACTAAACCCTTATTTGTCCCCTTTTCGCTATTCTCGTTATCCTCATTCAATTCGTCCAGATTAATCAAGATTAACTCGTTTAAACATCCAAGCGCACAAATTTTCATCATCCAACACATAAAGCACATAACCAATTTCGAATTTAAAAGCCTTAGATGGGTCTTATGGTTGTCCTCACTACCCAAGCATTCCCACATACACATACAAGCAGCACCCTTTCCCCCACCGCACCTTAGAGTTCACGATTAGAAGACAAATAGCAGCACTCCACTCCCTTGATGATCTACTCTGCTACACCTTCCCCTTGTGAAGTTGCTTCTCTCATCCTAGGGTTTGGTTATCTGACGTTTGAAAGCTAATAGGGTGAAATGGATAACCCTTCCCCTATTTAAATATCTAACTGAGTTGGGCCTACTCCTAGCCACCCGTTACCCTTTTTAATTAAATAATATCTTTTTCTGAAACATAATAATATAATGATATTATTATTATTTTCTTCATAAATTTTATTCTATTTTATTTATTCATTAGGAATTATTAGGATATTATAGAGTCCTTATCCATCTACATTCAAATTTAAATTCAAATCTTATAATTAAATCTTATCCTAAATTTGTATTGATTCCTATCTTTAATCCTTGTGATCTCATTATTCCTATTTTAAAATCTGATCTTAATTTAAAATACTAAATCATATCTCTCTCCTAAGATTTTCCTTATTAATCCTGGTATTATTATATTAATATAACAATTACTATATTTATAACAATTAATGTTAATTGTAATCTTCTGATTTATCTCTTAATAATTTTATTTGTCCTATATGTTTTAGGATGTTACAATTCTCCCCTCCTAAAAGAAAATTCGAGCCTAATACACATCTCAATATGATGCAATGCAACGCATGCATGCAATTTATATCTCACAAAATTCTTTTCACATCAAGAAATCTAATTAAAAAAAAATTCTTTCTTAAAACATTTTCGCAAAGATTTTTCTTCTAGCCATGTTATTATCAAAACACTCTCTCTTCAAGTTGTTACATATTCTCTTATCATATTCAAATCATTAGGGTGGTCAGTCCCAATCACTTGAAGCAAGATAATCAAAGATATATCAACCTTGCGGGACACTGAAAACTAGAAAAATTCAATAATGCATCTCACTCAATCAACATCACAATTCAGCACCGCGGAAGCACAACAAACACATAACTCAAGATCGGTGAACCGACCAATCAAACAAATAGTTAATTCAACACAACATAATTCACTCAATCAACATCACAATTAACACCATAAAAGCATAGCAAACACATAACTCACGGTCGGTGAACCGACCAGCTCTGATACCACTTAATGTGACACCCTTCTACCCCAATCTCTTATACATTCAATTTAATAGAAATATTTAGGAAATGTAACGGACCACACCGGGTAAAAAGGTTCACATCTCTTTCTTTCAAAACGTCATTGATACAAAATCAACTGAATTAAAATAGAAATTAAAATCAACTGTTTTCAGAATCATTAAAACATCAAAATCTAAAATGTCAACATCAAAATATCCTTATTGGCCATGTAAGGCACTCAAAATAGTTTTCATAATCTCCTCTTAATAACATAAAAGTAAAACTCTATTACTAAGCCCTGATGTCACCAGTATCAGAGCGACACCCCTTTCAACTCAATACTCGGCACCTGACGTGCCATCTTCACTACCTGTAAATCAACCACAGAGAATACGGTGAGGAAAAGAACACTAACTTATACATGCACATAGAAGGATACTCTATCCTCACCCACACATAGTCATAATCATCATCAAACCATATCATAATCATATTATCTCACACTCTCACCAGCAAATATATTATCTCATCACAAGTTTATAAGTCACACATCACAAATCATCAAGGAAACACATTCTCTACACTCATCATATAATACTCATATTATCATATCACATTTCAATTCCATCATAAAATACAATATAGATTCACCCTACGATCATGCACACCAAAACTCATCACAAGGATCATGACTCAGAACTCCGCACAATTGGCGCACCTCATCAATCTCCCTAGTTGTTACCAATGATGACCCTATCGTTAAATGCCCTCTCTTGGCCGATAGGTTGCACAACACCCCTCTCTTGGGCTCGTGCAGAGACATCCGCCCTGTAATGATGGCCCTACCGTTAAATGCCCTCTCTTGGCTGATAGGTTGCACAACACCCCTCTCTTGAGCTCGTGCATAGAATGTCTAACACCCTAAATTCTCAAGCAGGAATTTAGTCCGTTGGAAACCAAATTCCTAACTCGGAATTTAGAATGCTATACTTTAAATATCGACATGTTCTATTAAATTATCGCAATTCCAACAAAATAGGATAATTTAAATCAAACCATAAAGAAATTAAAGTCTTTTAACTACATTAAGTAAACTACCCAACGGTGAAAAGTCATACAGTCCATTATACAATTCTAATCCAAAGAGTTACTACACTATCAGATTATAATTCCGAAATACAAACGAGTCTAACCACTACAAAATGACATAGACAAAAGTAGGCCATCCACTAAATATATACAATGAACACTAAATCTTCAGCTTTCCAAAATCATCTCCGAGGCTCATTAAACTGGGAAGAAGGAACCTGAACATCTAATCAAAATCCACATAACTTGTGGTGAGATACAATCTTAGTGAGCAAATCTCATGCATGTATGCAAAACATATATCTCATGGCAATTCAAGCTTTAAATTACTATAACAGTCTCCATTTAACTTATGCAATGATATGCTTAAAATGCTTGCCCAAGAGGCCATGTACAATCACAGTCTAGAGTTAGACCTGAGCTCAGACTACAGGGGATATCTCCCCAGGGGACGAGTCCCACCCTACATTCTTTCACAAAGAGACCGAAGTCCAGTCATAACCAAAGGCTATGTTCCTTCACAAAGAGACCGAAGTCCAGTCATAACCAAAGGCTATGTTCTTTCACAAAGAGGCCGAAGTCCATAATCTTTCAAATATTAGATTGAGCAACTAATTCGAGGCCCGGAATTGATGAATATCGCGAATCTCGTTAATTTCGACACTTTTGATAGTTCGAACATTCCGAAACGAGCGTGATTCGACGCTTAATCGATGTCAAGCCCATATACTCATCAATTCCAACATCGAATCCAATTATCAATCCTAAGTTTTCATTTCGGAATTCGAAAGTTTCGAAACTAACGATTATCAAGAATCGATCCGTTCTAACCGATTAAAATCGTTCCCAGTTATCAACCAACATGTACAAACACAAACAATCAAGATAAAATTCAAGATATATTCAGAGAAAGGGGAGAAAGGAGGGGGTTCAAGGGATTGAGACCAATTCCTAAAATCTAAAATTCAAGTGAGAAATTACTCACCTAACGTAGCAATTCAAGTAGTTAGATGGAAGGATTGAGATTCCTAGCTCCGTTCCGGCGTTCCTACCTCGTTCTGGCACTTTCTCTCTCTAGACTCACACTTTCTCTCTCTAAAACTGAGTTTTCCCCCAAAATTCTGAGGAATTTCGCGTCCTGGGTATTTATATTTTCGCTCAGTAATCGATTACCAAACCCTGGTAATCGATTACTGAAGGCAAATTTAGCCTAAGAACCCATTCTGGGAACCTGGTAATCGATTACCATCTTTTGTAATCGATTACTGAGTTTCCAGGCTGCTGGTAATCGATTACAAGGGTTATGTAATCGATTACAAGGGGCCAGACCTTCTGGTAATCGATTACTTAGCTCCTGTAATCGATTACCATATTCCAAACTCTCTGGTAATCGATTACCAGCTCTCTGTAATCGATTACCATATTCCAAACTCTCTGGTAATCGATTACTAACTCTCTGTAATCGATTACCAGTGGCCCAAACTCAAGGGTTTAGTTCAAAATGAGTTACTTGACTTAACCTTACCCATCCCTACCCCTTACACTTAGTTCCTAAGATTCAAACCACATAAAAACCTATAAATCTCACAATTAACTTATCAAAAGTTGGGATGTTACAGAATGTCCCCATCATGGTCACTGCAGCCCCTCAATGGGCCCGTGCAGTTCACTTCCTGAGTTGCATCCCCCTGAATGGGCTCGTGCATCTCAGTCACCACACCTCATATGCTCAATGCATAATCATCGCCATAACACACCTCATATGCTCAATGCATAATCATCATCATAACACACCTCATATGCTCAATGCATCAATATATCATCATCATACATCTCATACCTCACATGCTCAATGCATCAATATATCATCATCATACATCTCATACATCATATGCTCAATGCATCAATATATCATCATCATACATCTCATACATCATATGCTCAATGCATTACCATCATACATTCACACCTCATATGCTTATTACATCATCATCATCATAAACCACAATATTATAAACATCTAGCATCACATGGGATATTCATATCGTCATATTCATACCACAATCAATACACTTTAAACATCTAATTAAATCTCTCAATTCCACAAAATAACACTTATATTAAATACATATCAATCTCAATTTCATATGTTAAGGAAAACCATTCTCACTCTGAAAAGAACTCATCAAAATTACATCAAAAACAGAAATCTGCGAGTTGCACTTCACTTGCGCTGCAGCGCAAGTTGCAGTGCAGATTCCAGAGAGCCACGCTTCACTTGCGCTGTAGCGCAAGTGGAGCGCAAGTGTCGCAAAATGCGACTGTACTGCGTTTTTGCCCCTTTTGACCCCTTTCTTCAATCCATACTCAATCCTCACTGTTTATACTTCAATCCAACACGTTTTTATCAAACAAATTCAATGAAATAATTAATCTTTAACACGATTTATCACATTTAATCAATTATGGCTTCCTCATCACTAAACCCTTATTTATACCCTTTTCGCTATTCTCGTTATCCTCATTCAATCATCCAGGTTAATCAAGATTAACTCATTTAAACATCCAAGCACACAGATTTTCATCATCCAACACATAAAGCACATAACCAAATTCGAATTTAAAAGCCTTAGATGGATCTTATGGTTGCCCTCACTACCCAAGCACCCCCACATACACATACAAGCAACATCATTTCCCCCACCGTACCTTAGAGTTCACGATTAGAAGACAAATAGCAGCACTCCACTCCCTTGATGATCTACTCTGCTACACCTTCCCCTTGTGAAGTTGCTTCTCTCCTCCTAGGGTTTGGTTATTTGACGTTTGAAAGCTTATAGGGTGAAATAGATAACCTTCCCCCTATTTAAATATCTAACTGAGTTGGGCCTACTCCTAGCCACTCATTACCCTTTTTAATTAAATAATATCTTTTTCTGAAACATAATAATATAATGATATTATTATTATTTTCTTCATAAATCTTATTTTATTTATTTATTCATTAGGAATTATTAGGATATTATAGAGTCCTTATCCATCTACATTCAAATTTAAATTCAAATCTTATAATTAAATCTTATCCTAAATTTGTATTGATTCCTATCTTTAATCCTTGTGATATCATTATTCCTATTTTAAAATCTGATATTAATTTAAAATACTAAATCATATCTCTCTCCTAAGATTGTCCTTATTAATCCTGGTATTATTATATTAATATAATAATTACTATATTTATAACAATTAATGTTAATTATAATCTTTTGATTTATCTCTTAATAATTTTATTTGTCCTACATGTTTTAGGATGTTACACCTATAGCCCAAATTCATTCCCTCTTCTTCAACCAATCTTTGGTGAAATTCACATAGGCCCCGTCCCAAATCCATTCCCACTTCTTGCTTTCGTGAATTCGCATCACCGCCGAGCCATCCTTGTCCGTGACATCCTCCATAGCTAGAAAACCAATCTTCACCGCCCTAGCAGTCACAAACAAACAGAGCCCGTATCATTAGCCAACAACCCGATTCCCTATCACAAAGTTGCAGACAAGACGTTGCAACTTTGCTCCGCGCTACAAGTTATGTCACCAAACCACCATTTAGCCATTGCCAGGCTTGTAGCCACCTAGTCCCACCACACCCATCCAATGCCTTCCATCGACAATGAAAACCAGTACAAAACCATAAGTTCGTCGACAACGCCATGGAAGAGATGAAGGACCATGAAGACTCTAGCCTTCACTTGAAATTAGGTTTGAAAATAAACTGCAACTTCGAGGACCAATGAATATATCTAACTGTCATCTAACTTTGTATCACCGGTGGTGCACTATTTTGCTAACCCATAGTAGACAGCACCGAAATTCTAATAAGCTAGAGATCTTACCTTAAAAAGGAAAAGGAAAAAAAAAAATATAAAACCCACCTAAAATGACTATAAAGACACAACATCTATTATTGCAAAAAAAAATATTATGAACAAAAACTCAAAGTCTTAGGGTCCGTTTGATTTACAGTTGAGTATAATTGATTCTAGAAATGAATGGTTGAGATGGATGATGCACGCTTTACGAAGTACTTTGGACGGAAGTGATTTAAAATCAATTCTGCAGAATTGATTCTGGATGGTTTGGAATTTAAAACAAACGGGTACTTATATATCTCACACATCTATTAATAAAGATCATCAAATAAAAGAAAAGGAAACAATGGAACTACCGATATGAAAAGGGAAAATGACAGTCTTTACTTTCACATTTTTACATAAGAAAATATACGAATGTTTAATATTTTATTTTATCCTTCTAAATTTTTAAAATCAATAATGAAGTATTCTAAAATTAGTTGATGGTGATATTGAAAGTTATAAAAAAAAGGAAAAAGTTTTTAGGTGGGTAACTTTTATGTAGTTGTTCACACTAAGTGTTTGTTTTGGTATAAAAAAACAAAGAAGAAAGAAGTAGTCCAAAGATAGAAAACGAAGAAATGTACATACGACCTTATTTTGTAATGGCAAAGAAATGGGGGAGTTAAAAAGGTAATATGAGACCCACATATTTTCCTCTCTTCACGAATGTGTGAAGAGATACATGAGAAGGCACACATTGTTTTTGCTATGTCTATAATACCCTTGTGTCAGCCATTGATAGCCCTTGCCCAAGCTACATTTGCCGGCCATTGGGATAAAGGCCTTTTTTGTCCACTCAAATAATTATTATTTATCTTTTTTTTTTCTAATTCTATTTCTCTCATACCTAAATATACTTTATTTCCCACCTCTTCTCTCTTTTCTCTTTTCTATTTTCTCTTCTCTATTTCTCTCCTCAAACTAAACATATATAACATATGGGTGGAAACAAGCTCACGATTGAACGGGGATTCTTTTATCTATCTCCCAATTCTAACACTAGTATAGTGTATTTATCTAATATTAACAATCTTTTTAAAGCTTAACTTATCTTTTTAAAAAGTTTGATATTAATTATTTGAAAACTTATTTTGAAATAAAGTCTTAAAATATAGATCTAACATGCTTAAATATTTAAATCCTATTTTCTGTTATTATATGTTGGGTCAACTCTTTATTTAGGACATGCCTAAATATTTAAATATGTGAATAAATATATGATCTTATAATATTATAATAAAATCTAATATAATAACAAAAAAATAATATTAGTATATTATTTATATTTATTTTAGAAAAGGAGCCTTTTTAAACTTAAAAGGTTTTTTTAATGTCGTAACATCTAACCTTTTTTTATTAAGAGCCAATTTGAAAAAACTTTTTTTTTACAAACATGGAAGCGAAAAAAAAAATTAATCAAGAAAGGAAAATGAATTTAATTTCTTTTATAATTAAAATCACTACATCTCAATTTTTTAGAAGTCATTTCATTTGACTTCTCCATAAATATCTATAATTTTTTAATTATAGACTTATATATATATATATATATATATAAATTCAACTACTCATCCCCATAGAAAACTCCTATAGATTATAAGTTAATCAAAATTGGGCCTAATTATAGAACTTTAAAAAAGTCTAAATTTAGTTTATTTAGTAATTTGATCGATTTTAATTTAAGCCTAATACATACTAGATCATATCCCTCGGTAAACGACCCAAGGGACTGTTCAGGGTGGTTGTAAGTTTTTAATTTTTGGTTTTTAAAAATTTTCAATTAAGTTTTTACAACTTAAAATCAAAAACTGAAAACTTGTTTTTTGTGGTTTTCAAAATAAACATTTTGAAAACAACAAAAAGTGGTTTTCAATTTTTGGTTTTGAGTTGAAAAAACTTAATTGAAAATTTTTAAAAACCAAAAACTACCCGAATAGTGATAGTTTTTATATTGAAATAAACTATAACATTTTATTTCTAAGAAAGAGGAAATGTAACTTTTAAAATTAGAGTGTAGGATAATATAATTTATAATTTTTTTAAAAGAAAATGTGTACTATTTATCATGAGAGTCAGAGAGTAAAAGCAGTTAAACACAACTAATTAAATACCTAAAAATCATATTTACAGCTCGTAATACTTTCTTAAGTCAGACTGCTCAACTTAGTTGAAATTAATTGGAGTCCAATATAGACCTCTACCAACAAGTTCTAAAAGAATATATACTTATAATTTCACGATGTGTATGCTATGCACCCATAAACTCTTTGTTTTGGTTATTGAATTATAGTAATTTTCTATATAAATTTAGATTTAAGGTTGCCGTAATTAATTGGCCAGTCTACAGAGAGTCATATGTTTGACAAATCACCGGATATATGATCTGACTAGCAGCCACAATTGATTCAGCAACCATTTATGTTATTAAACAAAATGTGAATCATTAGTAACAAATAGATGCTTAATTTCATTGATGATATGTTAAGTAGTAATTATATGATGAACATAGGGGTAATTGATAGGGGGAGTGTCCATCTCATAGATTCTAAAGTTTCGTGATGATAGACAACTTGGTTCGGATAAAAGAGATAAAGACCGCCAACCTTTTTAGCTTCGTTTTTTCTCAGTTGCTTCTTCCTTTTCATAACATAACGGCCACTTTTGCCGTTGACAGCTATAATAAAATTGACTTCCTATTTCTTAGTCTTTCTTTTTATTTTCCACGTGGAAATTAATTATTCCCACGTAATAATGACGTGGAAACTCTACTAATACTTATCCTTTTGAAGGAATATGTACTATTTGACAAAAACAAACTAAAAAAGACAATCATGTGATAATTTTTTATATAGGGAAATAACTTAGAAATCTTCTTAAATTCGCTCACTGACCCTACTGAGACAGAAGAATCAGGTCTAATTAAAAAGAAGGTATATTAGATTTAAACATTTTTTGGAGATATATTTTTGTATTAAAATGATCATTCTCTTTACATCATATTTTATGCAAAATATTTTCATTATTTTAAATCAACAACATTATCGTAATTCGATCTCTGTCACTTTCTGTCCTGATCTTTAACACTATTTTCTCAAATTCAATCATTGTTTCAGGAAAATCAATTGCGGTCGAAAGGCTTTTGGGTTGAAAGTTAAAATGCAGTTGCTTATACGATTTGTTTTACTCGATTATCAGTTATACTAATTCAGAAAAAGAATAATAGGATGCATTCTGAAAATAAAAAGGATTCATGAATTTTGTTATATTAATGATAAATACCCGAGTTCATCCAATTATTATAAAAGGGGATATTTATAAAATTCAGTGGGCTTTTAGGTGACACGAAACGAAACCCACAACAATCATTCAACACAAACACGTGAAGCCCCTGGTGAGAAACCGGCGGGCGGCGCTTTAGAGATAGGTGACAAATTATTTAAATATTTATTTATTGATTTATTGATTATCTGTTAATAAGTAGTAAATTCATATTAAGGAATTTATATCACATATAATTAATAAATTAATAATCATTTTCAATATTTTAATTAGAGGTAATAAATTAATAAATTAAAAAATAAGCGTAAAAAATTAATATTCATTCAATATATATATATACGATTTTTTTAACTAATATAAATCATTCTTGAAGTTACTATTAATTATACTTATTATTTTAATTTGTTTAAAAATTACACCCACGTTCTTAGTTATTATTTTTTAAGAAAAAAGTATATAATTCGTATGAAAAAATAAAAAATATGTACAATTTTTGTAGAATATGAGAATAATATATAAAAATATGTGTAATTTTTAAATAAATTTCACCTAAATTTAATTAATGTTAACTTTAAAAGGTGTCAATAGTATTTCTTATTGATTGTATTTTTGAAAATTATTAATTACTCCATCACGTTCTATTTATAAGATAATTTAGACAAAAACACATGTATTAAGAAAAATAATTAATGTGTTGATTTTTTAAAAATTATTTTATAAGATTACAAGTTAACTCCTATTTAAAATTAAATTTCATTACCATGGTAACTGTATTATTTTAAAATCTTTAATGATCAACAAAGACAAATATGAAAAATATAATAAATTTATTTACTTTATCTAATCTAATATATAGAATCATAAAAAAAAACTTCAAACGTTTTGTTATAAATATAAATGGAGTGAGGATTATACACACACACACACATATATATATATATATGGGTGATGATCAACTTACTCCCGGAGTAACTCTAGGTAAAGTTACTCCGCTTAATAACTTTTTATAGAATGTGAATTTCATCAATCCAACCGTTATATTAACAATTTTCATTATATAGATCAAGCCTACAAAATTTCATAAAATTTAAAAATCATTTGATGTTTCATCATATCACTTCAATTGAACGTGTAATATAATTTTTAAAATATAAGTAAATGTTTGCTCTAAAATTACATACTTATAAATGTCCAATTGATTTAAAATTTGGTGTGCATAATCTTCATATTAATATCAAATTAGTCAACGGTTAGATTTGTTAAATTCATATTCTATAAGAAGTTATTTAGCGGAGTAACTTTGTCAGAGTTACTTCTAGAGTAAGTTGATCTCCACCCTATATTATGTATATATATATAAATGATTCCCCTGTTCAATTTATAGTAAATAAAATATAACCATGTGTGAAATTATATATTATATATATTTCAATAAATGCCAGCATCACGTCACGCGCAGCTGCAGCAAGGTGAAGCAGGCCCTCCTTCACCATGAAGATAGATATAATCCCCATTCATAACAATAATAGGAATAAAAGGAATAATTGTGTCCAGAAAAATGAAATTAAGAAAGGGAAAAGTATTCATTCATGGTTAATTAATTCTTCCGAAATTTGGATTTTTCTCGTTTAAACTCAATATTTCTATTTCGGTAAAGGATATTTGGATAGTATTTTTTATTTCAATCAGTTTATATTTTTACAAGTTGACTCTAAAAATAAAATAAAAAGTTAAGCTTTGTGTACGTAAACCACAGATTATATATATGGGCTCGTTTCAAGTTTCATTTTTTTTTTCAATTGTGATTATAAGATAATATACTCCATACTCTAATAATAGTATAATTAATAATTATTGGTGGGGAATCAAAATTGTTCAACTTCACTCATGCACCAACATATCATTTTGCTAAACCAATGTCAGGCTGCTTGATTTCAACCTTTTAAGATCAAATTGCTTTTAGATACTAATAACGTATATTTGTTTTGGTGCGTTGTATTTTTCCCATAAAATATACATTAAATATATAGAACTAATTCTTTAATTGTTTTGGCGACTTCTAGTTCTGTAATTTGACCAAACACAAACAATATGGTGCAATAACACAGGTATAATCTTTGTTCGAGGAGGATATGATCTTTATGGGCGGCAAAGCTCTCCCTGTTCGAGCCGGGTAGGACTTTTATGGGCGGTAAAGCTCTCCATCCGAGTATTTAACACAACTGCATATAGGGATGACAATTGGACCCAGACCCAGTGGGTACCCGTAAAAATTACCCACAATGGGTAGGGTAATTACCCACCAAATGGGTATGGGTGCGGGTATGGGTAATTACCCGCACTTTTTAATGGGTACGGGTGCGGGTACGGGTACTATGGTACCCCACCCTACCCATACCCGCACTTATATAATATATAAATTAATGTAATTTATATACATATAATTAATTTAATAAATATATATGTTTATATTATTAATTAATATTTTAAAAAAAATCATTAATGTTAATCTATATTATAGTCACAAAAAAACATTAATATATATTAGTAATTCAATTAATTTAAAATTTATAATTCTATTCTACACACTAAAAATAGCAAAACATGAACTGATTTTCATTTCCCCTCCCAATTTTTTAATCTCCCATCCACTTTCACATACGATAGTTGTTTTATAGGTTAAACTTGGATGATCTATTAATTATTTTTCATTTAATTTTTAATTAATTTTTATTTTCTAATCAATTTATTTTCTTATAGTTAACAAAAGTGCCCAGCGGGTAAGGGTACTAGAATCACTACCCACGCGGTTAAACTGGAATAATCCTTGACCAGCTAATCCACGTGCTCGATGGTATCCCAATTGCATAAAGCGCTAAATAAATAAGAAGAAAGGTGAAGGGCAGCATTTTCTATAATAGTACATATTCTATTATATCTGATGATAATTTCTTACTTTAAACTGTTTTTTATGACAATATTTAACTTTTAAAAGGAATAAAGTATTTCAAAAGAGGAAATGATGAAGCCCTCACACTCACACACACATCTATTAAAAAAATATGTATTTTTATATTTAGGAAAAAACTATCTTAATAATTAACATTGAATTTTTGATAAAGTACTAAAATATAGTAGTAGTTACAAGCTATTGATCAATGATCAATGCAAACATGTTCAGTACATGAGCACAAATGCAGCGCACATTTCAGAGCAACAATAAGTGGGGGCATAATGAACTAATTTCCAATTCGAATCCTCTACAATTTTTAGTAATAAAACTACATATAAATCACAACCACATTCATCATTTATGATAAAATAAAAATTATGAATATAATTTATTACTCCCTCCGGTCCTATTTATAAGAACTTTTTTAGGGTGGGTTTTGGTCCTTTTTATAAGAACCTTTTCAGATTGTCTCATGCATTAATTATTTTTTGACAAAAATACCCCATTAGTGGAGGTAGGTGCGTAATTAATTAGTAGAGAGAGTATGACACAATTAAGTAGTTAATTGGAAAGAGAAGGATAATGGGGCTCAATAAATTCAAGGGTAGTTTAGGAAATATCATACACATTCTTGACAAATTTATTGCAATCAACTAAATTAACCAACTTCCTTAATCCGTGTGATATAGTTAAAAGGTTCTTATAAATAGGACCGACCGGAGGGAGTAAATGCCAACCACTAAATCACCAACGCTATACCATTGAACTCTTTTTGAACTGTAGATGCCAATTTTCTATGACTTTTCTGAGTTTTTAATTTGTCATATTATATTATATCACCCTTTTCACAAAGTTAAGATCAAGATTAGCTGCGGTGACCAAGGAGCCTCACAATTGGACAGTGCCTATAAACTGTGATAGTTTATTGTTATAGAATATATACCAATTTTGACAAAAATGACTTATTTGTGAGATAAAAAGGCTGGAATCAAATTACCTTTTATCATGTCTCCTTCAAGGTTGGAATAATTTCCAACGACACAACAAAGGTACAGGATTCATGAAGAGCATCCATGACTGAAAATAATGAGATATATAATTCATACAACAAAAACTATACAACACATTTTTCTCTCTATCTCTTTCCATCATATCACTTATCACCTATCACATCACACATTTCTCTCTTTTTACTCTATTTTCTCTCTTCCTCTCTCCCTGTTGTAATAAATACCATTACTCGAAAATAATACTGGCACGCAGTAGTGGAAGCAACAAGTTGAAGCAAAGCATAGAAAGTGCACGCGCCAACGAAGGTGCGTGGAAGCGGTAATTTCAGCAATTTAAGAAAAAAAAAAACTTTACAGAGTAGATATGTGTGTATTATCTTGACTTCATTACCTTGCCTGCACACAGGACACTTCATTTTCTTTTGTTTAATAGAGAGAGAGAGACGGTGCTGAGAAGAAAAGAGAAGAGAGAGAGTTTCAGAGACAACCTTCGTCGTCATTGCACCTTTTACAATCAAATTTGCCTTTGCCTTTTTTCCTGTTACCAGTTTCTTCTTTTACAAAGGTTAGGGTTTTACGCAAGTTTCAATTAGTTGTTATTATATTATTATTATTATTATATGCTAATTTTCCTTTTTTGATGCAATGCAATAGGTGTGCTTACGTTCCTTTCTCCCCCACTGCTTTTGAATCTTAGACTCCAAGTTTATCTTTCTTAACCTCAGCTCCAACAATTATAACTTCTGCTTAGTGCTTAGTTCTCATCTCAAACCACACACACAAAAAAACAGAGCAATCTCAGCATTTGCCAATCTGCTCTTCACTTTATTTCTCTCCAAGTAAGTTCGTTTATTTTCTGTTTTTTTTTTTCCAGATTTTATCCTCACGGCTGTGTTTGATGCTTGAAACCAACGTGTGCATTTTTTCTTAACTTGGATTGTGTTAATGCATATTTTTGGTGTGTGTGGAATCATGGGCTGTGTTTATTTTTGGTTTTGGAATCATTGAGCTGGTTATAGGATCAGGGGCTGAATTGACGAGTGTTGACCTGGTTCTTCTTCAGTTGGGAAG